>CM051481.1:4154234-4754234 GCA_028015225.1 Carex myosuroides
TTCATAATTAACTTAATTATATAGATTCATAATATAACTGATTACATAATCAACAATGCATATAATGCTTATTGTAGACTAATTAACATTTTCTTGGAAACAGATTGGAATTTTGCTCTAAGAGAGACTAAGCTCAGGTTCAAAGTCTGATTAAACCTAGTCTCACATGCGAGCACGTTGGTTTTGAGAACTTGCTTGGTGTTTAGATTTGTTTTTCAAGTTTGACGCTCTCTCATGTAAATTTCGGAATCCGTCCCTAAGTTCCCTTGCCTTTAGAAAATGCGCCTCCATTTGTATATATAAATACCCCATTGATCCGTCATTTCTTCTTCATTGCACTTCCAACTTCCATTCAGAAAGTGCCAGCTTTATACAACAAGAAAGAGCTAGCATTTTAGTTATACGCCAAGTGAGGAAGATAATTGGTTTTCTTAGATTTCAAGTGAGAGAACGACAAAAATGGTGGTTTTTAGCAGAGAGTCGAGGGTGGCAATAATAGGCGGAGGGATAAGTGGGCTCGCTGCTGCTAAACAGCTGGCATGGCTCAACCCAACAGTGTTTGAAGCTACATCATCAATAGGTGGTGTGTGGCGGCACTGCTCGTACCGCTCCACACGCCTCCAGACCCCACGGCCAGACTACGAGTTCTCGGACTTTCCCTGGCCTGATCGCACTGACCCAACCTTCCCCACCTACAAGGAAATATTAGATTACCTTGAATCATATGCTACCCATTTTGACCTATGGAGGTTTGTTAAGTTGGATAGTAAGGTGGTGGAGATAAAATACTTAGGAGACGAGAAAAAAGCGGGTTTTAACGAGTTGTGGAGTGGTGATGGGCAGGCTCTAAACGGTCAGCCTATGTGGGAGGTTGGCATTGTTACCGGTCAATCAGAGACCGTTGAGGTGAGATGCTTTTACATGTGCTTTAAAATGACTTTAAGGAAGAGAGATATATTTTTGTGGTATACAAAATAACCTTTAGGGTTTTGGTCTCTTTGATGAATCTTTTAATCAAGGTTTCTAAACTTCTTTCATTCTCTTCTCCTTTTTATCTGTGGTTCCATTTTTTCTTCAATTGAAGGCCTTTTGACACTTATTACCCTATATATTTCAGATTTTGACAATAGTGATTAATGATATTCTAAGTCCAGACCATGCATCTAGTATAAACTTGTGCTGTTCTGCACCTTTCATATATTTCAATATATGATTTCTAACTTACATCCATATATTGATTTCTCTTACAGTGGTACGAGTTTGAGTTCGTGGTGATGTGTCTTGGAAAGTACGGAGATGTACCAAAAATGCCGGGTTTCCCTTGGGGTCGAGGCCCAGAGGTATTCGAAGGAAAAGTATTGCATACTTTAGATTACTGCAAGCTGAAAGAAGAAGAAAGCAAGGAGTTAATGAAGGGGAAGAAGGTCGTGGTTATAGGTTACAAGAAATCAGCAATTGATCTAGCTCTTGAATGTGCTGAGGCAAATCAAGGTATTTGATTTTCTATTTCTGTATATATTAAATATTTAATATGTTTATTTACATCTTTGTATCTAAAAACAAAAAGATAACTGACATGACTATAATTGCTTGACATAATTGAGCATTAATTAATAAGCTTCAAGTGTTTTTGGAATTGTAATATGAACTTCTATTTCTTTTTGTATAGTAGCAAGTCTAGCTATATATGTGTGTGGGTCTGTGAATTAATTAGCGTCTTGTATTAAAAAAAATTATGCTGATTATAAAAAAATATTTTCAATAGTTGTTTTAATTAAAAATTGGTTAGTTTTAAACTTTTAATCAATATTAAAATCTTAATTAAGTTCCTGGGACATGTATTTAAACTTGATCCGCACTTGTATAGCTAGCTTTATCCCAAGAGGTTGGCTAAGATCCACACACATATATATTTCAATATACATACATATATATTTATTCAGAGGTTGGCTAAGTTTCTAATCTTTGGTGCTACTAATTCTCTTTGTTGTAATGCATGCCCCAGTTGATGCTTCTAATTAATGTGGAATCCACCGTATAGAGCCAAATTAGTGTTTCAGCGCGTATTTCAATTAAACTTCTTTCTTTAGTTCTCTATCTTTTGAGAATCTTGGAAAATGTCAACACCCCTGCAACGATTTCAGCTGAAGTCATGAGATTTGAATTTGACTTTCTTGACCTCATTCGAACCACATGCCATTTCATTTCTCATTTTTGGTCAACGGCATATTATATATATGTTTCAGGCTGTTCATACTTCAATTCATCCAATATGTCATGTAAATTACTGTGTAGTTAATTTCTACGTGGAATGTAACAGAGTAAAGAATATAAATGTTGATTATTATAGTTGACCACATATGGAAATTTTCTATCAGGGATAGATTTTTGTACGGAAGCTTAATTAGTAGACTTGACCTAGTTCAATGCTTTAAACTTATAGTACAATATATTAAAAAAAAATTAATAACTCAGCTTATTAATTTGGTGTTCGCAAATATTTGAATTTTGCTAGATGTATGTATATCTCTTAATTTCGTTCATGTTTGCTTTTAATTTCAGGATTAGATGGACAACCATGTACAATGGTAATAAGAACTTTGCATTGGGTGGTCCCCTCTTACTCCATTTGGGGCCTACCTTTCTATCTCTTCTACTCAACTAGGTCATCTCAGTTCCTACATGAAAGCCCAAACCAGGGGCTCCTTAGATCTCTCCTTTCCCACCTCTTGACCCCCTTGGTATGTGTACATGTTTTTTCTATTTAATCATTCATACCAAACTTAATATTCTATTTATCTAAATTGATTAACTTGTTGACCACATGGGATAGTGATACTTCAACTTGTTTATGTATAAGCTAATGTGTGTGAACTTAAATTAAGGACTTCGAACTCAATTATTAGAGTGAGACTCAGAGCAGGTCTTGCAGTTTGACGAACTTTCTTCTGTTGCACGTGTGGAATAATAAAAAATGAAATTAAAAAAAAAATCATTACATTCAGCACTAGGACTTTAACAGAAAATGATTCCAGAAAGAAACCTAAATTTGTTTAATTGATTGCGTATTTTCAGTTTCAAAAGTTAGATTGCTCAAGTCTGAAGTTCATTTTTTTTTGTGTGCTTGATACAGACGACAGGTGTCTCAAAGTTCATCGAGTCGTATCTATCTTACAAGTTACCATTAGAGAAGTATGGCCTGAAGCCTGAGCACCCGTTTCACGAGGACTATGCCTCGTGTCAGATGGCCATCCTGCCTGAGAACTTCTTCTCTGAGGCAGATGCCGGGCGGATCCGGTTCGAGAAGTCAGACAAATGGTGGTTCTGGGAAAAGGGAGTGGTTTTAGAGGATGGCACCAAGCTCGAAGCAGACATTGTGTTTTGTGCAACTGGATATGAGGGTAAGAAGAAGCTGAGATCAGTCTTACCGAAGCCTTACAACGGCTTGATCGAGAACAATTCTGGCATGATGCCACTCTATAGGTAGGCAGTTACAGTACATATATATATATATATGCATGCATACGTATTTTACGTATGTAGTATAACATAACTATATAACACACACACACACTACATGCATAAATGCATGTGTGCGCTCATGAACATACATTTTAGTTACAAACATAAAAAAGATATATACCAATACATGCTACAGTCAATCAGCCACTCAGGCATGCAATGGTGCTGACTACTGATATATTTTTTTGCCAAAACATAGGGGCACAATCCACCCATTTATACCGAACATGGCGTTTGTCGGGTACATCGAGAGCGTTTCCAACCTTCACACGTCAGAGCTGAGGTGTCGGTGGCTGTCGAGCCTGCTGAAGGGGAGAGTCAAGCTCCCAGGAGCCGCGGACATGCTGAAGGAGGTCAATACTGAGACAGAAGTGATGAAGCGCACGACACGATTCTACAAGCGCCATTGCATCTCAACTTACAGCATCCAACACAGTGACGACATGTGCCGCGAAATGGGGTGGGAGAAGTGGAGGAAAGGGAACTGGTTCGCTGAGGCTTTCAGTCCTTACAACAACCTAGACTACAAGGAAGAGAAGAGCGACTAGTTAATTAATTTCTAATTAGACTATAAAAATGTCCCATACACAATTAATTATTACTTTTGTGAGAAAAAATAATTTTGTATATTTGCATGTTTAGGAAAAAATGGTTAATTAAGGCCTGGATAGAGTAATATATCTAAACCATATAGATATATATATATATATATATATCAAATACGTACCTTTCTATTGATTATATATGATGAGTTTGGTACGTAATTGATGGTCTAGAATATTTTCTTCTCTTGTGCCGTGTATTAGTTGTATGTAGGTACAATTTCTTCTTTAATTTATACAGTTTGATGTAACGGACTTGGGAAAGTTACAAAAAAAGTTGGTATGTAGGATTGAGAAAATAATTCAAGATCTATGTTAAAGTTTGAATTAATAGAATTCAATGAAATGCTAACATTTATTATATATACATGTTGTAAAAAATAAGATAAGATTTTTATTTAAAATAAATAAAATTTTCCATCAAATTATTCTACATTATCTTGTCAATTCAGTTGGATTGACTAACTACTAACTAGCCAACTTTTTTATTTATTTAGACTATTATATATATAGCGGATTATGACCCCTTCACGTGTTGACTAAGCTAGACTTAATAAGATATTGCTATTACTAATTCTAAACTTTTTGTTTATAGCAACAATCCGAGTTAGTCATGCTCGCTTATTGCTAAATCAGTTGACCTAAGTCAGGGTCAGCTCAGATTGATTAATTATTGGGTTTTTAATACAAATGGAGGGGGCTTCAATTAGCTGTTTGATCAGTACATTTATTAGAAACATTCTCCGTATCCGACGGCTCATATAGGTTTATCTCTAGCAACATTTAGATTCAGATTCCAGCAACTTCTTCCAGAATGTTTTATAAGTCAACACAATAAAACAAATTAGTTATAAAAGATTGAAGTTTGTAATTCAGATGTCAGTTATGTTAATTACTTATACAAAAATTTGTGAGAATATGCGAGGATACAAATAATTAATATAATGTTGGTATTCTCACATATACTCTCATCGATAATAATAATCTATGTCGACTTATAATAGTCATTTTTTTCTCTCGCAATACTTCGTTGACTACTCCTAAAAAAATTAAAGAAGCCTCACAACAGACCTTTCATTGTCAGTGAGGGATGGTTCAATTGGCATCGGATCAATTTTGATCTAATATCTAGTCGAAGTCATTCAATTTATCAACGATGCGTGAGGTAGAGAACTAAATTGTTTGAAATTAGTTAAAAGTAAAATATTAACTTGTCAAAATTAAAAAAAAAATAGACATATATCCTAACTAATCAACATAAAATGGCCTGAGTTAACTTCTATAAAAGAGTACGACTCATTCCAATGTCAAAAATGAAAAATCGCTCATAATAATAACTAAAAACCTTCAAAACTAAAACAAAACACTAGTATAGAAAATGTGACTATACACTGTCCGAAAACTAATGACACACGGTACACGACATTGTCCGCGAGTGTCGTGTATGAATAGGAGGGTACATTGTATACGGTTACCGAACCGTATCTATATAGTACTAACATATACGGTTAATAGACTTCAACCGTGTCAGATCTTAAAAAAAAAACACTGAAAGATGGTTATTTCTACATAGTCAAAGAAACCGTGTACAATAACAAGAGTTATACACACGGTTTCTACGAGACATCCGAGTATGATTTTGGAAACCATACAAAATTTGTTATTTAGAACCGTGTAGGATTATTATTATTATTTTAAATTCAATTTTTAATTGGCTAACATCAACATTTGTTAGCCATTAAACATACAATTTATATTACACATCCATAATTCAATTAATATTCAAAATCACAACATACAAAAATCAATCATATTCATTCAACATTTAACATTCAACAAACAGAAAATAATATTTCAAAATTCAATATACATATACAATTATATATCCAATTCAACCAATATTCAGCATAATCAAGTCATAATATAAAGAAGGTTTTATGTAACAACTAACATTTTATCAAAAAAAAAAAAACTAGCAAAACACATGTATTTAAATTTAGTATAAATGTATAATGCAAGGTCCTAAAAGAGACCTACTGTATTAATTGAAAGAATATGATTCCACAACTCTCCAATCCAACTCTCTATAACTGGACATGTCAAGTTTTTGCGTGTGCTCTATAACCCAATTATAACATCTCGAGAATTTTCTGAGAGATGCTACAACCAGCGGGATTTGTTGTCTTGGAAAATCACATGGGATATCTTAATGCACCTAACATTGCTGCAATCACTAAACAATTAATAACTAATGAGATCTTCGCTTGACCATGCAATTAAAAATACCAGGGGTGAGAAAATTAGTACTTTTTGGAAAACAAAACTTACACAATTGTCATGTTGAAGTATTGTAAGCTTCTTCAATTTTAGCAAACTCTTTAGGATCCAAGTTCCCATTTAAAAAATGAGTACGAACAAATATAAACAGTAATTAACATCCGTCAAGTAATAAAATATTGGTTGTTCTAGAGGCAAAACTGCTATTGGCAGTTCCTAAATTTAGAATAATATTAACATGATGTCAGAATAAAGCGAACAATAATTTCAAATTAGCATAATTTGCAAAATCAAAAGAATATGAGGTACTTACCATATGTAGATTGCACTTGAAATGTAACTCTAGAGATTAATATTTGTAATCTTCTATAGTAAAGTTGTCATCCCCTTCAAGGAAGCTTCAGTTTCAAAATCTCTCAAATTGATGTTGAGGAAGGGTAAAGAGGTCCACATGTGCTCCCACCTCTTTGATAGCACGCACGTCTGCACCGCCTCCATGGTCACGCGCAGCCCTAAGATGACGAGGAGTATTGGATCAGACAAATTGTTGATGAATTCACATTTTCTCTACATTGTTTGGGACTGTGGGTGAAAGAAACTCTTTGTTTTTAGAACTTATCAGTGAAGAGTTGAGTGAAACTAAATATTGGATTGGAAACCCTAAGAGATAGAGTGAAGGGGGAGGAAAAAAAATAAAGAGGGAGAAGAGATCGAGAAATTAAGAGGTATATGATTAGATGTGAAGGTGCTGAGAATTAAAGACGATAATTGATTGGGCCATGTTCCCAAGGCCCTCAACCTACCTCTCATGGGCCACGAAAGAACCGAGATTCGGACCTCCTTGAGAGGCCAACCCGGGATCAATATAAAAAGCCCGAGGTCCATCAAATAATATGGGCCAACCCGAGATTTAGACCTCCTTGAGAGGCCAACCCAGAATTAATATGAAAAACCCAGGGACCATCAAGACAAGGCCCAACAAAGCCGTGTAAAGCCTCATTAATGCGGGCTCAGCCCAAACTCAGCATACACTGTCTTTATGCGGGATAACCGCTATTATGGTTTACATAACCGCTCAAGTCTCCATAACTGCACGACATAGCGGTTATGGACAACCTATATAAGGCAAGAAGGTTCATTGAACAGGGGTCAAAATTCTGACTAAAAGAGATATCGCATAGGTCAGAGTCTGAAATCTCCAAACCTCCCCGAGTTTCAAAGTCGATTCTCATCTCAGCCTGCCACCCCAAGGCAGGACGAGCCCAACTTGAAAATTCATTTTCCCATATAGCCTACTCTCTCCGAGATAGGATGTATCAACCACCGTTGAGATCACGTCAGTCACATAATGCATTAGCGACCACCCTACGGGGTAATGAAGCATTACCCTACAATAAAAGGGCACCCCAAGCCAACACATCAGAAACATTAAACAAATGAAAATCCTTCGGGGTAACGAACATGAATTTACCGACTATCAAACTGTCTTACGATAGTCCCCCCGCATCTATATGACGTTAAGTCGAAGTAAAAAAAAAAGGGAAGCATACACTCATAACTTGCTTAATCTAGATACCAACTCAGCGAAATCAATAATAGCGAAGCAATTGTGACCTAGGATACAAAAGAAAATCACATCTCGGAGTACAAAACACAGACGATGGAATCACAAAATTGTAAAGCAAACACAAAAACAATGTAAGAAGAAAATATATTTAATTGTCTATCCCCACATCTTGGGGATGAGAAAATACTACAACCATTCTGTTAAGCCCCCACATTTTGGGGGTGCAAAAAAAATATTACAAATAAGTCTGTTAAACCCCCCACATCTCGGGGGTACAAATCAAACAGTTTAAAGCCCCTATCTCGGAAGCAAAATACTGCAATACCATCTTCACCGGCAAGCTCCATCCAGCCCGGGCAGTCCTACAAAAACATGGACGATATGTTAAACACCCTGTTATAAATTCTGAAAATAATCACAAGGTACAAAACTTACCCTTTATTAAGAAGTGGTTGGAAGGTTCTCTAAAGAAGTCTCGGAAGGGTTCTCAGGATTCTCCACTTGATGCGCCACCTCAAGGAGGGTTTGATCTTAGAAGGGCCTTCCCCAAGGTTCTCCTAACCGGCCTGGTCCCTGAGTTCCTCTTCTTCTATTTCTTCCTCTTTGCTCTTCTCCTCGCTTCCCTCTTTGGACTCCTCCTTAGCAACATCGAGGTTGGCAGGCCATTTCCCCTCCATGGATGTGGAAACTTAATAAGAGGACGAGTCTCAATCTTAAGCTTCCCGTCAAACATTGTGCCATCCGAGTTCACGAGTTGATCCTCCTTCTCGTCCCATTTGTAACCCGAGAGCTTCCTCACCCCAGCAACTTCTGTAGGAACCTCATCAAACCCAGCGTGCTCAGGCTTAAAGGGGTAAATCTTCCCTATCTTTTACAGTTCACGATACACCGTGAACTTTATTGTGTTCAATCAAGCCAAGGGCTCGGCCTAGGTAAAAGCCTTACTTGCTAAAAAGCGATCGAGGACCACCTCGAAAGCATGCTACAGTTCATCCCTCAAGCGAGAACTGTCGACCTTCTCTTCCTTCAACTCTTTGGAGCGCTTCGTGAGCCAGGCTGTAAGGGCCTCCAACTTGTCAGCCCGGGCCCCAAGTTTCGAGGAGCGACTCTCGAGCTCCTTTCTTTGCCTCTTGACCTCCGATCACTCAAAAAAGAGTAATGTTTCTTTTAATATTT
Organism: Carex myosuroides; assembly: GCA_028015225.1. Classification (NCBI taxonomy): domain Eukaryota; kingdom Viridiplantae; phylum Streptophyta; class Magnoliopsida; order Poales; family Cyperaceae; genus Carex; species Carex myosuroides. The sequence goes on from CM051481.1 coordinate 4,163,379, forward strand.
ATAAACTCTGAAATGCTATCGGTTCGGACTGCAAGCGCATAATCCTATCGAGTAGTATATTCGAGGTCGATCCACAGGGAATATTGGTTTAATGCTTTGAGCGATCGAATCACAATCTTTCGAAAGGCTAGACGAAATCTAAAAATTGAGAGATGTTGTTTTGATCAATGTAAATTAGGAAGCAATTAAAAGTAATTAAAATAAAGATAGAGATGAGAATTCCTAGGGTTTCGGCACACCATTGCCACTCAATCCGCCTTGACAATATATTCCTGTTACGTTTGATTTCCTGTTGTTGTTTAATGAAAGACACCACATAGGTCACTGCGATTTATGTTACGCAAGAATGACAGATCTTTCACCGAGATTCTACATAGGACACTGTAATTTTCCTTACGCAAATGTCTGATCTCTCAAATACCCCAAATTACTACACAGATCACTGTGATTTACTTTACGCAAGTGATGGAATTTGATACGCATTTTGTTGGTCTGGTTTATGGTTTCCCCGCTAGAATTTTCTTCACATAAACCTAATAGATCTCAACGAGGCTAATTCATACAAATAGTTTCTCTTACCATTAAAGTACTGTCACTACTCTAACGGACTCAAACTAGATTATTGAAGTTAGATGAAAAGATAGTAAATCACAAAAACATTTTGTTTCAACAACAAGAAATCATAATCAACAGAAATATATATATCAAAACATCAAGAGTAACAAGGTTTACTGCCTAGCCCTAAAAAAAGGAACTTAGCCGCGGAACTGCATTGTTACAAGCACTCCTCTCTTTTTTCTTTAATCAAATCTAACCCTAATTACAAAGATGAATATTCCTTCTGCCCAGGGGCCTTATATAGGAGTTAAGGGACGTGTAGAGGTTGAGTAGGGGTTAAGAAACTGATCTGGAAACAGCTGTCGGCAGTTATTCCCCAAGAGACGCCTTCGGATACGGACCGTATTGGGTAATACGGTCCGTATTAGGACTTTGACGGTTAGGGTTTAATGCTCCCAGCGCTATCTTCTGGTCTATGTTGGGCCTGGTCCGTATTAGGCAATACGAGCCGTAACAAAGACTTAGTCGATGAGCGTCGCTGATCCGATTGACCTGATTCTAGCTCCATTTGGTGTAAAATAGTCCCAAAACCTGTTTTCTGTAATAAAACATAAAGAAGGGTGACAGTAGCCTTTTTCTCTAATTAATTAAACATAAGTGTGAGAAAATATGCAAAACCTAAGCCAAAACCCTACGTAAATCATCATTATTTTGACTCTGATCAACCTCCTGCCTTAACCTATTCACGCACAAGTTTTGAATTTTCACGTCCTTTTTCAGAATGACGTTCTCTCTCTCCACCACCTCTAAGCGACGTGACTTATCAACAGCCAGGTTATGGAATTAAGACCTATCGAGAACCGCCTCTTGGTCATCTCCTTATCGGTGTCCACAAAGATGATGTTATGTTTCTTCTGGTCATAAGCATCCTTAAAATGACCAAAGAAGACACTAATGTCGTGAATTGCCGACATAACATGATTGACGGCGGCCTCGGGATGCTCCTCAATGAATTTCTTCTGATTGGCTGTAGCAGTCGCCTTAAAAGTTTCTCGAGAATGGCAGTGATGGAATTTTACCCTCTCGTTCTCTGAGGCCTGCATGGCGGTGTACCCGGGAAGGTGGATACTGAGACTATCTGCAAAACCTGCATCCAAGTTCGTCTTCTAGATGAGCCCTGGTAGCTTTCTATTGGCCGCGGACAAGTTAAACGTTCCTTGCTCAACAATTGGGGAGACGACTATTGACCTATCTCATGAGACGTGAACGATGGGGCCCAGCTCCGTAAGCATTATCTCGGGGTCTTCTTGAGTTTCTTCTTTCCTGATTTCTTATTGGAGGCAGGACCCTTTTCCTTATCAGGAATTAACAAGGGCTGTACCGAGGTAGCAAGCGGATCCTTTCTCTTATGCGACTTGGGCAGCTTAGGATCGCTCGAGATACCTTTGCTGGAGGCCTTAGGGGAAACATGGGCCTTGGAAACAAAGGAGGCCTTGGAACCAGTAGGAGCCTTGGAAGTAGTAGCCTTGGAAGCAGCAGCGGCCTTAGCCTTTCTCTTTTTTGTAGCAGCAGCAGTGATATCCTCCACTTGCAAATTTAAACCAGTTGGGATCTCGGAGGTGCTGTCAAAAATTAGTGCCATATACCCCTGATCTGCGACATAAGAAAAAAGAAAGTGATGAGTAAACCACCTTAAGAACGAAACAAATATTTATACGAGATAAAAAACTAACTTTTAACAAAATCATTAATCTTGGCAACGAGTTTCTGCTCTTCCAAGTCAAGATCCTTGGGAGGTTCCTTGATCTCTTCCCTTTTGACAAAGGCCGCCATTCCTTCCGGATACCCTTCAAACAGGTCATGTTGTAAATATACATCCCTCTCAGACGGTGCCTGACCACACACACACATACCTTCTATCTCGCTTTCTCACCTCGCGAATTCTACTCAGGTCAAAATGCCTATAAAATGCCTCGCATCTAAAAATAAAAAACCCCTTGAAAAAGGCCAGTCCAGTAAAGGACATGCCAGCAACCCTGACCTTGGTCAGGCGAGCAACTCGCAACGAGTCCTCTCTTCAGGAGAGAGATAGACGTTGGTCCACACCCTTTCTCAGTCCGACTTGGACTGGATGCTCAAGAACGAGTCTGTCTGAGTATGCGACTTCCTAAATGCCAAATTAGCATTTCATCCCACAATAACATCGGATACGGAGGTCGACATTGACCAGGTTTTTGACTCTCCCGTCTAAAACTCTGAATCTCCTGAGCCAGAACTTCACTGGTGTGAAGGCTATAGCGAGAAAGGACTCAAGGATGCGATGGCCATATGCCGAGAGTGCTTTTACTGGTTTCACACTTAGCACGAAGAAAAAGGGGCGTTCGGAGAAAAAAAGCATTCGATTGTTGTTTCAGCTTTTGGAAATATGCGAACTGCAGATCAGCCTTTCCCGGAGGACCTACACTAGATACAGCCACTCCGGTTGAACTTGAAGCGGATGCCCATTTTGAGGATTCTGATAACGAGGTGTATGCCTAGCCAACCTCGCCTCAATACCATTTCATGGACAGTCATGTCTTATTACAGAAAATGGATAAAATTTAGAAGGCATGTGCCCCTTTTCAAGGGAGATCCTCCTACTTTATTGTCTTTTGACTTTTTCTTTACATTTAGACATAGCGTTACCGATGTTATCTCTAATTTAGATCTCGATATAACAATTTAAATTTGTCCAATATCATATCTCTTTTCTATCTTCTTACAACTAATATATATACTCTAACAACTCGAGATGATGGATACTCAGGGACAAATTTTGATCTTTAGCATAATACATTATCCACATCTTCCCTTAAGTCCGACATCACTTGGGGGCTAGAGACGCCAAAAAAAAAATAGACAAAGAAAGCTTGTCTAAATTATACACTATCACGCATAGACTAACTCCTAATCCCAAGATAAACATGCGATATGTGACAACACATGACTAACATGAACAACGTCGCACAACTTAGGACTACATAACCAAGCTAACATCGCTAACGTCGGGATAAGCTCTCCTTTGAGAAATCTCCTTTAGTAGTTAAATACATTCAAGTCGAAAGCATCCCACTGATGCATTCTGACTTTAGGGGCTAATAATAGGGCCATGTTCCAAAAGCCCTCAACCTAACTCTCTCGGGCCATGAAAGAACTGGGATTTGAACCTCCTTGAGAGGCCAACCCGGAATCAATATGAAAAGCCTGAGATCTATTAAATAATATGGGCCAACCCGGGATTCGGACCTCCTTGAGAGGCTAACCCGGGATTAATATGAAAAGCCCAAGGACCATCAAGACAAGGCCTAACAAAGCCGTGTAAAGCCTCATTAATGCGGGCTCAGCCCGAACTCAACATACACCGCCTTTGTGTGGGATAAATGCTATTACGATTTATATAACCGCCCAAGTCCCCATAACTGCACAGCATAGCGGTTATGGACAGCCTATATAATGCAAGAATGCCCATTGAACATGGTCGAAATTATGACTAAGAGAGATATCGTATAGGTCAGAGTTCGAATATCTCCAAACCTCCCTGAGTTCCAAACTCGATTCTTATCTCAGCCTGCCACTCCGAGGCAAATAGAGCCCAACTAGAAAATCTATTTTCCCATACGGCCTACTCTCTTCGAGATAGGACGTATCAGTAATATTCAAAGAGACGTGAAAAACTAAAATCCCTAAGTCCTACTCATACATGGTTCCATTACCAAAACCATGTAGAATGAATATTAATCAAACATGGTTCATACAAACAATCGTGTATATTATACAAAATAGGCGCAAATTGATGAAAACCCCTAATTCACAATATTTATTCACAGTTCAGTCTAAATAACCGTGTACGATATGTATTTTTTCATGATTGCTAGTCATTAATTAAAGAATATTAAAAGAATCAAATGTACATATACATATTTTACACATAGAGATTTACATGAAACATAATGAATTAAATAATATATATGCATACTTATTTAACAAATAATAATCATAATTTACATAGTTAATTTGTCATAAAAGATATTTGCTAGTTATTGAATTGATGGGCAAAAAAGAAGAGGAGGACAATCATTCGCCAATTTAAGCAACTAAATATTCATCTAAACCCTTTTCGTAGATAGCCTTTGTAGCTTTTTGGCTTCTTTAATTTGCAAATGGGCTAAAGAACCACAAAGGCTGAATACGAAAAAGGGCATAGCTCAACTATTTAAGTGCTTTTGCGGAATGACATGTCATCCACTTCCTTTATGCTAATCAATTCACTTGTGTAAAATAATCAAACAAATTAAACACAAATATCGTCGAGATTAATCTTCCTATGACTTTAGGCACATCGATATCAGACGTGTTACTTAAATCTTAATGGTACCCAGAGTCAAAGGGAGATAAATCTCCCTACCATGGTTAGAGTGTTTAATGAGATATGAGAAGGAAGAACTAGCATTTGATCTAGTGGCAAAGGCATATGGCCTCCATGTGAGAAGTCATGGGTTCGAAACCCGGATGGAAGAAATCCTTTATTGTAATAACAAGGGTATTAAATAGTTGAGCATTATTGTCTGTGTTGGCGTACTAGATGTCTGCATCAAAAGGGGGCCAAAGGGCTCGATCAGGCCCATATTTTGCGCTCATATCCCGATCGTAGTCTTCCTGCAAAATTTATAAAATAAAACAACAATAAAGCAAGTACAACAAAAAATGAATATTAATAAAATATTGTTATGTTCTATTACCTGTGCCTTTTTTTTGCCTTCACAGAACAAAATTACCCCGTCTTCTTGCTGGTATGCGTCGACATGAACAGCTCGTCATACCACTTAGGCTCGCGCTGGTTTTCATTCTCCTATTATGAATAAACATTTCAACACAAATAAAATTATCAAGGTTAGTTCGAGTAATATGAAATTGAAATTAATTATTTTGATGAAATAAAACATCCTACAAATCTTTGTTTGTGAACCAGCATGTTCACTGAGCCCGTGGTTGCAAAGGAACCCTCTCTAGATGAGGCCCTATTTTGTTGATTCTGCTCGCTCCGCCTAGCAAACTCTTCACTGCACCAATAGTCACACAATTTGGGCCAGTTATTCGCCATTATCCAATCATATGTGCTTGGTACCCCTCGGTCATTCCACTCCAGAATGCTATCTCCATACCTATCTTTCGCTTCGTCTCTGCACTTGTTAAGCAGGTTTTGTAGAGCTTTGTTGGCTATGTTGGCGAAGGTCTTCCATGCCAGATCCATGTCTTCATCTGTGAGAAACTGAAAGTGCTTCTGCATGCATCATTAAAAAGTTGTTGGTTAGCTTAAAAAGAGAAACAGTAGGTTGCCAATTTAAAAAAAAAGATTTTACTCACCAAAAACTCGTCCTAGACCTCTTCTTTAGTTTTTTCATGATAGTCATCAAATTTCGTGCACATGGCAATAGTGGGTAATCTAGTTTCCGCAGGATAGTGAAAACATGCGCATTGTGAGATTATTTTGTTGACATTTTTGGTCTCTTCCAACAAATCTCCAACAAAAGATCTGCAAATAAAATTAGTTTTAAAACCACTACAAATGGATAATCCTACATACTCAGAAATGCACAAAAAATGAATTTTACCTATAACCGACCCGACGAATCACTGGTCTGTCCTCCGGTCTTTGCGACGGCTTAATGTATGTATTTCGACCGCGCAGAGGGTGCTTGGATCCACTGGATGATGCCTCCTTCTCCTTACCCTTTCTGTTCGGCATACCTGCAATAAATTTTGTAAAAAAATTAGTTTTACAAACAATTTCAACAAAAATAAGCAATTTCTTAAATGTTTTTTTCTATTTACAAATAAATTAAAAGGTATTAACCTAAATGCAATAATTAATATTTTGACTCAAACAAAAATATTTTCTGTTACTTGAGCATTCTCACTAAAACTTTGACTCAAACAAAAAATCCAGATCTATACTTTAGACCCTCCAGATATCATCAATTGATAACGGATCCTCTAAAGTAAGTCATGGAAGAAACACAAAATCAAATCAAGTGTTGTATCATCCATGCAACAGAACTTGTATACAACCATACAAGCGGCATCTACATAAGCTATGAATTTAAACCAATTAACCAAACTAATCAATTATTCAATTCATCAATTAACCAATCAATTAATCTAACCAATCAATTAATCAAACCAATTAACCTAACTAATCAAAGCACATTTCAATTTAACCCAATTTTTTTTCAAACTAATTTAAACTTAGGTCACTACTAGAGTGGGAAAAATGGCACGCCGGAGCTGGCTCCGTCACGGAACGGCACGGTAACGGCACGGAACGGCACGGCACGCGTGTCATTCGCGTGCCGTGACTCGCGTGTCCCGTGCCGTGACTCGCGTGTCCCGTGCCGTGACTCGCGTGTCCCGTGCCGTGACCATTCGCGTGCCGTGACCATCTTTTGAAACTTTGGCACGGCACGGCACGGCACGTGAAAAATTTAGTCACGGCACGGCACGACACGTAATCACGCGAGTCACGTGTAATTAGGACCATTAGATATTGATTTAATGGTGAATCTTGAATAAATTAATTTAAAGTATGAATAAATGGCCACGCGAGTCACTCGAGTCACGCGGGTCACGGCACGTTTAGGCACGGCGTGACTCACGTGGCGTGACCATTCGCGTGCCGTGACCACCCCTTGACATTTTAGTCACGGCACGGCACGGCACGTGAAAAATTAACTTGGTCACGGCACGAGACCAAAGTCACGGCGTGTTAGTCACGGCACGGCACGGCACGTTTTTCCCTCTCTAGTCACTACCATACTTGCATACATCTTTACGTATCTAATTTATAAATAAGAAGATTAATGATCATGAAATAATCTGGTTCTTTAATATTAGTTCTTTAATATGGTTCAGTAAGCATTTAGGATTCATACAATATGTGTAAAAAAATAATGACATATGGGACTGAAACAAGTTCTCTTTAATACTCAAGAAGAGAGAAGTACACCAATTAAGGGACATTAACAAATCAATAACTCATGAACAATTCGTTGACTTAATTGTAATCATATGTTTACCTAATAGGTTTTTATATTCACCTTCAGTTCCCTGTGACACATTCATACGACCATGTATAAATTGCAGTTGAGAACCACAAGGGCAATTTTGTCATAACATAACTAAAACATCAAAATAATTCACACATAGCAATTCTGCCCCTGACAAGTGACAACTCACAAAAACTATCAAACATAATTCAGTTAACTTAGTACACATTTAATCCAGAACATAAAATAAAATCTCAGATTTTGAGAATTTTGTAATCTAGTTCCTCTGATAAGAGTTTATTAGGAATTTTGCACATGAAACCTCAGATTTGTTACTGCACTGGTCATGTCAAGTAAGCTGCAATACATGACGGGTCATACCAGACACGTACCAATTAATTACCGGTACACACTGGCATGGTCTTAGTTTTTTACAGTTTCCATTACTGTGTTAAACATTTTCATGGCCTCTTTTCAGACCATAAAAAACCTTAAAGAAGGCGCGGTCCTTGGCCCTTCCTCCCTTGGCGCCGCTGCTAGAGATAACCGGGGTAAGAAACTCGGTTTGGGGAAGTTAGGGGTTAGGGTTTACGGAGAAATTCAGTTTGGCCGGAGAACAAAAGATAAAGAGTGCGTTCAGGAGGTGGAGAGAGAGACAGAGAGAGAGACTTGGCGGCAGCAGCAGCGGTCTACGGAGGACGGGATGGTCGGACGGCAAGGAGGTCGGTCGCAGAAGGCTCTCGAGATGATCGGGCGACAGCGCAGTGTCGGTGTTTTTTTTTTTTTTCTTTTTTGGCTAAACTTAGAAAGCAAATGGCGGGGCTTCGGGCCGCAGAGAAGAAAGACTTGGCGGGTTTTTGAGAGGGCACCCTTCAGCGACCGGGCCAAATCGGTCGCAGAAGGGTATGGACGCCGGTCGCTGAAGAGTTCGTCGCCAAAACATTTAAATTTAAATTTTTTAATTTTTTTTATGGGGTCTTCAGCAACCGGCGACCTAATCGGTCGCTGAAGACCGGTTTTGTTGTAGTGATTATGAAATTAATTTTATACAAGGATTTGGTTTGAGAAAGTGTGAATGATACGTACACAATTAATAACAAAAAACCGTGTTTGAATATCTGACATAATTGTACACGGTTTATTTCTTATATGAGGATTTTTCTCACATTACGCACTGTTAATGTGGAATTTTTTTGCATATGTGTAATATGTTGTGTATAATCACGTTTTTTGTACTAGTGATAGTGAAAGTTAATTATGGGTGGTACTTAAGCTATTGATACTGTTTTAACTGAAACGTACGTTAGACCAACCATTGAACTATAAGTCTATATAATAGATGGCAGACTAGCAGTCAATTAGAAGTGGTACCACTATAACGAGTTTATATAAACGCACTAGACTGGACAGTAAAGAGGGAAACATAGCGTGCTCTGATTGGGCTAGAGCTTAACAAACTTCAAATATCATTAATTACGAATCAACCAAGTACCAACATGTGTATATGTTGCTTGGACACTTTGACGTATACGAAAATAAATGGTTGATTTTTTCGTTCGAAAAATAAATTGAACCGCGCACTGATGATCGATTGATCGATGCAGTTCCACAAATTCCAATTAGAGGCTGGTCCGGACACACCGAGCAGTCAAAAGTGGTACCCACTTCTCATCATGTAACGATGGTTCGTATATAAACACACCAGACTGGACTGGGAAGAGGCCAACATACCGTGCTCCGATTGGGCTAGAGCTTAACATGCTTCAAATATCATTAATTAAGATTCAAGCAAGTACCAACATTTGTAAATGTTGCTTGGACACTTTGACGTTCTGTTTGTACTGGGTAGAAAAGTCAAATCCACAAATAATTATCGCCGCAGAGGCTCTGTTTAAATTCCCTTTTATGCAGCGAAATTTAAGATTTTATGTTGTTGCTGTGGCACTTGTCTGAGTGGCCATTGGTTTTTTATCTTTTATGAAGGAAATAGTACACAACTGATTTATGATATCTTTTAATATATGCTTTTATGATCCCGTTATTATGTACTATTTTTAGCTATGTGCAGATAAGAGTTTATCCGTAGTTCTTTAGTAAATGAGAAATATTGCAATTTTAATTTAGAACAAGGAAAAAATGTTGATTTATCTTCGGTAGAAAAAAATTGCTTTTCATTGTTTCATTGAGAAAGGATTGTTCATTGTGAAGAAAAATATAATTTTAATGCTGAAAATAAAAATATATTAAATTGTGACGCTTTATATATAATCTATTTTAACATTAGATGAGAATCTTTCTGAATCTTGAAAATATACAATAATTTTCTACAGTGTTTTAACATCGGAAATGAGGACAAGTGCTTCGCTTGCCTTCTCCGTTTCCTATCTACACCATCGGATGAAAAGTTCGTCCACGTGTCACAATCTGAAAGTTGTAAAGATTCTTCAATCATTCCATACAATTGGAGAGGAACCGAATAATCCACTTGACTACTTAAGCGCACAGCGCATGCTTTCAAATTTGATTATGGTACTACACGATATGTATAAATGTGGCATTATAATTATTTGTAACTGATTAAGTTTGTCATGATTTACTATTCAATAAAAATTTAATGATTTAATTACACGTGACTCGTATGATTACGTGCCGGCTAAATAACCGATACATGCATATGCGGTACTACCGACATTTTTAATAATATCCAAAGTTTAATAGAAATTAATATTTATGCTCAGATTCTCGGGTTTTCGCAAAAAATGCCCAAGCCGACCACAAAATGACCGGCTCGTAAACCGGCCATTTTGTGGCCGGCTTACTCCTTTTTTTTTAGAGACACATAATGAAATCTATCACTGAAAATTTGAATTTTTTGCATATTTATACTAAAATACACTAGATTACTTGAAATTATGTTGAATTACACTATATTACAATAAATTATGTTGAATTACACTAATACGTTAAATTATGTTAAATTACAATTACTTCGCTAATTATGCTGAAATACGATAAATTACGCTAAAGTAGACTGATTTTGTGTCATCTTTCATGAACAATAAAAAATAGTAAAAAAATTCGAAAAAAAAGTAAAATTGGTATTCTACAAGTTCATTATGTAACTAATTTACTGAGCTATTTCAATTGAATAATAGAAATGAAAAATCAGAAACTTCAACTCAAGTTTTGAGGCTCTTCCCTTAGTTTTTTGGCAATTCTGAATTTCAAAAAATGACGTAGTGGTCACTGAAGCATGCGTATTTTAGCAAGCTTTCCGAAAAGTGGTCATTTGCTGAAATCGAACACTCGAGCGCCGTTTTATGACCGTTTGAAGTTTCATCATTATTTTTCGCCTTTTCAGTGAAGATATCGTCCCTATTCATATATAATTTAGCGTAATTTACCATATTTTAGCGTAATGTAATACAATTTAGTGTAATTTAAATTAATATAGTGTAATTCAACATAATTTCAAGTAATTTAGCGTATTTTAGTATAAATATGCTAATTATATATCAAAAGAAGTAATCTAACAAATAATTTAAAAGAAAATTCAAATTTTCAGTGTTAGATTTTATTATCTTGCTTTTCCTAGTGTCTCCAAAAAAAAAAAAAAAAAAAAGAGTAATCCAGCCACAAAATGGCCGGTTTACTGGAGGGACTAAACCAGCCATTTTATGGCCGGCTTGAATATTTTTGACGAAAATCAGAAATTCTGAGCATAAATATTTATTTGTAATTAACTTTGGATATTAATAAAAATGTCGGGCGGTACTATAACGGAACCGGTCCCGTCGTAATTTTTTTAGATTCCTTAGCGCAATAAAAAGGGTTCTCAATTGGTTGTGGATGTGGTCATTAGATTGGATGGTTTGACCCGTTTTTCAATTCGCTCAATTGTTTTGACAGAAATAGAGTTTCATAAGTCAATTTACCCAAGAATCTTTACGTTGCTTTGACAAGGTGGAGTCATATTAATTTGGGATTTGAATTGATTTCAGAGTCAATCTACCTACTTACATATTTATTTGTTTCTCTTTGTAATTCAACTTCTTATGTTTGAAATTCCGTTGATTTGAATTAACTACTAAAGGTGAAGTTTCGGATATAAGTATAGAAACAAGTTTAAACTTAATTATTTATTGCTGATTTGATTTGCCTAACTAGTACGGAAAACTAGTTTGACATAATTAATAATTGCTAATGAAGTTTACATATTTCTTCTATGTAATTTCTTATGAACGCATGACCATTTGAATTCGAACTTTGACTTAATATTTGACTTTATTATTTATTCAAGTCCCGAAAATTTTAAAATTGGCACTGCCCAAAAAAAAAAAAATCAGAAAACCACTAAACTCTAAGGGGCTGTTCGGTTGGGAGGATTAAGGAGTTGAGGATTAAGAGCTTAAGGAGCGCTAAGGAACCGATGTTCGATTGTCTTAATCCGTGGGTGAAAGCTAAGGAAGCTAAAGGAAGGGGTATAGGTGCCTTAAGGTCCGGGCAGGGGATTAAGATTCGGGCAAAAGGAGGCTAAAGGAGGTTATCTTAATCCGCGCTAAAGAATCGGTGTTCGGCAGGATTAAGAGGTTAAGGAAGCTAAATGAAGCTCCTTGAGCCTTAAGGAGGCTTAAGGAGGGATTGCCGAACAACACCTAAGAATTCAAAATTTAATACGTTTGTCATCTGAGACTAAAGGAGCGTCCGCAACCTCAGATGGCAGACACATATTGTTGTCCACCACCTGAAATTGCGGACATCCCTTTAGCATGTCCGCTATCTCAGATTGCAGAAATGGCTTTTTTTTTTAACAGATTGTTATTTTGTTTTTAAAACATATCGTATAATTGTATAATTGAATTTTTATTTTGTTTTAAAATGTTTTTTATTGGATATGTCGTTTCATTTGTTTAAAATATCGTTTGTTTGAAATGTCGTTTGTATACAATTAATAATGATATACAAACTAAATAAATAAATAACTAAAGTCTTTCAATATAAAAATAAACATCTAATATCTAATAAACATCTACTGTCTGATAAAAATAAACAAGTCATAGTACAAAACACCTTAAGAAACAATCGATCAAACAGTTAGATGTCTGAACTCCTGGACCAAAAGCCTGACTCTGTCCGAACTGAGGCTGATTGAATAACCACGCTTGCATCGTAATAGGGTCATCGAGCGAAGGGTATGCACCAGGATATGTGCTCTATTGTGTGCAGCCTCCAGAAAAATCCGAAATGGGCTATGTCTAGACATAGTCCTGCTAATAGGCTAGAGGTACTGTAACGCCTCTAAATATTGGTATGTTTAAATTTTTACAAAATCCAAATTAGAAAATAATAAAATGAACTAAATTGTAGATCAGCAATTTATAGGAATAAATCTATAGTAGACGATAAAAAAAAATTTAGGAAATATATCGTTTCAAGTTAGCCAATTTGTATTAATAGAGTTCGTAATCTATTAATATAGTCTCAATTTGATAAACCCAAACCTAAATCCAGCCAATCCCCCACCATATAATCTACCCCTCTCCTCTCTCTTGCCACAGACAATCCTTCCCTCCTCTTACTGTAAGTTTTCTTCTCTCTTTTTCTCTTTTTTTTTTCTTTGTTCCGCCCCCCTCTCTCTTTGGCTGCCGCCGGCCACAAACCACCCCCTCACCATCCGACAGCCCCCTCCCTTGGCCGCCGCTGCCCTCTCTCTCTCTACCCCGCTCTCCCTCTCTACCCCGCCCTCCTCCTTGGCCGAACCAACCCCTGCCCTTTCTCTACCCCGCCCCCCCTTCCTTGGCCGAACCACCCCTACCCTCCCTCTCTAAACCGCCCTCTTCCCTTCCCTTCTCTCAGGCTGGCCGAACCCCTCTCCCTTCCCTTGGCCGAACCCCCTCTTCCTCCCCTTGGCCGAAACCCTAACCCTAACCGAAACCATTAACCCATTAAACCAAAACCCGAAACCCATTAACTCTAAGCCCTAACCCAAAAACCCATTAATCCGATTACCCTAACCCGAAACCCATTAACCCTAACCCTAGACCCGAAACCCATTAACCCATTAACCTAGAACTCAATAACCAAACAGAAATTTGGAATTCATTAACCCATTAAATGATTGTTTTAAAGTTGTTTAGATGACAAATTACTTAAATACAAATAGAAAGACCTAATCAAGAGTTGACAAACTTAGGAGCAAACCGCGAGGTTCTAGGAGACGCCGAGAATACACGAGATTCCGACACACGCGAGATCACTGAGAATACAGGTGCGGGTTCCTGGTCTTTTTACAAATAATACAAAAATGCATGGATTGAGGTAAGAAATCATTTTTCAAATCTGGTAGATAAACTGCATGTTGTGGATGTCGAACATTCGTTTGATTTTGTTTAGAATTGCATGATAAGAGTTCTTGATGCATGGAATGGAAATTGACAAGAAATGTGAATGTGAATTGGGAATGGGGAATGTAAATGAATTGTTTTCTTTAAATTAGGGCCGTCCGTGCGAGACGGCTCAGCATGTGTTTGAAAATCAGGCTGTCCGTGTGTGGCAGACCCCAGAGTGTGAAATGTGAACAGAACGGGTCGTCCTTGTGTGGCGGTTCGCCGGATGGGTCCCCGCAATGGCCCATCTAGAGTGTGATTGAACGGGTCGTCCTTGTGTGGCGATTCGCCGGATTTCCATGTACGGGCATGGATTTCCAGAGTGTGGAATTTAAAAACCTTAAGTGTGAATTTAAAAGAGACGGGAATGAAAATTGTTTTTAAATGATTGCATATCCGAATTGATAGGAAATTTGGGGGGGGGCAATTTTGAAAACTTTATTTTATTGTTAATTGGGATATTAAATGCATTGATTTGTAAAATCACCGGGCTGGAACTAAATCCCGCACTGAGAGATAGTTCGATCTCTCACCGTACTACCTTTTATGTGAGTTCCAGGAAATGGAGAAGAAGACATGGAGGAAGGCCGCAAGTGAGGAATTAGCGGAAGTTCTTAAAGTAGCCACTATTTGCTTAAAATTTACATTTGTATGAATTATATATTGTGTAGACATGGCGGTAACTGTTTGACTAGCCATGTCTGACATATTTTCCCTTTCTATTTGTTTGTGAACTCCTTTTTTTTTAATATAGTGGCTTATTGGTTGTATTATTGATAATGTATGTGTTGTGCTTAACGCCTTGCGTTTGAATGCGCGGCGGGTTGTCCGGGGGTGTGACAACTTAGTTGGTATCAGAGCCAGCACATACAATATCAATAAACTTCCGCTAAGAGAGCGTTAGCAATAGGATGCGGCGTTTAGGTCATAGACCAAACTATGTGGACCGAGCGTACCATTAGTAACAAATGTATATATATTTGGTGACGGATTATGCCTTTGTAGTAACGGTACAACTTATTTTGAAAAATAACAAACATATTCTCCTTGGATTATTGAACCAATTAAATTTTGTAGAAGATAAGCAAAATAGATTCTTTTCCTAGATGACAAATCAATTTAACGGACAGCCCACTTGGCTACGGACGTTCTCAGCCACCGCAAAGGTCAAGGAAATGGTCGGATGGGTCGACTTGTCCGGAATCACTGTCAATACTGCAATCTCCGTCAATTGTCCTTACTCCGTCATCTCGCCACACGTAGTGGAGGCTAGCGGATTCAGGGTGAAGAATACCGGAAGACGCCGTTTCTTCACAGGGCTCGAACAGAGTGTGGAAGAGCAATACTGTCCGGATCTTCATGTGAACACGCAGAATGGAAAATGGCGAGTGGACCCAATCGTGGCTGACACCGGAGCATACGAAATGGTCTTAGGAATGGACTGGCTCAAGGAGCACCACGTGCTGATAGACTGCGCGCACCGCAGCTTAGTGTTCTGGCCGCCTCACGAACAACCAGTCAGAATAGAAATGCGGAGAATATCGGGAAATAAGAGCAAGCTCATCGGGGAAAAACCCCAGAAGGAAGAAGAAGACCCAGCTATAAGAGCGGAAATGGAAGCAGAACCATTCACAATGTCAGAAGTTCGGAACGACTGGACGTATCACGTTAGGAAAGACATACTTAAGGGATATTTTGAGACCGATTAGGGCACTTTAGGGAAAACGAAATGATATAGTTATAAACCTCACATGTATCTTAAATTCTGTTGAATGTTTTAAATGAGCAGTTATAATCTAAAGAAATTTAAAGTTCGATTCGTAATCTTAAATTCCTTCTTTAAATTGCGTCTATTTGCCTTGAGTTGAATAACCATAAGTCATACGATGAACTCTGTAACTAATAACAATGCAAGTACATATATATATAAAACTTGGAAGAAAAAAAAAAAAAACTCACATCAAGCACCCTTTGCGCAGCGAAGTCAGAGATGGCGAAAGGAACCAGGACTAACTCAAACACGAGCGACGCAGATGGCGACACTAGAATTCCACTCGAGAACCCTCAGCTGAATGCCCTACTGCAAGGACTAGAGCGGGTGACCAGGGTAGCCATGGAATATGAACAGCGACAGCCTAGAGAGGCCGACACGTTCTTTGAGTACTACCGATCGTTCACCTCATTGCGCCCCCGACCTTCGATGGGACAGGTGACTTTGCCGCAGCAGAGAACTGGGTCGCAAATATCAAGGATAAACTTCAAATCTTGAGAGCCCCTGAGGAACACCGGGTAGAGCTAGCTACTCAATTGCTGGAGGGTCATGCTCGATTCTGGTGGCAAGAGGTGAAACGCGGGTGGGGTGAAACCGCTGATGCGAAGGGGTGGACTGAGTTCGAAAGGCAGTTTGAACGCCGCTATATGGACACCATGTCAAGAGAGGCACTCCGACAACGGTTTACAAGCTTGAAACAGGGGAACAGCTTAGTGGTGGAGTATAACTCCAAGTTTGAGAACCTAATGAGGTATGCACCCGATATCGTAAGAGATGAATTCCGCCTCAGACAACAATACCTCGGGGGACTGAACCCCCGTCTTGCTCAGATCATTGACATTCCGGGAACCAACCAACTGTCGGATTTAATGTTAAGAGCAAGCACCGCGGAGTCGTATGACGGGCGCATCAGCCAAGCCGGGGGATCGAGAAATGTGCGACCCAAGATAGATGAACCCATGAGACCGGCCCCGAACAGAAATAATTACGGGGATAACCGGCCTAATTACCAGTCTAATCCAACACCCCCGTGCAACTACTGTGGCCGCAATCATTCACCTGATCAATGCAGTTTCCGTTTGGGGGTGTGTCACCGGTGTAACAAACCGGGACACTTCATCAAGGACTGCCCAGCTCCGCGAGGTTATTCCGGGCAGCAAGTGGGAAATACGGGTCCACCCACACGAGCACCACTTGGCAGAGGGACCGGTGGCTACAACCCTCCCAATAACAACCGCAGCGGGAACCAAGGAAACCAAAGGGTGGGGATGCATGCGCATGATCAGTACAACTGTGAGATGGGAGGAACACCGACTATAGAAGAGTACGAAGGAGAAGACGTGTCCACTGATCTTCTGACTGGTATGTTTGAACTATCTGGAATTCCTGTTTTCGTACTTATAGACACTGGTTGTAGTCATTCAGTTATAGAAAAGGAGTGGGTAGAAAAACACGGTGTACCAACTCGAGACTCTGGTAAATTATTGAATATAAGTACCCCTGCCTTACAATATACCACCCCAGAACTTCGGAGCGTAGGGTTAAAACTCCAAATAGCGGGGAGGGAATTCCCGATAAACCCCATAGTCTCTAAGACGGGTCTCTATGATTTAATGTTGGGTCTTGAGTGGCTCACTCGAAACGGTGTGACGGTTGACTGCCTGAAAGGGAGGATGGTCATTAACAGGCCAGGTCTCCATGACCTCTCTGTCCGACTCAAGAAACGAGGAGGCGGAACCCCGACAATATCTGCCAATAAGGCAAGGAGACTCATCAACAGCGGTAGTCCCGCCTTTATAGTCACCATAATGCAACTCGAGACGAAAAAACCCGAGATAACGTCAGTACCTATCGTCTCGGAGTATACCGATGTATTCCCGGAGGAGTTGCCAGGAATACCCCCTGATCGGGAAATTGAATTTCACATAGACATACTCCCTGGCACCCGTCCAATCTCTAAGGCCCCGTACCGGATGGCACCGGCAGAACTTAAGGAATTGAAGGTCCAGTTAGAAGAACTCCTAGAACTGGGATTCGTACGACCAAGCACATCGCCGTGGGGTGCACCAGTACTGTTCGTCAGGAAGAAGGACGGTAGTATGAGACTCTGCATCGACTACCGAGAGTTAAACAAGGTCACGATCAAAAACAAATACCCTCTCCCACGAATTGAAGACCTATTCGACCAACTCCAGGGTGCGGCCGTTTATTCCAAGATCGACTTGAGATCAGGGTACCATCAGTTGAAGATTCAACCTCAGGATATAGAGAAATCAGCATTCCGTACCCGTTACGGGCACTATGAATTCACGGTCATGCCATTTGGGTTAACCAATGCTCCTGCAGCATTCATGGATTTGATGAACCGAGTATTCCACGACTTACTTGATTGCTGCGTCATTGTTTTTATAGATGACATTCTGATTTATTCAAAAAGGGAAGAAGACCATGCCGAGGACCTACGTACAGTACTACAAAGATTACGGGAACACCAGTTGTACGCCAAATTCTCTAAGTGTGAATTTTGGATGAAAGAGGTTAAATTTTTGGGACATGTAGTGACGGGGGAAGGTATCCGGGTAGACCCAGATAAAATCAAAGCAGTGGTAGAATGGAATCAACCCAAGAATGTAACAGATATACGCAGTTTCCTAGGGTTAGCGGGATACTACAGGCGTTTCGTTCCCGGGTACTCAAAGACAGCCCGACCCATGACCCAGCTTCTACACAAAGGGACTACTTTCAAATGGACGGAGAGTCAGGAAGAGAGTTTCCAAACTTTGAAGAAACTACTAACCAGTGCCCCAGTATTAACATTGCCGAAACCAGACCAAGAGTTCACGGTGTATACCGACGCGTCAAGGAACGGCCTAGGATGTGTACTCATGCAAGATGGACGAGTAATTGCTTACGGGTCACGATAATTGAAGAACCATGAACAGAACTATCCTACACACGACTTAGAATTGGCAGCATTTATTTTCGCACTCAAGGCATGAAGACACTACCTTTATGGGGCGAAATGCCGAGTATTCACGGACCACCAAAGCTTAAAGTATGTGTTCACTCAGAAAGATTTGAACATGAGACAAAGGAGGTGGCTGGAACTGATGAAGGACTATGATTTAGACATACAGTACCTGGCCGGGAAGGCAAATGTGGTGGCAGACGCACTCAGCAGGAAGGGGGCGACAAATTTGGCAGAAGTCATAACCCAAGAGACAGAATTGATCAAGGAAATGCGACAGATGAATTTGGGAGTGTGTGTATCCACCAGCTGGCTTCAAGAGAAAACCGACACCAAGGGAGCCGCGACGAATGCGGTACTCACCCTAGCAGCTATATCGGTACAACCGGAATTAAAGTCTCGAATACGGGATGCAGACCAGGGCGACGAGCAGCACCAAAGATACAGGGAATTGGCCCGTACCAATCCAACGTCGACCTTCAAGGAAAACGAGGATGGGCTCCTCTATTTCAACCAGCGGGTTTGTGTGCCAGAACAGGGGGGACTGAGAAGGGAAATTCTGCGAGAAGCCCACGAATCGGGATATACCATTCACCCAGGAGAGGTAAAGATGTATAAGGACCTTCGTACCCAATTTTGGTGGCCCAATATGAAGAAAGACGTGTCCGAATTCGTGGCTAGGTGCATCACCTGCCAACAAGTGAAAGCCGAACGGAGAAAGATAGCAGGATTGTTATATCCAAACTCCAGAGCACAAATGAAGTTCCAGATTATTACTATGGATTTCATCACTGGGTTACCGCATACCCAAAAGAGGTATGACTCAATCTGGGTCATTGTAGACACACTAACCAAGGTAGCCCACTTTATACCCCTGCGAACCCCTACATCGGGTGGAGAATTAGCAGAATTATTTCTTCAATATCAGTTCAAATATCATGGAGTTCCTGAAACCATCATATCGGACCGGGATACGCGATTCACCTCACACTTCTGGAAAAGCTTTCAGGAGGCAATGGGAACCCGACTCAATTTCAGTACCGCTCATCACCCCCAGACGGACGGACAGTCGGAACGAACAATCCAAACCTTAGAGGACATGCTAAGGGCGTGTGCCATCAACTTTCAAGGGTCATGGGCTGACATTTGACAATGGCCGAGTTCGCATACAACAATAGCTACCATGCCAGTATCGAAATGGCACCATCTGAAGCTTGGTGTGGACATCGCTGGAAGACCCCCTTGTGGTGGGGAAACGACGGGGAACAACTGCCAACAGGGCCAGAAATGGTAAAAAATTGCGCAGATAGAACTCAACTGATTCTAAACCGACTAGACACTGCTCGGGACAGACAGAAAAAGTATGCAGACTTGAGGAGACGACCACTAGAGTTCGAAACCGGGGATCATGTTTGGTTGAAGGTCTCTCCAAGGAGGGGAGTGAGACGATTTGGCGTAGCAGGGAAACTGAGTCCTAGATATGTGGGACCATTTGAAATTCTCAGAAGAATCGGACCACTTGCATACGAACTGGCGCTACCTCCAACCCTAGATAAGGTACATCCAGTCTTTCACGTGTCTCAACTGCGAAAATATATCCGAGATCCCTCTCACATCATCGACTTTTCAAATCTGGGACTGGATGAAGCTTTAGTGTATGAAGAACGACCCATGAAAATACTGGACACCAAGGAAATAAGCCTCCGGCGTAAAACCATCAGACAAGTCTTAGTACAATGGGGACGACACACCAACCGAGAAGCAACTTGGGAAGTCGAAGAAACGATGCGTGCCACATATCCAGAATTGTTCGAAGAAATAGACGCCGAGGTTGTTCAGGGGACTGAACAGGATTTCCAAGGGGGGGGAGGATGTAACGCCTTTAAATATTGGTATGTTTAAATTTTTACAAAATCCAAATTAGAAAATAATAAAATGAACTAAATTGTAGATCAGCAATTTATAGGAATAAATCTATAGTAGACGATAAAAAAAAATTTAGGAAATATATCATTTCAAGTTAGCTAATTTGTATTAATAGAGTTCGTAATCTATTAATATAATCTCAATTTGATAAACCCAAACCTAAATCCAGCCAATCCCCCAACATATAATCTACCCCTCTCCTCTCTCTTGCCACAGACAATCCTTCCCTCCTCTTACTGTAAGTTTTCTTCTCTCTTTTTCTCTTTTTTTTTCTTTGTTCCGCCCCCCTCTCTCTTTGGCTGCCGCCGGCCACAAACCACCCCCTCACCATCCGACAGCCCCCTCCCTTGGCCGCCGCTGCCCTCTCTCTCTACCCCGCTCTCCCTCTCTACCCCGCCCTCCTCCTTGGCCGAACCAACCCCTGCCCTTTCTCTACCCCGCCCCCCCTTCCTTGGCCGAACCACCCCTACCCTCCCTCTCTAAACCGCCCTCTTCCCTTCCCTTCTCTCAGGCTGGCCGAACCCCTCTCCCTTCCCTTGGCCGAACCCCCTCTTCCTCCCCTTGGCCGAAACCCTAACCCTAGCCGAAACCATTAACCCATTAAACCAAAACCCGAAACCCATTAACTCTAAGCCCTAACCAAAAAACCCATTAATCCGATTACCCTAACCCGAAACCCATTAACCCTAACCCTAGACCCGAAACCCATTAACCCATTAACCTAGAACTCAATAACCAAACAGAAATTTGGAATTCATTAACCCATTAAATGATTGTTTTAAAGTTGTTTAGATGACAAATTACTTAAATACAAATAGAAAGACCTAATCAAGCGTTGACAAACTTAGGAGCAAACCGCGAGGTTCTAGGAGACGCCGAGAATACACGAGATTCCGACACACGCGAGATCACTGAGAATACAGGTGCGGGTTCCTGGTCTTTTTACAAATAATACAAAAATGCATGGTTTGAGGTAAGAAATCATTTTTCAAATCTGGTAGATAAACTGCATGTTGTGGATGTCGAACATTCGTTTGATTTTGTTTAGAATTGCATGATAGGAGTTCTTGATGCATGGAATGGAAATTGACAAGAAATGTGAATGTGAATTGGGAATGGGGAATGTAAATGAATTGTTTTCTTTAAATTAGGGCCGTCCGTGCGAGACGGCTCAGCATGTGTTTGAAAATCAGGCTGTCCGTGTGTGGCAGACCCCAGAGTGTGAAATGTGAACAGAACGGATCGTCCTTGTGTGGCGGTTCGCCGGATGGGTCCCCGCAATGGCCCATCTAGAGTGTGATTGAACGGGTCGTCCTTGTGTGGCGATTCGCCGGATTTCCATGTACGGGCATGGATTTCCAGAGTGTGGATCCGAATTGATAGGAAATTTGGGGGGGGGAATTTTGAAAACTTTATTTTATTGTTAATTGGGATATTAAATGCATTGATTTGTAAAAACACCGGGCTGGAACTAAATCCCGCACTGAGAGATAGTTCGATCTCTCACCGTACTACCTTTTATGTGAGTTCCAGGAAATGGAGAAGAAGACATGGAGGAAGGCCGCGAGTGAGGAATTAGCGGAAGTTCTTAAAGTAGCCACTATTTGCTTAAAATTTACATTTGTATGAATTATATATTGTGTAGACATGGCGGTAACTGTTTGACTAGCCATGTCTGACATATTTTCCCTTTCTATTTGTTTGTGAACTCCTTTTTTTTAATATATTGGCTTATTGGTTGTATTATTGATAATGTATGTGATGTGCTTAACGCCTTGCGTTTGAATGCGCGGCGGGTTGTCCGGGGGTGTGACAGGTACCGTCCGAGTTAGACTGTACCCCTCTAACTTAGAAAGTAGTTTATTGTAAATTTTAAAGGCATTCAAATAAAATTCACAAGTAGGCATTTAAATATACCTCAACATCATCACCTGGCTGGACTGGCTCTGTACCTCAGTTGAACGCCTGAAAGGTGGTAGCAACAATATGGACACCCTGAAATACAAACTCATCGCCAGTGTAGGGTACATGGATATCAGTCTCGTCAGGTATCTCATCAATATGATCGGAAGACAGGCAACCAGCACATCTAAGCAGAGCGTCAAGACGCGACTTGTACCTACAGGCGCACACCGCGGGTACATTGTGTTTCAAGATATCTTTCCCCAACCTCTTACAACTCGTCGTTGTTGCCATTTTTTGCCGTTATGATGCAACTCTTCACCAGATATAAGGCCTGCAAAAAAAATTATATAAATGTTGTATAAATATAAATATTGTCAGTTTTTAATTAGAAATATAAACATACAACGGATGCCATCGATGCGCCTGCAGAAATAAGTCCATGGATTCATCCTCTCCGATCTCACGGCATCGGTATCCATTCACGAGGGTTGTCGGCGATACACCCCTCTAGAGTCATAGTCATCTCGGCATGGGGGAGATGAAACATGTGAGTCTCAGAATGTCATTGCTCAATGAGACCTACGCATAGGCTCTGGTCATGCTCCTCATTCTTCATAATTGCTTGCTGGTACGGACCCATCTGCCGCAATGTCCCTTCGAACATCGAGTTGTACTGTATCGATATGCAGTTGTGATGAACCGTAGTCGTATTCCCGCTCAGCATTTAATTTTAAGAAAAAGTCAGTTCATTAAATATTCATAGAAAAAAATGATGTTATTAAACATTTAGAAAAATATTACTAATTTAAAACTTACATGTAATGCTGCATCTAGTATGCAATGCTCGTTGTTTGGGTACCATAGAAAGTCGCTGGTCCTATCCATACGACTTTGGATACCAAAAACATCGGTCCAGGCTGTGTCAATGAACTGGGAGAGATCATAGGGAGTGGGTATACCGTATACCAGTTGGTGGCTGAGTACTGAAAGATGGTACATCTCTACTAGATGATATCGTTGGTGCCAATTTTGGTCAAATATGATAAGAATTCTAGTTTAATATGGTATTTGTTTCATACTATTTTTTTTTATACCATTTGGACAGTTTCGGTTAAATTTGAGATTTATTTGATCAAATCTAATTAAATCATATACCGTAATTTAATTTAAATTGGGTCAAATGTGGTCTTTATTTCATACTATTTTTTCACTACTATTCTTATTATTTTTATCATGCACTTGTAATTCTCATTTTCCATATAGGGAAGATGCATGTGAATTCCTATTCACATATATAACACACTGTTTTTGTTTTGGAAGAAACATGAATGCAATTTCCAAGCAGAACATATTATGACCAATATTAATCGGTACAATAAAAGTAAATCACAATTACCCCCAGAAAGAATATAGGTATTATATAATGCTTGCACGTATATTAATATATCTACATCCACAGAAAATATATTATTTTAATTTTGCTTAAACAATTGTGTTTACTCCAAGTCGGATGCAGATTGATCAATAAAAATTTATCAATAATGAAGCGTAACAAATAAATTAAAAGCAAGGAAATTAGCTAGGATTGGGAGCGATCCGATGAATATATTCAATCAAATTTAATATGATGCTTTGTCAATGCTGTTTCAACAAATTTTGATCTGTCTCAAAATTTGCACAAATAGCTTTGGAACGTGTGCGGACCCAATACACATTGAACAAACATTCCTAGCTAACAAACATTGATAAATTTTAACGCCGAACAAACATTGAACTGACATTGAACTGACTTTGAACTGACTCCCAACTCAATTAGCTATGCAAACATTGAACTGACATTCAACAAATCTTAACGCCGAACAAACATTGAACTGACTCCCAACTCAATTAGCTATGCATTCTATCTACTCAAATAGTCGGATTGGCCAGGTTCTGTATCGGTCTCTGATTCAGTTCATATTAGTCTTATTACAATATTTTTAGTTATGACAACATTCTTAATCCATAACTAACTAATTAAAATAAAAAAATATCAATCCGGCCAGTCCATATTCATTTGAGGTGCTAGCTGTTACGTACATTGAATAACATAAATTATGATTTGATGATATAATTAGTTTAGCCTAATAAATTAGTTTCACTTGGAGCATATATTAACTAAATCAGTTGAAACAAAACATATGAAATTTTGCAGTGCACTTAATTTTGAGAAAAAAAAAAACTAAAACATATACGAAGTGAATCAAGTCTTATGAATTTATTTTCATTTCTCTTCAAAATTTTCAAAGTAAGAGGGGGCGGAAATAAAAATGAGAAGATATAAAATTTAAATCGTTCAAACATGTTAACAGTCAGATTTTGCCTGATGTTTTATACAATCTGTACAAGTAATTATTTGTCAGATAAAACAAAATACAATATGTAACTAACTATATATAAAATTTTTAAATCCACAATTAATTCAAATTGAATTCGGATGAATGCTCATATTAATGGGTTAATCGATTGCGATTACAGACTCTTCAAAAGAAAGTTAGCCCATCTTGGTTAATTAATTAGGTAGTTTTGGAATTTAATTAGAATTTCCCAATCGTACGGTGCGTATTCTTTCTTTAGAAATTCTGTCTTTCAATTCAAATATCTTACAATAGATCTTCTACTAGCATTCATTTCTTTGAAAGTTGAAAAAAAAAGTTGGAAATTCTGACCTAGCCAGCCAGCTAATATTAAACAGGTTCTAGAATACTTTATTCCAGCAAAAATGATATGGTTTGTGTCATTGTGTGCCACCTTAGGGAGCAGTGCCTTGGTTGACAGGGAATTACAAATATATAATTGTATCTTGTACTAAATTAAACATATAAACAAATTGGTTTATATAACTTGTTTTATTTCCCATATCAAGTCAGTTTCGTGTCACACAATTTTCTTTCAGTAATTCCGTGGAACATTCTGCATGTACCGTATATGTATTGCAAACATTTTTCGTACATATGGCAGGAATCTCCCACATGGTATAGTTCTATAGAAATTTCTTTGCAATTTGGTCTTGAATTATTTCCAACAATACATCTACAGACAGGACTTAAATCGCTATTTTGACCCAGCAGCTCGTTGATAGATTTTTTTTTTTTTATATTTGTAATTTCTGAGTTAATTCTTAGTAAGTACAGTTCAATTTATATTAGGGTTCAGGCCAGAATATTGTTAATTTTGATTAATACTTAATACCAGATTTGAAACTGATTTTTTTAGTTACCATTTAAAAAATAAATACATAGTTGTCATATCTTTTAGAAAAAATCCTTTCTTACCCAGTACGCAGCTATTGTTTGCGCACTGTCAAGAGGTGGCACACATCTAGTATATGCGCATACTAAATAGTATGACAAATTGCATCAAATTTTACCTTTTGGTTGCGCAGATAATATATGCATGTGTGCCACCTCTGTCAGGGTGCCCAGATAGTACATGTGTGTCACTTCTGCGGAGTGTGCAGATAATACTAGCGTATCGGTAAAATGAAAATTTTCAAAAGAGAAAAAAATATGGCAACTATTTTTTTTTTCAAATGGTAACTCAAAAAAATTCGGGACTTCAAACGCAAAGCAACATACTATTTCTCTATAATCACAGGAAATATTCAAAAATTAAGAGCGTATATATCATGTTAATTATAAGTAATGAGGGAAAATATGGCATAATTAAGATTGCAATTACAAAATTTATTTGCAATTATTCTATATGTCCACAGAACAAGTGCTTGACAACCAAATAAGAAAATAAGATAATTTCAATGGAATGTGCACCTTGGTATATATTTTAGTTATATTATTTCGACACTAAAAATTAAAGAAAACAATTCTTTGTACGTAACTAAAAGTAATTTATCAAGATGTTACGTTGAAAATTAAAGTGGTAGTGTTATACAAACTGACTAAAGTGCAGTGCAGCCAGGTGATGCATTTGCATTTAAATAAATTTTATTCCAAATTGTTAATTAAATTAATCAGCGGAGAGCAGTTCTTGTAAAGATGCGAACAATAGTAAACAAGGTGCCACCAATCATTTTTATTTAACAAACAATCAAAGACTTGGTTATGTTCCCATTAATTAAAATAACTGAATCAACTCCAACTTAAATTTGTAGTACTATATAATACTATATATATCAAAAGCGTAATAGTTCAGAGCTCCCAAACAACATCAACAGGATAAGCAATCGCACACTCTCTTATTAAGAAACAAGTATAAAATTTCTTCATGAATGTTGGTTATGTTTCCTATTCTACTTCCTCTACTTCTTCCTTCAATTTCTTCTTCCCTCTTCTTTTTGCTTTGTTTCCTTCTAATGCAATAAAATTTATCTTCTGATCTATCCATAACATTCATCGAAACAGTCATGTGTTCTTCATTAAATTTTGATGGGTGCAAAAGAAAATACCTCATTGTTCAAGCATCAATTATCCTTGCTCAAGTTTAGGATATTGTATGATTACCAAATTAAGCCTGAAATTTCAAAATTGATATACAAGTGCGCAATATATATAAAATGATTGGTGAATTATGACAGAGATATTTATTTAAATAATTATGGAAGAAAGTGTTAAAAATTGTTGGATTTAGACCTTTTGGAAAAAAAAATTTGTGCATGATCACAGTCTAAACCATATTTTTATAATATTAAAATAAAGTAGGCTAACTTATTTTGTTCACCTCTATTCCAGAAAGTCTAAAATTATTGCAATTACAAGTTTATATATCATTTACAATAATTGATTGTGTATATCGTACCATAATAAAAAAATAGAGGGATCACTTGACAATAATATTTTGACAATTTTGACGATGAATTTAAAAAATAAATAAAATTTAAATAAAAAGTACATTTATAGCTATTTAATTGGTCATTTAACAAACTTAATAATAAAATTTCATACAATTTAAGTATTACTTGATGCTGCATCAAGAACTATTGATTTGGAAACATTGAAATTTCAAGTATTTTGATATGATGTGCAACATACATAAAAATGTATTTTTTTTAAATTATATTGTTGATAATATATAGATAATAATGTCTATAATATTACATTTTACTTTAAACTTAGTTTTTTGTATATAAAAAATTTGTCAATTGATCCCCTCAATAAAAAAAATAGAGGTCATATTAGGGTGCTGATAGCAAAGAAAAAAAAATTGTACGGTATTAGGTATTTTGAGTATGTCTGTTCTCACAGCGGTCAACTCCCCGGGGTTTTGTTATTCGTTGCCTCTTTCAAACCTATGTCCCCTCTGTGCATTTGTTTATATCGCATTTTATTATTTTATTTCTTCATTTTCCCCTCATACAAATTAAATGCTTGTCTGGCTCTTCTATTACTCTAGAAGACACCAATATAAGCCCACAGATACACTGAGCTAATTTAATTAATTGTTTGGATTGACCCAGTAAATCCAAATTGGGTCCACATATGACATATGCTTCTAGCTATAGTAAATTAGTAATCTGATAAATTATATAAATTATATATATTGTCAACGCGATCTTACTGGAATACAAAATATCTCAAATATACAATCTAATATGTTAATTTAACGATTACACGCTATCCAAAATACATATGGCTTCAAGTGTTGATTGTAATTCTGTTCGGATTCATCCGTGACCTAGCTATGAGCGAATTAATATATGCAGATGGATCACTTGTACAATATCACCTCATTAGACTAGATTTTAGTAGCTGGGCAGGAGAGAAAATTTAGCAAAATGCATATTTGGTAATAATGGAGATATTGGGACATTTAAAAGAGGAATAAAAAATAATATAACAAAATAAAGTCCAATTATATTTAATTTAAGCTCCTAAACTTTGGCAAGAAATAAAAAAAGTATGATATCCAATATTAACATTGGACTAATTAATTTGATAGTATTAGTTAACTTGTCCACCAATGAGAGCATATTTCACTACCAGACAGTCGATTAATAAGAGTACACCACGTCGTTTGCACAATACTCACATGATATATAATCCGGAAAAATATCCTCTCAGATACCGTAAAAGATTCCCCTCACTTTATGGTTTGAGATTAACTCTCAGCCGCATTGAGATTCTAACTAGCACAGGGGGCAATATTATTGGGCCTTGAGATTTGTGCCAAGTTAAAAAGAACGGTCCATATCAACTAATTCTAAAAGATTCCCTGTTACGGTAACAGGTAACAGGGAGGATCTGAATTCATATAATCCTATATAAAATAATTTTATATAAGACAAGGGTACAAATAGAAAAATGGAGAGTGCAAGTTGCAACATATACTTTTAAGCAGGAAAAAAAGTCTAGCTAAAACTCAATTAATCCAGCCTTTGCTCCGGCAACCATAGTTCTTGATCTGAGACCTTAGCCTTTCCTCCGACAAACTACAACCCCTTACCTATTTCCCCTCCATCTCTTATATCTACACTTCCCCAATCTATCACAACCAAATTCAGCAAAACTCTTCAGCAAAAACACCATGTGTAGATATGAATCAGACCCATCCCGGAATAATGAATAGGCAACTCCCTCCTCTACCTCAGCAGGAGTTCCAACTCTGCTTTCTCCCACCAACAGAGGAACATCAACAGATCCAGATCGAACTAAGCTATACTATCCTCATTTTCACAACTGGCTCGCCAAACCCATCCACGATTGTTCAGCTTCTGCAGATTTTGGTAGCCAGGTATAGTGGGGTACTGTAAAATTGGGGGCTCAATTCGATCTCCGATGGCTTCCTAGTTAGATTACCAAGCTGGGTTTTTATAGATGATCTGTATAGGGACTCTGAGTTCTGGGAAGGTCAGAGCATCAACATCCTTCCATGGCAATGCACATATGCGTCATTTCCCTTACCCCTCAAAATAGAGAATCACGCTCACAATCAAAGATTTTCCTGTGGACTTCTGGCATCCAAGCTATTTCGCACTAGTCATGGCTAGCGTGGGCACCTTTATGGGCATCCCTGGGGAAGAGCTCATGAGCACAAACAGAGCTTCCATCCAGGTCATAATCGAATGTTACGATACAATGCTGATACCCTATGTTCTATATGTGGGGCACAACGATAGGTGGACGGCGTGTGAGGTGCACTTTGATGGAAGACCTTTGATGCAATAGGCACTCCCACACTCCCCTCAACCCCCACCAAAAAACCAGGATCAAAACGGTCCAAAGGAGTGGCTAAACCACCCGTCTCCGGTCAACTTTGGATTCCCCTACGTGCCACCTTGGTGGCGCAGGGAGCTCCTTCTACAGATTCTGTCTTCATCTGACAAGGTGTATACCACCGGTAACGTAAAGGCACGAGGGAACAATGCGGCATAGAGGGTCCTATCATGCACCGGGTCTAGGTCACATGCACCAAGACCTACAACGATACAAAGTTGGGGTAACCTTACCGCTAGGTGACACGAAACCTATCTGTGAAAAAAAACAAAAACCTGCCAATGGCGTCAGTTTGGATAGTACGACTTTGATTTCTCAGGACTTTTTCAGAAGGAAGGAACGCGTTGCGAAAAGGAAAGGCCCGTGGACCTATCGAGGAGACTTAGTTGTGTTTCGACAGGTCAAAGATCTATCTGACTTGACTCCGACTCATGTGGAACATGCTAGTATCTGGGTGCAATTCTACAACATACCCATGAATTGCATCACAGATGATGGAATGGAGATGGTAGGAGAAATGATGAGCACGGTGGTCTCCACACCTATAAGAGGTTTTGTCGGGGGTAAGAGCTTTGTTAAGGTGAAAATTTTGGTACCGGTCAGTGAGCCTTTGAAAGATAAGGTAACTGTCAATTACCCAACACTTGGTGATATAACTATGCATTGCAGTTATGAAAAGGTGTGCAGGATATGCAACTTTTGTGGTTATATGAGACATAAGTTGCATGACTGCCAAGAGAGAGACAGACTAATAACTATAGTCAAAAGCCCAGAGAACAAGACCCATTTTGAATCCATGGACCTGCTATCCCCAAAGTTCGGTGCTTGGATGACAATCCCTTACCTCATACCGAAACCACAACCAACCCATTCTTCCAACAAAAGGACATATGAAGATGCAACAAGGCCTTCGAGCCCGACAAAGGTACCACCACAGATCCAAAACCAAATCCAAAATCTAAGATTCCCTTCCCCAAGGTCTCCCCTCATTCCTTACTCAACAAAAGGCTTAAGTCGGCGGGCCAGAACACGTCGGCACGGGTGCTAACATTTCTTTTATCTCTGAGACTATATGTGGTGTACAAGTGGCAAGAAAACGCATTCGAAGATTTCATTCGTGTAATTATGTTGTTGTCCCTTCTAGGGGCAAGTCGGGCGGGCTATGGTTGTTATGGGATACTAATTTGAAGTTGGAAATAATGGAAGAGGTAAGTAATTTGATAGTTGCAAAGGTCCCACAAATTGGGGAAAAGGGTCATTGGTTGATGGTGGCAGTGTATGGGGACCGACACAAGAGAACCAATCCGGTCATTTGGAATCAAATTGAAAGGCACATCGAGAACCATGATATCCCGGTGTGCATTCTTGGAGATTTCAAATCTCGGAGAAGGTAGGGGGGTCACAAGATATGCCGGGTCCAAATCGAGCTTTTAGGAATTTGGTCCATGGGAATGACTTGGTGGATTTGGGGCATCACGGGCTAGCCTATACCTGGTCAAAAAAATAAGGGGGATGGGTAAACATCTTATCGCGTCTCGATAGAGTACTGGCCAGTATGGACTGGACTATGATGCACCCAGAATCAGCGGTGTTTCATTTGCCCCATTTCAATAGTGATCCTTACCGATTCTATTGAAAACGGTGGCAACAAAAGTTCGAAGAAGACCCAATTTCCGATGTGAAGCATGGTGGGGACTCAAAAGACCGGGGACGGATGGTGAAGAATTTTAAAGTAGAGGTTAGAAACTTTGGAGGTCAAGAAAAAAGACCGGATATGATGCTGACAGAAGTAGAAAGGAGCATGGAGGCTGTTCTACATTAACCGATAACAGATAAAACACTGCAAAGAGAAAATGAACTCCAAAAGGAGCATGACCAGATCCTACTTATGCTGGAACGGTACTGGTACCAAAGAGCAAAGGTCTCGTGGATTTTGTTCGGAGATAGAAACTCCAAATTTTTTCAAGCGACGGCTGTCTCAAGGAATAGAAGGAACGAGATTTGGGCCATCACAGGATCTCAGGGGGAATGGATTACTGAGGAGGGGGACATAAGGCGGGCTTTTGTGGCCCACTTCAAAGGAATCTATCAGGGCACTCAAACTCAGCCCATACAGAGTTGTTACTTGCCAGAGTTGCTCCAACAATTACCATAAATTTTGACCCAAATGCATTCAATCTTGGAGGCCTTACCATCACAACTGGAGATGCAGCCTTAAGCTTCATTGGGCCATATAAGGCAGTAGGGCCAGATGGGTTTGATGCAAAAATGGTGCAGGATAACTGGGCTGAGGTTGGCTCGGTGGTAACCCAAACGGTGTTGGACTTCTTCGTCACTGGGAATATGCCTTCTTAGATTGTAAAATCCAACTTGGTCTTGATTCCTAAAACACAAGAAGCAACAATAGTGACACAGTTCCATCCCGTACCGGTTTCTAACTTAATCTACAAGATCATTTCAAAGATTATGTCTACATAATGCGACCGTTTATGGGAGGAATTATTGCAAACTCTTAAACAGCTTTTGTGCCAGGAAGATTTCTGAAAACATAATCCTACTTCGGAAAGTTTTGCACTCCTTTAGGCAAAAGGGCTACAAGAATTGCGAATTATGTATCAAGGTGGACTTATCAAAAGCGTTTGATCGTATAGAATGGGCGTATATCCAATTGATTATGCAATTGTATGGGTTCTCGGGTAAGTTTGTCAATTGGGTCATGAATTGCGTTAGGTCAGCTGAGTATACCTTGGTGTTCAATAAAAAAAGGGATGGGTTTTTTCGTCCAAAATGTGGCCTCCGGCAAGGTTGTACTCTCTCACCGTATCTATTTATTCTCGGCATGGACCTATTGACAAGAAGTTTGCACCACCAATTGGACAAAGGGGAAATCAAAGGGGAAATCAAAGGGGTTAGAGTAGCACCAACAACTCTGCCGCTTACTTGTTCACTATACTCGGATGATCTTCTCTTAATGGGTGTTGTGTCAGTTGAGGAGGTTCGCATAATTGTCAACTCGCTGGAACTGTTCTCCATGGTGTCTGGTCAGAATGTGGGGCCCGAGAAGAGTTCCATTTGGTTCAGCAGGCTGACACCTGACGCAACTAGGATGGAAATCATCCAGTTATTACATGTACCTCCTTCTAACTCTTCTGACAGGTACTTGGGGGCACCGATTAAAGACGGTGGTGAGGCGCATGATTTCCTAATCTCAAAGTTCAATGAAAGGCTAAAGATGTGGAAAGGGCGGATATTGTCACAGGCGGGCCGAGTTGTACTCATCAGGGCAACCCTACAATCTCTACATGTGTTTTATATGTCCACCACTAGAATACCAGCACGGGTACTAAACTCCCTATTAAGCCTCATGAGACGGTTTTCTAGGGTAAATAGAACCAGGATCGTTACCTAGCCTATGTGGTGTGGGAACACCTATGCAGGCCGGTACAGGAAGGTGGGTCAGGGATCAAAGATTTTGCCACCTTTAATAAAGCCATTCTCCTCAAATTTTTGTGGAAACTAGCGTCAGGGGACACCTCACTGTGGACAACTCTGGTGCGGGTGAAGTACATACCTAGAAGTCTACTATGGCAATCTGGAAGGAGTTACCGATGTATGGTATTTTGGAGATTGTTAATGAACCTCAGGGATAAACTCAAACCGTTGCTCAAATGAAATCTGGAGGTGGCGGGCAATGTCGGGCTTTTGAAGAGCCATGGTTTGAGGGAGCAATTGAAGTATCCCCACCAAATATGCAGTACAGGGACCTATTTGGTAATGATCTAATTGAGGAGCACTTGGGACTCTGGAATGCCCAACTACTAATTGACCTATTTGGATATGAAAATTGTATGATAATTTGAATACGGTAAGCATCCCAAATCGGTATGAGGAACCAGATGCTCTAATCTGTGGTGTATTAGCAAACGGTAGTTACAAAGTCAATGATGCTTACAATTACCTCCAAGCAGTAGTAATTGGTCAACCAGTGGGGTGTGATAAACTCTGGCTCTGGGTCTGGAAGAAAGGCAGCATCCCACCAATAGCTCCGGAACACACGTTTTGATATTAGCGTGTGTTTCGGAGCCATGGTGCAACCAATTGGTTTTCTAATTTTTTAAATTCAAATGATCGATCCAAACCATTAGATGTGATCTCTATATTAAAATATGCTTGGAGACCAAATTTTACATTTTTTGGAAATTTTTACTATTTATTAACTCTGTTTTAAAATCACTGATTTTAATAAACAATGAAAAAATACTGGATCATTGAAAACAAAGATTTTAAATATGACTTAATAAATAGTACAAAAATTCAAAAATATGTAAAATTTGGTCTCCAAGCACATTTTAATATACATTGAATGTTGAACGGTTTGGATCGAATGTTTAGACTTTGAAAATGTAAAAACTAAAACGTTTGTTCCACGGCCTAGGAACAAATGTTTTGATATTAGCCAATCTCTCTCTCTCTCTCTATATATATATATATATATATATATATATATAGAGCTGAGCTATGGTGAGTTGTGAAGTAAGAGGTCATTTTTACTTCACGCTCATATTTTCATCTTGAAAATCCAAACAATCGATCCAAACCGCTCAACATGTTCTAAATATTGAAATGTGCTTGGAGACTAAATTTTACATTTTTTGGAATTTGTTTACTATTTATTAAGCCACTTTGAAAATCGTTGATCCGGTGGTCCAGAAATTTTTACTGTTTTTTACTGTTCATAGTAGATCAGCGATTTTCAAAGTGGCTTAATAAATAGTAAAGAAATTCAAAAAAATGTAAAATTTAGTTTCCAAGCACATTTCAATATTTAGAATATGTTGAGCAGTCGGATCGGTTGTTTGGATTTTCAAAATGAAAATATAGCATGAAGTAAAACGTTGTTTTACTTCACAACTCACCATAGTCTATCTATATATATATATATATATATATATATATATATATATATATATATATATATATATATATATGGGTAGAACTAGGGTGCTCTTGAGTTCACCAAGTCCTTGGTGAACTCAAGTCTAAAACCCATCGGATTGGCTTCAAACGACGAATCCGAACTATTGAAACCCGTCTACCTTACGAGTGATGTGTCTACATGCAAAAATTTTTAATTTTGAAATTAATTTTGCATAGAGTCAAGTGGTCAAAAAACGTCAAAAAATGAATGCATTAAAATTAATTTATTAACCTTCTAATTTTGACCGCTTGACTTTTCCTAAATTAATTCAAAAGTATAAAATTCTTACATGTATACGCATCACTCGTAAGGTAGGCGGGTTTCAACGGTTCGGATTCGTCGTTTGAAGCCGATCTGATGGGTTTTAGACTTGAGTTTACCAAGGAGCTTGGTGAACTTAAGAACACCCTTGTTCTACCCTATATATATATATATATATATATATATATATAGTGGCTAATATCAAAACGTTTGCACCAAGGCCCTCGTGCAACCAAGTCGCTTTTGGATTTTCAAAGTCCAAACGGTCGATCTAAACCGTTAGATGTGATCTCTATATTAAAATCTGCTTGGAGACCAAATTTTACATTTTTTGGAATTTTTTTACTATTTATTAAGCCACTTTGAAAATTGCTGATCACATGGTCCAGAATTTGGTTGCACTGTTTTTACTGTTTACCCGGATCAGTAATTTTCGAAGTGGCTTAATAAATAGTAAAAAAATTCCAAAAAATGTAAAATTTGGTCTCCAAGCAGATTTTAATATAGATTGAATATCTAACGGTTGGATCGACTGTTTGGACTTTGAAAATCCGAAAACGACTTGGTTGCACGAAGGCCTTGGTGCAAACATTTTGATTTTAGCCCCTCTCTCTCTCTCTCTATATATATATATATATATAGTGTGGCTAAATTACTGCCGGGGCTATATTTGATTATGTGATGTTCAAACAACAAATTCAAACCGTTAGATGTTCAATCTATATTAAAATCTACTTGGAGACCAAATTTTATATTGTTTTGAATTTTTTTACTATTTATTAAGCTGGTTTGAAAACCGCTATTTTCAATGCTGCAGAAATTTACTGAAAACAGCGGTTTTCAAATCAGCTTAATAAATAGTAAAAAAATTCAAAAAAAATGTAAAATTTGGTCTACAAGTAGATTTTAATATAGATTGAACATCTAACGGTTTGGATTTGTTATTTGAACATCACATAATCAAATATAGTCCCGGCAGCACTTGGCTGAAATGCTGCCAACAGCAATTTAGCCACACTATATATATATATATATATATATATATATATATATATATATGAGCTATGCTACTCCATGGAGTAAAACGCGTTGGTGCTCCACGCCGCTATATTTTTATTTTGAAAATCCAAACGACCGATCCGAACCGCTCAACATGATCTCCATATTGAAATGTGCTTGGAGACCAAATTTTACATTTTTTAGAATTTTTTTACTATTTATTAAGCCACTTTGAAAATCACTGATCCGGCAGTCCAGAATTTTTTACTATTTTTTACTGTTCACCCGGATTTTCAGATTTTCAAAGTGGCTTAATAAATAGTAAAAAAATTCTAAAAAATGTAAAATTTGGTCTCCAAGCACATTTCAATATGGAGATCATGTTGAGCGGTTCGGATCGGTCGTTTGGACTTTCAAAATAAAAATACGGCGTGAAGTACAAACGCGTTTTACTCCATGGAGTAGCATAGCTCATCTCTCTCTCTCTCTCTCTCTCTCTCTCTATATATATATATATATATATATATATATATATAGAGTCCGGCTAAATTGCTGCCGGCAGCATTCTGGACAGCTGCTGCCGGGGGCATTTCGGTCATTTCCGGTGTTCAAACAACAAATTTTTTTATACAGATATTCAATCTATATTAAAATCTACTTGGAGACCAAATTTTACATTTTTTGGAATTTTTTAGCTATTTATTAGGCTACTTTGAAATTGGCTGATCCGGGTGAACAGTGCACATAATTCTGGACCATGCATGTGATGTGGAATTTTCAAAGTGGCTTAATAAATAGTAAAAAAATTTCAAAAAATGTAAAATTTGGTCTCCAAGTAGATTTTAATATTTAGAACACGTTGAACTGTTCGGATTTGTTGTTTGAACACCGGAAATGACCGAAATGCCCCCGGCAGCAGCTGTCCAGAATGCTGCCGGCAGCAATTTAGCCATACTCTATATATATATATATATATATATATATATATATATATATATATATATATATATATATTACTTAGCAGGTAGGAGCTACCTTTGTTCCTGATGCTAGAAAATTACCATCTAAAATTGCATCATATAAAAAGTTGAGAATGCACGCAACCTATGGGTCAATCGTAATGAAGTTCACCATACATATATATAGAATTAAATGTTCAATTTTCTAACTATCGTGTAAACTGAATGTATTGGTGATCTTTGATTAGTGTTGAATTCAAAGTATTTCTCTTAATTATATATCAGAAATTAATTTTAAATAATTTAATTTCTTATTTTATATTATTTGATTCTTATGTTTTTCTCTTTTTTGTTTTTCATTTGAAAGAGATATTTCTGTGAACTCCTGCCCCATGAACTGGCTACAGAAAATCCCAGTTGCTAATTAAATTTATGGGCTTGAGACCAGCCAGGCTGGCGTTGGTTCGAGGGCTAGGTCAAGATCATATAACAGGATCGTTTGCTTCATAATTAACTTAATTATATAGATTCATAATATAACTGATAACATAATTAACAATGTAGAGTAATGACTATGCTTATTGTAGACTAATTAATCAGAACGAATTAACATTTTCTTGGAAACAGATTGGAATTTTGTTCTAAGAGAGACCTAAGTATACAGGTTCAAAGTCTGATTAAACCAGTCTCACATGCGAGCACGTTGGTTTTGAGAACTTGTTTGGCGTTTAGATTTGTTTTTCAAGTTTGACGCTCTCTCTTGTAAATTTCGGAATCCGTCCCTAAGTTCCTTTGAATTAAGAAAATGCCACCCCATTTGTGTATATAAATACCCCATTGATCCGTCATTTCTTCTTCATTACACTTCCAACTTCCATTCCAAAAGTACCAGCTTTATACAACAAGAAAGAGCACTTTAGTTATACTCCAAGTGAGGAAGATATAATTGGGTCTAGATTTCAAGTGAGAGAACGAGAGAATGGTGGTTTTGCGCAAAGAATCGAGGGTGGCAATAATAGGCGGAGGGATAAGTGGGCTTGCCGCTGCTAAACAGCTGGCATGGCTCAAACCAACAGTCTTTGAAGCTACATCATCAATAGGTGGTGTGTGGCGGCACTGCTCATACCGCTCCACACGCCTCCAGACCCCACGGCCAGACTACGAGTTCTCAGACTTTCCCTGGCCTGATCGCACTGACCCGACCTTCCCCACCTACAAGGAAATATTAGAATACCTTGAATCATACGCTACCCATTTTGACCTGTGGAGGTTTATTAAGTTGGAGAGTAAGGTGGTGGAGGTAAAATACTTAGGAGACGAGAAAAAAGCGGGTTTTAACGAGTTGTGGAGTGGTGATGGGCAGGCTCTAAACGGTCTGCCTATGTGGGAGGTTGGCATTGTTACCGGTCAATCAGAGACCGTTGAGGTGAGATGCTTTTACTTGTGCTTTAAAATGACTTCAAGAAAGAGAGATATTTTTGTGGTATGCAAAAAAAACTTAAGGGTTTTGTCTTTTGGTGGATCTTTTAATCAAGGTTTCTAAACTTCTAAACTTCTTTCATTCTCTTCTCCTTTTCTTCACTTGAAGGCGTTTTTGACACTTATTTCCCTATATATTTCAGATTTTGACAATAGTGATTAATGGTATTCTAAGTCGAGAGCATGCATCTAGTATAAACTTGTGCTGTTCTGCACCTTTCATATATTTCAATATATGATTTCTAACTTACATCCATATATTGATTTCTCTTACAGTGGTACGAGTTTGAGTTCGTGGTGATGTGTCTCGGAAAGTATGGAGATGTACCAAAAATGCCGGGTTTCCCTTGGGGTCGAGGCCCAGAGGTATTCGAAGGAAAAGTATTGCATACTTTAGATTACTGCAAGCTGAAAGAAGAAGAAACCAAGGAGTTAATGAAGGGGAAGAAGGTCGTGGTTATAGGTTACAAGAAATCTGCAATTGATCTAGCTCTTGAATGTGCTGAGGCAAACCAAGGTATTTGATTTTCTATTTCTGTATATATTAAATATTTAATATGTTTATTTACATCTTTGTATCTAAAAATGAGATAATTGACATGACTATGATAGCTTGACATAATTGAACATAAATAAGCTTCAAGTGTTTTTAGAATTGTAATATATATGAACTTCTATTTCTTTTAGTATATAGTAGCATGTCTAGCTATATATGTGCGTGGATCGTTGAATTAGTTAGCGTCTTGTATTAAAAAAGAAAGATTATGCTGATATTAAAAAAAAAATCAATAATTGTTTTAATTAAAATTTGGTTGGTTTTAATCAATATTAAAATCTTAATCAAGTTGCTGGGACATGTATTTAAACTCCGTACTTGTATAGCTTTATCATACCAAGATCAGTTACTCTTCTTTTTTTAAGAGTAAAAATCAGTGTCTATCCCTAATTTTATTAAAGATCAGCTACTCTTAGATATAATATATATGGGGATGTGTCACGTAATGCATACAAATATCATGGATTTATGTTTGTACTTTGTTGTAATGCATGCCTCAGTAACTCAGTTGATCCTTCTAATTAATGTGGGATCCACCGTATAGAGCCAAATCAGTGTTTAAGCGCGTATTTCAAATTTCTTTCTTTAGTTCTTTTTCTTTTAAGAATCTTGGAAAATGTCAACTCCCCTGCAACATTTTCAGCTCAAGTCATGAGATTTGAATTGACTTTCTTGACCTCGTTCTAACCACATCTCTCTCTCTCTCTCTTTCATATTTTCTATGAATAATAATAATATAAGACCACATGGCGATTTCATTTCTCATTTTTTATCAACGGCATATTATTTATATGTTTCAGGCTGTTCATACTTCAATTTATCCAATATGTCATGCACGAAAATTACTGTGTAGTTGATTGACGTGGCATGTAACAGGGTAAAGAATATAAATGATTAATATATATTATTATTTTAGTAGTTGACCACAAATGGAAATTTTCTGTCAGGGAGATTTTTGTACGGAAGCTCAGTAGACATGACCTGGTCCAATGCTTTAAACTAATTAGTACAATATAAAAAAAACTTAATTAACTCAGCTTATTTGGTGTTTCACTAATATTTGAATTTTGCTAAATATATCTCTTAATTTTCTTCATGTCTGCTTAAATATTTCAGGATTAGATGGACAACCATGTACAATGGTTATAAGAACTTTGCATTGGGTGGTCCCCTCTTACTCCATTTGGGGCCTACCTTTCTATCTCTTCTACTCAACTAGGTTATCTCAGTTCCTACATGAAAGGCCAAACCAGGGGCTCCTTGGATCTCTCCTTTCCCACCTCTTGACCCCTTTGGTATGTGTACATGTATTTTTCTATCTAATCATTCATACCAAACTTAATATTCTATTTTTCTAAATTGATTAATTTGTTCACCACATGGGATAGTGATACTTCAACTTGTTTATGTATAAGCTAATGTGTGTGAACTTAAATTAAGGACTTTGAACTCAAATATCAGAGTGAGACTCAGAGCAGGTATTGCAGTTTGACGAACTTTCTTCTACTATTGCACGTGTGGAAAAAAAAAATTGAAAAAAAAAAAAAAAAACATAACATTCAGCACTAGGACTTAACAGAAAATGATACCAGAAAGAAACATACATTTGTAAATTGATTGCGTACTTTCAGTTTCAAAAGTTAGATTGCTCAAGTCTGAAGTTCATTTTTCTTTGCTTGATACAGACGACAGGTGTCTCGAAGTTCATCGAGTCATATCTATCTTACAAGTTACCATTAGAAAAGTACGGCCTAAAGCCCGATCACCCATTCCATGAGGACTATGCCTCGTGTCAGATGGCCATCCTGCCTGAGAACTTCTTCTCTGAGGCAGATGCCGGGCGGATCCGGTTCGAGAAGTCAGACAAATGGTGGTTCTGGGAAAAGGGAGTCGTTTTAGAGGATGGCACCAAGCTCGAAGCAGACATTGTGTTTTGTGCAACTGGATATGAGGGTAAGAAGAAGCTGAGATCAGTCTTACCGAAGCCTTACAACGGCTTGATCGAGAACAATTCTGGCATGATGCCACTCTATAGGTAGGCTTAGTTACAGTACTTATATATATATACGTATTTTACATATGTAGTATAACAAAACTATATAACACACACACACACACACTACATGCATAAATGCATGTGTGCGCTCTTGCACATACATTTTAGGTACAAGCATAAAAAAGATATATACCAATACATGCTACAGTCAATCAGCCACTCAGGCATGCAATGGTGCTGACTGCTGATATATTTTTTTGCCAAAACGTACATAGGGGCACAATCCACCCATTTATACCGAACATGGCATTTGTCGGGTACATCGAGAGCGTTTCCAACCTTCACACGTCAGAGCTGAGGTGTCGGTGGCTGTCGAGCCTGCTGAAGGGGAGAGTCAAGCTCCCAGGAGCGGCGGACATGCTGAAGGAGGTCAATACTGAGACAGAAGTGATGAAGCGCACGACACGATTCTACAAGCGCCATTGCATCTCGACTTACAGCATCCAACACAGTGACGACATGTGCTGCGAAATGGGGTGGGAGAAGTGGAGGAAAGGGAACTGGTTCTCTGAGGCTTTCAGTCCTTACAACAACCAAGACTACAAAGAAGACAAGAGCGACTAATTAATTAATTTCTAATTAGACAATATGATAATGTCCCATACACAATTCATTATTATTTTTGTGAGAAAAAATAATTTGTAATAGAATGAAATGCTAAGATTTACAATATATACATGTTGTAAAATAAGACAAAATTTTATTGAAAATAAATATAATTTTCCATCTTAAGTATTCTACCTTATCTCATCAAGTTGGATTGACTAACTACTCACTAGCCAACTTTTTATTTATTTAGACTCTCATAGCGGATTATGACCCCTTACGTGTTGACTAAGCTAGACTTAAAATATATTGCTTTTACTAATTCTAAACCTTTTGTTTATAGCAACAATCCGAGTTAATCATGCTCGCTTATTGTTAAATCAGTTGACCTAAGTCATGGTCAGATTGATTCTTGGGTTTTTAGTGCAATTGGAGGGGGTTTAATTAGCTATTTAATCAGTACATTTAGCAGAAACATTCTCCGTATCTGAATTTTTTAGCAAGAGGTCTTGTGAAACTGGACAATGTCAACACATCAAGTTGGAGGTAAATAAAACAAAGAAAAGGGATGGTTCAACTTCCGATCCGACGGCTCATATAGGTTTTCATCTCTAACAACGTGCATTTAGATTCAGAATTTCAGAATCCAGCAACTTCTTCTGGAATGTTTTCTAAGTCAACTGATCAAATAAAACAAATTATTTATAAAAGATCGAAAAGTTAGTAATTCAGATGTCAGTTATGTCATTTGCAAAATATGAACTCAAAGAGTACCGCTCTTGATAAAAGATTTCTATGGACTTCGTTGGCTCTTAAAAAATAAATAAATAAAAAGAAGCCTGACGTCAGACGGAAATAAATCTGCTGCGATTCAAAATAATTGAAGGTCTCCTGTTATTCCAAATTCAACTTTTCATTTGTTTTGAAATTTATATATAAAAAACATCTTTTAGTGAGATTCGTACATTTCAAAAAATGAAAGGTTGAATTTGAATAACAGATCCTGCGATCCAAAGGATTTGTAGCAGATTTATTTCCAACGTCGACAGACATTTGCATTGTCGATGTTGGGTGGTCAATTGGCTTCCGATCAATTTTGGTTAGAATTGTTCAATATGTGTGTTAGGATTCGTGTATTTGATCCGCACAAATTTTAATGGGATCCAATGACATAGTGGTAAAATCATATTTGTATCCATTTTTTATTTTTCGGATACGGATACATATCGAATATTAGACGAATACGAATCGAATTGATATAATGATGAATAATATAAATTTTTCATAATATATATTACTGTCACACCCCGACAACGGGGCCGACAACCCGCCGCGCTCATCAGCGCAAGGCGATTTCTATCATCTTAAATACCCATATATATATACATACATTACCAATGACATAACTTACTTTTTCTTGTGGCAAGGTCCTGCAGTCTTCTAGTTCAATATCTCGTTTCGTGTTTCACGCTTTGTACCTGGAACCCACAAAGTGGAAAGATGAGAGATTGAAAATCTCCCAGTGCGGTATTCAGTTCCATACGAGTTATCCCCAGATCCGACCAACTGAAACCAAAACAGCACCGAGCACCAAAAATATAGACCACAATAATAATATAAGAACCAATGAATCTAAGTTACCAACTATAATCAGTCAAGAAACAAAATATAAGTTCACTTTAAGAAATGCTCAAATACCGCAAAAGAAAATCAACAAGCTAGAGAAACAATTAATAGCTATAACAATCAAGCATAACGAAATATTATAATATGCAATGCTCATGTGCAATAGACTTAAAAGTTCAATCCAATTTACTTATGCAACCCTATTGTTTAACCATGCTTTATTTCAAATTTAGCAATTCTCAAATATGCACAATTTTTCAAGTATATCA
Source organism: Carex myosuroides (assembly GCA_028015225.1). NCBI lineage: Eukaryota > Viridiplantae > Streptophyta > Magnoliopsida > Poales > Cyperaceae > Carex > Carex myosuroides. Next base: position 4,206,912 of record CM051481.1, read on the forward strand.
ATTCTCAAATATTTTCCTTTGTTTATCATGCGTTACAAGTTCTTGCACCAAGCATAAATCTGGTCATGCGATACCCGAATATGGCGCCTACACAGCACTCGCTATGCGCTACCCGAATATGGCGCCTACACAGCTCTCGCTATGTGCTACCCGAATATGGCGCCTACACAGCTGACGCTATGCGCTACCCAAATATGGCGCCTACACAGCTCTTGCTATGCGCTACCCGAATATGGCGCCTACATGACCCTCGGATTTCATTCTTCAATTCCCATCAAAGTACATACAAGACATTCCATATACAAGCAAATCAATGTTTCTATTAATGCAAGTCATATTCACATTTCTATTGAAGGTTCATTAATGTAAGTAAATAGTTCATAACTTCATATCATGCTATGTATCATGCATGCAAGTATAACATGCAAAAGTTCTAGTTCAACTCATGTTCTATATCATCTGTGCATATGCAATGCAACTCAAACACTTGATGCAAATCATGTCATATTCGAAACCAAATTCTAAATTTGAACATCATACTTCATTTTCAGATTTTTGATATAAAAATATATGATCATGCATCTTCATGCTTTATTCAAAAAATATAACACTAGCATATACTACAATCCTATTTTGCCACTAAACTCTTCAAGTTTTGTCACAATTCAATTTAGAATATATGTTCATGCTCATTATGACAACTCATGCATTCATGATATGCAATTCAAAAGAACATTCAAGAACTTAACTACAACTAATTACCAAATAAGCAACAAAGCAAGCAACCAAGCAAGCATCAACAATACAACCAATTAGCAACTAAACAAACAAGCAAGCAACAACAACAAGCAAAGGAATTGACAAGCAAACAATAACAATAAAATAAGTTAGAGGAATCTGAGAATAACTCGAAACCCGCACCTTAGCAAAGTCGAGACAATATGATTAGTGTGCCGTTGCGGTATGGACCTGCTCCACAATACTTCTTGATCCAATTGTGCGAGATCTGCGCCTATGCCAGTGAATAACATTGATTCGGTAGTTCAATAGCGTCCTTTAGTACTTTAGTTAGTTACAACTCGTGGGACTTGCGAAATTCCTGATTGGGGCTCGATCAAGGACATAAAGAATTTCAATTAATTTGTGATATATGGTTTAAACAACAGAGTTCCTTTTTCATTGATTTTAAGCCATAGAAGATTAGGTGACGAAGATCATATACAATTTATGACATGAATTAAATTAGGCTTTTGAGCAAAATTTTCTATTTTGATTTTCTCCAATAGAAAGGTTCAAGTATATTAATTATTTGAATGAGATAATTAAATTAGCTTCATGTTATGGAATTGATATTAGGAATATACCAATTGAGGTCTAAGTTTCTAAATTCAAACTTTATAGATTGCCCACACCCGGTTATCTCAAATCCAAGACTTTAGTTAAGTATAAATTTATAATTTTGCATATTTACCCAAAAACTTAGATTGATTTCAAATTCAGGACTATTTTAAGGTTCTTCACCACCAATCTAAAGTTATAAATAAAACCATTTACAAGTTCAAGCATCGTAGCGAAACAAAAATTGGAGAAATTGAGAAGGTTCTAAATACCGGGTTAATGCTCCACTTAGCACCCGAGAGAGAGAATGGATGAAGAAATATCTCGACAAAATCCCATAACTAATCGATCCTCTACGTCCACCACACGTTCAACTCTCGATGCTACAAAGAACCAACTTCTTCTCCTCCGTTGTTCCCTGTTGCAAGACTACCGGCATCCCATCATTTTATTTCTCTCTGTTAGCTATTTTCTCTCGTCTTCCTTTCTCGATTTCTTCTATTTTAGATAATCCCAAGGGAGGTCTAGACTTCATGAGAGAGGCGCAAGAAAAGGGTAAACAAAGAAATAAAATTTGGAGGCAGTGGCACGTAAGAGAGAGATTTTAGGGGTTAATTAAATGAGCTGTAAATTTTGTTGGAAAGGAGAGATGCATGGTTGCCAAGTGTCCCATATTTTATTTTTTTCTTTCTTCTTATCTAATAATTAATCAATATGCACTAAAGCCCTTATATTATTAGAAATAGCTTGACATTTAAATACTAATGTTTTTAATTAACATGCATAATGTTTAAATAAGTTTTAAGATACCTTAATTAAGCTAGCTAGACTAAGTATTTTCCAATCATTATATGACAAACTAAATCAATTAACACCTATAATTAATTTACTGTACTGAAATGTAAACTTAAACTGTATTACCATATTTTCTGAAGACCAACAAAATTTATCAATCAACTTTATAATTACCTATTTTCATCAAAAAAAATCTTTGTATTTAAAATGTATTAATTTCAAATTATTGCAATACAAAGATTTCTAATATACTTCAAATCTAGATTTTTATTTCGTTAACACACTTTATATTAATAAATTAAATTGTCATGTATTAAAAATTGGACTGTTACAATTACACTATAAGATATATATCTACTGTTATATATCCATATATGCATCCGTACGGATATTTCTACCAACCGGAGATCGGACCAGGGCGAAGCTAGGAATTTTGTCAGGGGTAGGTGAATATATATAGTTGTAAAAAAAAAAATCAACATAACAAAAGTTACAACATCAATATATGTCTTAAAATCTAATTTCTTGAAATTCGCAAAATTAGAATTTAGATTTCTTGATAATAAAATCCATGATAATATTTTACGCGTTAAATAGAGAATTTCGGATATAAAGAACTCGAAAAACCTCCAAATGGTTGATTTTATATGGATTTTATAAGATTTCACAAGATACGAAGACAATTTTGGGTGCAATTTGGGTACAGCCAAAGAGAAACTGACCAGTGGGACCCAGAGAAAGAAGGAGGCGCCATGTCTTTGAAATTTTCAAGAGATCCCTTCGTTTTATATAAACCTAGATCATGTGAACCATGGTTTATCTTGTTCAAATTTGTACACGGTCCACACAAAACATCCCTACCCAAATTCAAGACATAAGCTATAGAGATGGTTGTGAGGCCGACATATGGAGCCCCTTGGTCAGATCCGTCTCCCTCTTCTCCAACTCGCATAAGGCCGGTTCTAGGGTTAGGAAAACCAAAAAATTGGAAGAAATCAAGAAGAACACTCAATAATAATCAAAGGAAAATGACTTTCTCTGCTGAGACGGAGGCTAGGGGTAGGCAACCAAAAAAAAAATGATCTAAAAAGAAAAATATTTCCAGAGATAAGTAAATGCCTACCCTTAAACACACTAGCTTCGCCCCTGGAACCAGCGCTCATTTCTTCCGTGTTGTCATATAGCTTTCCGGTGTAAAAGTAATTTACCGAGTCTCAATTGATTCATCCAATCTAGTTGATATTTTACCGGATTTTGTGGTAATTGGCTCGGGTTGGAGTTTAGATTTCGACTAATCCGGTATAAATTTTTTATTTGTCTTCAGAGACCTGTTTAAATCTAAAATATTCGTTACTATTTAATATATTGTTAATTTTACAGTCAAATAATCGCACTCTATATATAGACAGACTCGTAATCAACCTTCTGAAAAGGAAATATTATTCACTAGATTTTCTTATATCTTATCCCGTTGGCTAATATTATAATTTTTTTCTTCATAAATTAATAAATGCTTACTAATTGTCGTGTTACTTGTCCATTTAATAAATGCTTACTAACATATAAAGATAAGAACAAAATAACAGAAAATGTGTATCCTATATTTCAACCAACCTATCCGTATAACCCTCAAATTCTCCCGTAAAAATTGGAATGAAATATTTGGATTTATGAATTAGATCAACTTGAAAAAAAAAAAAATCAATCCGCATAAATTGGGCCGGATCCAAATTTTGATAAAATCCGTCTGACCCAACTATTGTACATACCTGTCATTAAACAATCGTTAATTCGTTATACAAAGGCGCGCCGCTGGTCTGAAATTCTCATTCCAAGAATTCGATCCAATCATCCAAGTTTACACCAGGTCAAAGAATTGCAAATAAAAATCCCAAATTGAACTTCGAATGGACCGAACTCTTCTGAAATAAGCCCGAAATAGTCGCATCATAAATTATACTATTATAAGGCCCCAATATATCAGGCCTGTTAAACAATCGTTATATATGGCTAACAGCCAGGTCTAGCACAGGAATCTGGCCTGTTTCATCCCTTAAGCTCCCCCCATTTACTGCTGAACAAAGAAACCGATCCAGTGGTGATGATCTTTTATACTAGAATTAGGATGCAAGTGACAACTTAGAGAATATTTCAAGATATTAGAATAACTTGTCTGCTCAATATGAAATTCAAGACCATTCTTTTATAGATCTCTGTACATTAAATCTCATTTATTATAATTTTTATAATCTAGCCTATAATCTAGGGACTAAATCTCATTTATTCTAGTTCCTATAATCTAGGAAGTAAATCATATCTCAAATTATATTCTACATCTAAAACTACTAATTATACAGTATTGACATGCCCCCTCGAATTGATGATGGCGAGTTGACCAGCATCAATTTGCTGATAAGAAATTCATGATGTTACTGGCAAGTGCCTTCTTGAATATATCAGCAATTTGTAGAGCAGAAGGCACATGAGGAAGTGATATGAGTTTTCAATCTACTACATCTCTTATGTAGTGACAATCAACCTCTATGTGCTTAGTACGCTCATGAAATACTGGATTAACTGATATGTGAATAGCACTCATGTTATTTGCGTACAATGATGTTGGTGACTTTTGTGCAGCTCCAAGTTCAACCAAGAGTCCTTGTAGCCAAACAACTTCAGAGCATGCTGATGACATGGCTCGATACTCTACTTCAGTTGAAGACTTAGAGACTCAATCTTGTTCCTTGCATTTTCATGAAATGAGAGCATTCCAGAGGAAAACACACCACCCAGTGGTAGACCTTCTTGTATCTGGGCAGCCAGCCCAATCAGCATCAGTATATGCTGAAAGTTGCAAAGAAGAATCGAAAGGGAAAAACAGACCTCTCTCAAGAGTACCTTTAAGATAACGAATAAAGCAATGAACGGCAGCAAGATGCAAATGTCAGAGATCGGTCATGAATTGGCTGACTATGTTCACTGCAAAAGAAATATCAAGACAGGTAATTGTGAGATATACCAAACAACCAACAAGGATTTGGTACAAAGTAGGATCAGCTAGTGGTGCACCATCGTTCTTGCTAAGTTTAAGATTTATCTCCATAGGTGTGGTTACTGGGTTAGACTTACTCAGATTAGTCATGTCTACCAACTAATTGAGATACTTGTGTTGGTTGACAAAAATACCCTTGTTTGTGTGGTGAACTTCAAGGCCAAGAAAATACTGAACCTCCTCGAGAATTTTCATGCGAAATGCAGCTTCTAAGGCTACTTGCAGTGTAATGCTATACACATCATTTCCAGTTATAAGAATATCTTCTACATAAACAAGAGCTAGAGCAGAACCATGAGAAGTATTAGAGAGAAAAAATGACGGATCAGACTTGCTCTGACAAACCAGCAGAGAGAATAGTGGATTTGAAAGTAAAAAACCATTCACGCAGTGCCTCTTTCAGTCCATACAAAGACCGATTTAGCTTGCACACCTTCTTCTGTGAGTCAAGGATCAAAATTGAAGGAGGTTTCATGTAGACTGTTTCTTTTAACTCACCATAAAGAAAAGTGTTTTTCACATCCATTTGTACTATAGACCAGTTTTGAGCTGCAGCAAGGGCCAAAGCAACCCGCACAGTGGTCATCTTTGTCACTGGTGCAAAGATTTGGAGATAATCGATACCATACTTTTTTTTGTTACTGAGAGCAACCAATCTAGCCTTATATCGATCTGGAGATCCATCCAGTTTCAGTTTGACTGAAAAAACCATTTACAACATAGAAGGCAAAATCGACCATTCCGGAGCAGAATTGGCCGTTCCGGATCGGGATCAGATGGTACCGATCTGATATCAGACCGAGTTACGCGGTTAGTATAGATTTCGTCAAATTTTGGCCGTTCCGGCCTCATTCCGGTCAAATTTTGTCTGCTCCGGTCTCATTCCAGACCATCGTCCGTTTCGGACCGAAATAGACCGATTCTACCGAAACGGACGAAACGCAAATTAAACAAACTCCAAGAAAAAATTTGAGCTCTCTGTGGTTCGAACTCACGCCCTCTAGCATGACAACCAAACTCAACTACCACCACACCATACAATCTTTGTTGTTAAAAAATACAACTCATTTCTATATATGAATTTCAATTTGTACCTCCATTCAATTTGTACCTCTATTCAATCACGGATTGAATCATTTCTATATATGAATTTCAATTTGTACCTCCATTCTAAATTTTTTAATCAATTTTTTCCTATTTTTTAGTGTAAAACAAGTTTCTGGCAAAAAAGTCTGATTTTTCGATCTGATTCGGCCGATTCCGACCGATTTTTCCGATCCAGATCGGAATCGGTCGGTACTGATCCCGATCCCGATACTAATTTTTCCTTCTATGGGTTTAACATCAGCAGGACATGTAACCAACTCCCATGTATTGTTTTCGTGCAATGCATTCAACTCCTCTTTCATGGCAATTTTCCAACAATCATGTTGTACAGCTTGCTGATACAAACTAGGAACATCACAAGGTTGAGAATTTGCTAGAAAGCCATATCTTGGCAGAGGTTGAGTGAGCCGTGTTGATCGACGTAGACCCGTATCAGTCGAGTCTCCCACAGTTGGTATGTCATGATTAGGAACTACGTTAAGAGTTGGAGATCTCGCCATGAGTTGGCGACGGATCGGCTCAAATTCAAATCTAAGTTTCATGAGAAATTGATCTCATCTTTTTCTCTTGCAATTCCTGAACAGTGGCTAAAGCTATTGGATGAACTTTAGAATACAAAATTGAATTGTACTCAAGACATAAAATTAGAGTAATATGATAGGCTTAATAAATCATGAAGTGTTTTGCAATTAAAAACACAAGAAATCCAGAATCCGTAAATTCAAAATAAAATAGCAAATGAATTTAAATCTTACAGTTCTGAATTGAAGACATCTTTAGGCGGAAGCGTTAATACTAATCTTCAATGGTTTTCCTCATATCTGATGATAGAGACTCTTTTGCGTTTTCTTTACTTCTCTCTTTCAAAATGGATGATTCTTTTTCAGAGAATAATATCCCTCAAAAATTAGTGGAGAGAGAGATGTTTCCATAAAAACGTTTTTGGAATAAATGGGCAATAAATGTTTCTGGAATGACATCAGTCCAAATAGAGAAGGGGTCTTTTAATATATTCTGAGGCAACCTTTGGGACCTGTATAATTATTAATAGCAATCTGAATTTTTCCATCAAAAATTCAGATGTCTTTTCGTTAATTTCTTTAAATGAAATTGGTGCACAGTAATAACATAGGTCACATAATAAAATAAAACTAACATTCTCCCACTTGGCCGTAATGTTATAACATAATAAAGCACACATTCAAAATTGGCCAATATAATTTTCATTAATCGTAAACATGTTCAGTTAGAAATACCAAACCAATCTAATGTAATCAGAATAACAAATGTCGTTATTTGATCCCCATTAATTATAGCATTAGTACTATTTCCAACAATGGTTAATAATCCTCATTCGGTCCTCATAAGTAATTTGCTTAGATTAAATAAAATTATGCGCATCATAATAAGCAAATTTAAAAATTCAAAGTCAATACATAATTAAATACTCAGTACATAACATAATATATATATATATAGAGTGGCTAAGGTCAAAGTGGTATGACCAAGGCCTTGGTGCTACCAATTAGGTTTTGCAATTTTAAAGTTCAAATAGTCGATTCAAACCGTTAGATGTTCAATCTATATTAAAATCTACTTGGAGACCAAATTTTACATTTTTTGGAATTTTTTTACTATTTTTTAAGCCACTTTGAAAATGGCAGATCCGGGTGAACAGTAAAAACAGTGCAACCAAATTCTGGACCATGTGATCAGTAATTTTCAAAGTGGCTTAAAAAATAGTAAAAAAATTCCAAAAAATGTAAAATTTGGTCTCCAAGCAGATTTTAATATAGAGATCACATCTAACGGTTTAGATCGACCGTTTGGACTTTGAAAATCCAAAAACGACTTGGTAGCACCAAAGGCCTTGGTCATACCACTTTGATCTTAGCCACTCTATATATATATATATATATATATATATATATATATATATATATATATATATATATATATAGTTTACAACAACAAAATTATAATACATTAACTAAATCCATGCCGGCAACATGCTCTTTGTAAAGAGTGGGTGGTAGCGCTTTTGTTAGAGAATCAGCTAGCATAGCTCTTGTATTAATATGTTGTATCATAATATAATATTCCTGGATGTTTCTTTCACCTTGAGAAAAGTCATGGATTTTCATATCTAATTGAAAGTTGTGTGCATCAATGTTTTGGTGATAGATAGTTCCACATTTTGGTTGCTGTTTTGTATGGCCTCATATTATTAGCAATCTGTGGTTCAACAGATCCTAAAATCCAATTCATCACTCTAGAATTTTCAATATACCACTTCTTTAACCCAACTTTATCTTTGTCATCAGGTTTCTTTTCAGACCCATCTACATAGCCCAACAACTCTTGCCCTTGAATGAAACAACAATGATTAAACTCCCAGAACAAATAGTTTTTACCACTCAAACAAACAGGTATGATGACACTCTTCTGAGAAAACTCCATCTACTAGGAGATAACAAAAAATTGATAACTAATAGAATCAAGAAGACTTGAGAATGTTTTAAGTCTTGATAACTAAAACCAAGAAGGATGACTAAGAAGCTACCAAATCTCTAATACCATGACAACTTAAAGAATATTTCAAGAGAAGATATTAGAATAACTTGTCTACTCAATATGAGGTTCAAACCATTCTTTTATAGATCTCCTATACAATCTGTACATTAAATCTCAATTATTATAATCCCTATAATCTAGCCTATAATCTAGCTAGGAAGTAAATCTCATTTATTATAATCCCTATAATCTAGAAAGTAAATTATATCTCAAATTATATTCTACAGCTAAAACTACTAAATATCAGTATTGACAGCAAGTACTAGCGCTGAATTTAATTGTTTATACTAAAAGGGAAGTAAGATCTCTGATCTATGTTTTGAAAGCTTCTGGACCTCATCAGAGATTGCCTCTTTAAATTTGTTCAAGGTTACACCGTGTTCTCCATGGTGAGAAACATTGCCTCCCCATATACTGGTACCACAACCGAAGTGAAACAGTTGTACCCAGATTGCAAGAGATATACTAATCTGTCTACTATGGAGAGCTTTATTTGAAATCAAGCATGCCTTCGGGTTTAGCAATTAGTGTTTTGATGCTTACATGGGATTGTTTGTACTTCTCTTCCCGAGGGACATTTGTGTCCTAAGTTGGTTGAGGAGGCCAGCTGGCTTGTTGCAAAGAGATGTGTTAGTGCTGCCACAGGAGATTCAGAGTCTACTGGGATTGGTAACGACGCTTTTTAGTTTTATGGAAGCTATGTAAGTGTAAGAAACTAATGCAATTTTAATCCCAAAATTATGTTAATTAGTTTATATAATGCTCAGTTGAGAAATAAAGTTTGAAGCCAAACCAATTAACCTAAAATAGCCTCCAGCTTCATGCAAATGACCTCACCTACTCTCAGACCTCTTTTTTACCCAGAAAAATTGCAAAAGGGAAATGAAGCCAAAAAAAAGTGATGTACATTATTTAAACCCGTTCTCCAGGAAGTATTGAACATATGGAGTAAATACCAATTAATTTATTCGACTATTAGCAATATTCGTTTATGTATACATTAAGTTTTTATCACTCATCTATAATTATTTACTATACAAATTATCCAGTAGAAAGTACATTCTTATGTAGTTTCAGGATAAGAAGGCAAATGAGTGTCATAACCGTTCCATGGTTTGCAAATTTTTATCCAGTTAAAGTACATCCTAATGTAAGATGCCTAAACCGAGCAACCGTCGCTCTCATACCAAAAAAAGCAACTCCGGTGCTAATCGCGAACTACAGACCAATCAGCGTCATTAACACGGTAATCAAAATCATCACCAAGATCATGGCTAACAGACTCCAACCGCACATCCATGAACTGGTGGATACGAATCAAATGGCTTTTGTCAAAGGCAGATCCATGATGGAATCGTTCCTAGTCACCAGGGAACTTCTCGCTTTCTGCTCCAAACAGAAACTACCGGCAATACTGTACAAGGTCGATTTTGAGAAGGCATTCGACACAGTCGACTGGTGCTTCATGACCAATCTACTGATAGAGAGGGGCTTCCCTCCAAAGTGGTTATCATCAGTCAGGGTGAATGGGACCCAGACTAGCCATATCATTCACAAGAGAGGCCTGCGACAAGGCGATCCATTATCACCGATGTTATTCATCCTGGTAGCCGACTCTTTTAATAGATTCCTACATAATGCACAGCTGGCTATGGGGCCACACGTGTTCCTCGAGACAAGGGCTATTCAGTTTGCGGATGACACAGTGATTATATCCGAGGCACACCCAACCTCACTGAAAGTCATCAGTCGGATCCTTATGATCTACGCAGAGCTATCTGGGTTAAAGATTAATAGAGCGAAGAGTGCTTACATACCAATAGCACTATCATCGCACGCGGAGGCGATGATCACGTCAATACTTGCATCACAGCCGACCCAACTACCGATCAAATACCTGGGGTTGCCGCTCACACTCAGAAAACCGAGGAAAATACACTTCCAACCAATGCTGCAGGTAATAAGAAGCAGGATTGAGGGCTGGAAGGCCAACCTGCTGTCTTATGGAGGAAGAATAACGCTCATAAAATCAGTTCTGTCGGCCATACCCCTCCACTTCATGCAAGCTTTGCGGTTGCCAAAGGGGGTGATTAAACACATGGATAGGATGAGAAGGAGTTTTCTGTGGAGGGGAAACCAGTTATGCAACGGTATCAATTGCTTAGCAAATTGAGAATTAACGTGTGCTCTGAAAAGCAATGAAGGCATGGGTATCCTGGACCTAAACCGCCAGAATGAGGCATTGCTGCTAAAATGGATCTGGTGGTTGCAACAGTATCCTCACGGGCAATGGGTCCAGACTCTCGGCCACCTATATGGCATCACGGATGAAGTAAGCCTTGCACAAAATGCTTCGGAATCCTTTTTTCTAAAGGATCTGGCAGCTCTACGGCCATTCTATACCGACTCGGTCAGGATGCAGCACGGTCAAACTCAGCGAGTGTGGCGGTGGAACAATAATGGTATGTTCACGGTGGCGTCGGCTTACCTGGCTCTTCATGACACGGGAGTACGGTCCCCATCCCACACTTCTCTCTGGAAGCTCAAAGTACCAATGAAAGTGAGGGTATTTCTATGGCTACTATTGTCGAATAGGATCCTGACTCAAGAAAACCTTATCAGACGGGGCTGTCAGGTCAACACAGGCTGCAAGATGTGTAGTAGCCTCGAGGTAGAAACATCGGGTCACATTATGTGGACTTGCCCGTTTGTCAAGGGGTTCTGGCAGGGCCTGTGTGCACAGCTAAACCTACCAAGGTGGACAGAACGGAACTTCGACGAAGCATGGCGGAACGGCCGTATGAGTTTGCAGGGAAGGGCTAGGCATCGGTGGGACATGGCATGGGCGGGAGGTTGCTGGACAATGTGGAAAGAGAGAAATAGAAGAACATTCTCCGGCACGAGCAAAACCATACGAATATTAATAGATGAAACTACAACCAATCTACATAACTGGGACCTCTTTGTATAAAAAACGGGGGGATAGAGGGTTGTTAGATCTGGCAGGGGCATACTGCGTGCTCCTAGCAGTGCTTTTTTTCTAATTAATTTTAATTATGAGTTATACGGTACTGTACTGTACATTTTAGAAATTTTCCTTAATATATTTCGTTGCCGACAATTGTCGACAACCTTCAAAAGAAAAAAAAGTACATCCTTATGTGGGGGTATTTATAGCAAATTTATATAGGTTTCCTTGCTTTATCCTCTCTTTTATACATTTTGGTGAAACTGTGGTACTTATAATGAATGGCTCAAAAAAATGTCTATTAGGAATTTAATCAACTGGAAAGTTGTCTTTATGAATAAAAGTTCCTTGTAGCAGAACTTATTACATAGAATAATCCGACCGTGTGATGTAATTCCCTGGTATGGTAGATTATGAGACACATCAATATCATTCTACTTTTGACTAATCAAACAGTCAACTGAAAACAAGGGAAATAACATATAGTATAGAATTACAAAGTTTCTTTGAAAGGAAAACGTAATTTACAAAGATAAATGAAACAACAAAAGAATAAATTATATTCCTTTTTTTCTCTTAACCTTCTATTTTCCTTCACCAAAAGCACAATAAAACCCCTTTTAAATTTATCTAATACATTATACAACAAAGGACGAAAAACACTAATCAGGATTAAATAATACACATCTGTCTTAACCATTTCGGCTTTCAAGTGCTGAAGCCGCTGATTCGACAGTACCAAGCAAGCAAGTGTACAACTTTTGTTTCAACTGATCAATTTTGTCAGCGAAACCTTCAGCTGTGGGACCTGTGTCGTTCGTCAGTTGATCCAACCAATCATTAATTTCCTTTAGTTGAGACAATGTGACAGCAATTAATCCTTCCGCATCTTTTCCTGATTTATCCTTTCCCACCTTTTTACTGTTAACCCTATTTGTCTCCAACTTGAATCCAGACTCCAGTGCATCCTCAAGAAAATTAAGGAACCAAACTTGGCTCTCTCTACGCAGTGTGGCCCATGTTTCTCGCATCTCCTTCATATTGTCACCGCGGGCCCACTCCATTTTTTCGTTTACTGGCTCGTCTGAGTTTTTGGGTGTACTGTTAATTGAGTTTTTGTTTTGAGACTGCAATGACTTTTTGGTTGGTTTTTCTTTTTCCACTGGGATTTGTTTTTGGGTGACTTTCCATACTATGATGCTTGGTTGGTTTATGAGACGATAAAAATAAAAGAATTTGGTGAGAGCAGTATGTGTGCTTTGTTCTGCAGCTGACTTGCGTAACTCACCAAACAAGCTGTCAAAAAAAAGGGAAAAAATAAGAATGAAGGTAAAAATCCAAAGCAGTAGAAAAAAATTATGACCATTTAAGTTGAAAATATAAGATAAGAAACTAACTTCAGGCCTTTAACAATAGAGGTGGCTGATGTAGCTTCTCTTTGGGCCTCCGCTGCAACTAAAAGTGCCATATTTTTCCTTCTCAAAAGCCCCTTTTTTACAAATAAAAGCAAGAACAAATATATAAGAAAATTAGGTATAAACTTTATTAAGAATGATGCCTTATTTAATTAGAAATTAAAAAAAAATGCAACTACCTTGCCAGGTTTCAATAGGCTAGAAGGTAGAGAGTCCCAAGGAACAGGATCTGTACTTCTTTTCTTACTACCAGTAAGAGCTGTACCATTTGTAACAGTCAAGCCACTCAGTACTGGCTGAGAAAAACTCTCTACTGCTGCTTGTTTCCCGTTTGAACTTGACTTTGTTGAACCCTTTAGCGGTGTTACGGACTCTCTCCTTCCATTCTCCTTGGTGCTAGACATATTAGACATAGAAGTACGGTTTGTCGAGGGGGAATCATATCGAGCTCTATCTTTCAACCTATCATACCTCGACATAGCAACAGAATTGACTGAAGAGGTTGTGTTTGACTTAAGCATATCCTTTGAACTGGGGAAATCTTGAGACAAATTGAGAGATGTTTTTGGAGAAATGATGTTAAACCGTTTGAATTTTGAGATATCTTGTTGTCTGATTTGGGATAAGTTTGTCTGAAATGGTGAGGGAGAGGTCGTACCAGGGCGATCCTGCAATGCTACACCAAATGTCATTATATATAGATACAACAGATTTTGCTTCCATAGCAGTACGAAATGGGTCTGTGCCATTCTCGAAAAAAACAACAAGTTTTGGGAATGGTTTATACTGGCATGTACCATATTATTTTGGGTACACTTATAGACTCGTGCATAAGGTACTGGTAAAAGACAGGATCAAGTGTAATTCTAAACCAAAGAGGAAACATACCTGTGATTTAGCCTCTGGTTTAACCCTTGAAGGCGTAGCACGTCTGTTATTAACCTCATTAGGACCACTAGAGCCGCCACTACTGGGTCTCTGATCCTCACCATTTCCCGCCTCCACATTACCACCACTATTTTTCCCGTTATTTCCAGAAATGCCATTCAAGTATCTAGAAGTCACTGCCCCTTTCTGCTCTCTCATAACCACCTTCTTTTGTGGGTTCTCTTTCTCTCTCTCTGGTGAACTTCTCTCTTCTTGCTTTCCTTTATTAAATGAAGCCCGCTCTTTGTTACCATTCACTGCCCCATCACCTACCTTCTCGTCATCTCCATTAGTCTCTGAAATAACAGCACTGTTCTTGGTAATTCCATTCATATAGCGGGATGCCACAATCTGTTTTTGTTCTTTTATGATTACTCTCCTGGCTGGGTTCTCCTTCTGGGTTTCAGGATTTAATTCATTTGATTTAAACATCTCTGGTAACCCAGTTGCGGTAGACATGTGCATTAAATCCTTCGGATTTCCCACGCATGCGTTTCTACCTGGTACCGGTCTGACCCCAACTAGTACAGGTACTGGTATTCTTGCTTCAACTTTGTCAACATAAATGAATTGGCCCAGTTGAAGTTTGTTTGATAAGATTAGTTCATTGTCTTCGTTAGAGAGAGAAACATAAGTACAGTGAGAAGAGTCGGATACTTTTATGAAGAAGCCATGATCCGGGAATAATTCAGACCCGGTAAGAGCAGGTACAATGCTTATGACTTGGAGAAGAATGGAGCGGTACTCACCACATATTTTAGTGTCAGAGTTTATGTTTTTTAGAAGTTTAATTAGAACTCCTGGGGTTAGAGATGCCATTGCCTTGATGCTCCTGATAAGATAAAAAATGAAAATGAAAATCACCAAAATTGAATGAGGTTTGCTTGGGTTGATTTTTTTTTTTTTTCCTTTTCAAAACTGACTAAATTTTAGAAGGGATGAAAAGAACTAATTACCCACATGCATATCATAGGCGGTAGATTGAAAGTTCTATTTTGAGATAGGTAATAAGCCTAATTAAGTTCTATACTATATACCTCGTCAAATATATATAAGTTTGTTTGCTATTATTCATCTCTGCTGGGTTCACCTAACGTAATATAGACTCCATTAACTTAATCATTGCTTAACAGAAGTATACATATTTTTTTAAATTAATCGGATCTCGGTAGAAGTTGAACTGAAACATCACAACTTGTACAAATATTATGTAATTGGCTTTTGTCAATGCAAGGTAAGCTACATAAATTTTTATTTGTATGATAATGCAATCAAAACCAAATACAGAGAAAAAGGTATGAAAAAGAGTATTACTTTTTTATGTTCCTCAAGTTGTCAATTATTCAAATGCTATAATTAAGCCGGTTTTACCTGGTAAAAATATTTCAGATAAATAAACCCAACAAGGAAAAAGGGTTGTTACCACTGGCTTCATGGATAGCTACCCCTGTTTGCTAAACTATGATGTTGCTGTAGGGAACACGCATTCTTCAGATAAATTTAAGGAAAAATAGCGTGTTGAGCAAATTTTTAAAAAGTATCATAATGAAAAATAAAGTAAATTAAAATAAAGCGATACATGCATGTACGGACCCTTTATAAAAAGCACCACAATTTAGTTGTTAAAAGGACTTTTATGCAAAGATTTGGAATCGTAACAAAATAAAACTTTTTGTGGTTGCCTTGAATTTTAACATATTAAATTTAGAGAGGAATAACTTAACCAAAACAAAGGAAAGGTCAATGTCGCCATATCGCCACTAAGAAATTAATAATCACCTTCAAAATTAGATGACCTACTTGCTTAACAAACCTCTTCTATCACTTTGAATGAAACCTTCCAACATATCCAAATTCTTAACCCATTTCTCTTGGACCCCCAAATTGACTCTAATATTTCAACCACTCCTAATCCAAAAGGTATGCGTAGATGTGACAAAATCTGACCTGATCAGAATGACCAGCCCTACCCGACCTGTTCCAAATTAGATTCAACTTGGTATTTTTAAAAATCAAACTGACCCACTCAAACATAAGACGACCCGAGGAGACCCGAACACGGTACAAAGTTGGACGACTCGAAATTAGGCTCAATGTAAAATATCCAAAGTCAAATGGAGCTGATCAAACCCAACCCGACTCAACCGAAAATAATCCACCTTGTTTTGGCATCAACAACAACAACAACTAAGTCTTTAGTCTCGAACAAGTTGGTATAGTCTAGAAATGAAACCCAACCGGAGTCAAACCCAACTTGACTCAAACCCGTCCGAAATCCGGACATGATCCAAAACCAGACAATTCTCGGAAGTCAAACTACTCCAATCGAACAAACTCGAACCCAAACCCAACCCGTCCCGTCCCGTCTGATTGCCACCTCTAGGTATGTCCACTGTTGTACAAATCCCGAGTAGAATTTCACAACAAATGTTACCTAAAACAGTAAAACTTACACTGTAAGGAAGAAACATTGAAATGTTCTAATAGTAATTTTTTATGTGTTCAATACTATAAAAAAAAATGAAAAAGGACAATGTCTGTTCAAACATAACAACTGCTTACCTAATGTAGAGGATTATTGTGATATTGTTTGTGGACTAATCAACATTAGAGAAAAACAATGTAGGTGTTAGATACATACTTACATATGAGAGCAAATGCAGTAATTCTACAAAAGACCACGAACAAAGGAAATAGAGCAACAAAAATAGACCACCAAAATTAATCCAGTATTTATAAAGGTTTAATTACGGACCAGATAATTAAGAGCATATTCTAAAAAGAGTCATCTTCTACAATGTAATATTGGACCTATTTATCCACTAAGCGGAGAAATCAATGAGGTATATTGAACGACATAGATGGACAAAAAACAGGTCAAATTTCATACAAAACTAAAAAGAGGAAACAGAGCAATAATGTACTGAAAGTAGGAGTTATAACAAAAATATGAGGTATGAAAGTACACAATTTTCAGTAATATTCATGTTAAAATAATTACAAAAGAATCTATAAAACATGGCCATCGTTGAAGCATTCCCACAGAAGAGAACTTTTCTCTAATGAACTCGGTACAGAAATAGAGAGGTAGAGAGAGATAGAGAGAAGGAATATTGGAGGCGTACCAGCTTAGTGCAGTTGACAGAGAAGAAACCAGAGACCAAAAAGCAAGAAAGCGTAAGAGAGAGTTGGTGGAGAGAAGAAAGAGGAATTCTTTTTGCACGGTTAGTGCAAAGTGCAAACTAAAAGGAGTTATCTCCCTCTCTTTCTCTCTCTCTATAGTCTATTTGTTTTCATCTCTTTCTCTCTCTAAAGTGGGCCGGCGCGGAACGTGAAGCGCACCGGTATCTCTTGCCTTTGAAGTTATTTTTTCATTTTGGCCCCTCTTATTAGTATCTTTTCGCACCTTGGGGTGCATTTCTTAGATTAGTTGGGTTAAGATTTGTTTTTACAAATTCAAAAGGTTAAGACTAATTGTCACTTTTACAACCTTCCCAGCAGATTGGGATAAAAAAAATTGGTAGGAGTAAACTTTTCTTTAAGATTAAACTCTTAATTTAGGCAAAAAAAGCCGCCAAACAGACATCACAAAAGTCAACATAATTTCCACGAAATCCATCCGTCCCCATCCCCCGGCCAAATGAACAGGGCATAAAATAGCTGCATAATTCGGTACGGTGGACATGATCTCATAAATTTGGTAAAAAAAAATTATATTTTGTAAATACAAAAATATAAATAGTTGTAAGTTGAATAGATGAGTTGAATTTAAATTGGAGGGTGAATCACCCAATTTCTGGTTTTCACGGGTTGTTAGAATGCATGTAGCGAGTTGTCAATTCTAATATTGTAACAAGATTTGTGAATACTTCACAAACTATTATTAAATTATTCATTTTTAGCACATTCCCAAGCGAATAGTTGAATTAAACTAATTTTTGAATTATTCCCAAACTATTTGTAAATATTAAATTTTACAATAATTCACGAACTATTACATAATTATTTGTAAAAAAATAGAGAAAAAATCCACCGACTTTTATTAAAATCACAAATACTATACCTAATAAAGACCTACAAACAGCACAGTACATACCAATTTCACATAAAACAGAGCTACAGTCATACCACTACCAAGACACTTATCAACTAACTAATACAAGCAACTAAACACATTAAGCTTACCCATCTGCAACAGTTCAAAAACACAAAATAACCATAACATAAGCACATAGCACAAAAGCTGTAGTACTATAAGATACTAAAATCAGCATTTTTAGCTAAAAAAAAAACATATAATTTTGTTTTCTTTCTATAAATTTCAGAATTTTGTTATATATATAGAAGTTGACTAATATCAAAACGTTAGTTTCTAGACCGTGAAACAAACGCTTCGGTTTTTACATTTTCAAAGTCCAAACAGTCGATCCAAACCGTTCAACATTCAATCTATATTAAAATGTGCTTGGAGAACAAATTTTACATTTTTTGGAATTTTTACTATTTATTAAGTCAGTTTTAAAATCATTGTTTTCAATTATTCAGAAATTTGTCACTGTTTATTAAAATCAGCGATTTTAAAACTGGCTTAATAAATAGTAAAAAAATTCTAAAAAATGTAAAATTTGATCTCCAAGCACAATTTAATATATATATATATATATATATATATATCACATCTAACGGTTTGGATCGGCCGTTTAGACTTTGAAAATCAGAAAATCAATTGGTTGTACCACGGCTCTGGAACAAATATTCTAATATTAGCCAACCTCTATATATATATATATATATATATATAGGAGTTGGCTACGGTGCTATACATAGCATAGAGGGCCTCCGTGCTATGGCTCAATATTTGAGTTTTCAAAATTCTAACGGTCGATCCGAACCGTTCAACATGATCTCCATATGAATATGTACTTGCAAACCAAATTTTACATTTTTTAGAATCTTTTTACTATCTTTTTAGATAGGTAGAAAAACACTTGATCTAAACCTCTATGCTATGCATAGCATATTAGCAATTTCCTATATATATTGGCTAAGATCAACGTGGTATGACCAAGGCCTTAGTATTACCAATTCATTTTTATAATTTTCAAAGTTCATATAGTCGATCTGAACTGCTCAATGTGTTCTCCATATTAAAATGTGCTTGGAGACCAAATTTTACATTTTTTGAATTTTTTTTATTTTTATGGATTTTTGAAAATCACTGTTTTTCAGATTTTTTTTTTTTTATTATGAAAAACAGTGATTTTCAAAAATCCATAAGAAATAGTACAAAAATTCAAAAAAATGTAAAATTTGGTCTCCAAATACATTTTAATATGGAGAACACGTTGAGCACTTAGATCAACTATTTGAACTTTAAAATTGCAAAAATGAATTGGTAGTACCAAGACCTTGGTCATACCACTTTGATCTTAGCTAACCTATAATTTTCAGTTACAACAAAGTTACCAAAAAAACTACATTTTCAAATTTCAAATCGTCGATCCAAACCATTCAACATGATCTCCACAATAAAATGTGCTTCCAGATTAAATTTTACATTTTTTTGAATTTTTTTACTATTTATTAAGATGTACAAAATTCAATGGTGTGAATTTGACCAGTTTTTGTAAAATACTTAATAAATAGTAAAAAAATTCAAAAAAATATAAAATTTGATCTGGAAGCACATTTTATATGAGGAGGGATCTATTTACCATAATTTTGAGTTACAACAAAGTTACCACAACCATTATATATATATATATATATATATATATATATATATATATATATATAGGAGTTGGCTACGGTGCTACATGTAGCATAGAGGGTCTCCGTGTAACGGCTCAATATTTGAGTTTTTAAAATTCTAATGGTCGATCCGAACCGTTCAACATGATCTCTATATGAATATGTACTTGAAAATCAAATTTTACATTTTTTAGAATTCTTTTACTATTTGTTTAGATAGGTAGAAAATCACTTGATCTAAAACTTTTGTACCATTCAGATCAAGTGAGATCAAGTGATTTTCTACCTATCTAAAAAAATAATAAAAAAATTCGAAAAATGTAAAATTTGGTTTGCAAGTACATATTCATATGGAGATCATGTTGAACAGTTCGGATCGACCGTTAGGATTTTGAAAACTCAAATATTTAGCCGTTGCACGATGGCCCTCTATGCTACATGTAGCATATTAGCCAGATTCTATATATATATATATATATATATATATATATATATATATATAATTTTATATTTTTGGAACTTTTTTACTATTTATTAAGCCAGTTTTAAAATCGCTGATTTTAATAAACTGTAAAAACTTTCGGGATCATTGAAAACAACGATTTCAAAACTGGCTAAATAAATAGTAAACAAATTCCAAAAAATGTAAAATTTAGTCTCCAAGCACATTTTATTATAGATTGAATGTTAAACGGTTTGGATCAATTGTTTGAACAAACTTTTTGATATTAGCCAACCTCATACCTTTCATACCTCATCATACCTCATATTTAATATCTTCGTTTTCAAAGTCCAAACTGTCGATCCGAACCGCTCAACATGATATCCATACTAAAATATGTCTAGGGATGAAATTTTATAAATTTTGGAAAATTTTTACTATTTTTTAAGATAGGTACAAAATCACTATTTTGGGACCGTTCAAAAATAGTGATTCTGTACCTATTTGAAAAATAGTAAAAAAAATTCAAAAATTATAAAATTTGGTCTCCAAGCATATTTTAATATGGATATCATGTTGAGCAGTTTGGATCAATAGTTTAGACTTTGAAAACGAAGATATAAAATATGAGGCATGAAGATATATATATATATATATATATATATATAGAGAGAGAGAGAGAGAGAGAGAGAGAGAGAGAGAGAGATGGGCTATGGTGCATTGCAATGCATAGGCACCCTTGTGCATTGGACCATAAATCACCGATTCAAAGTCCAAATGACCGATCCAAACCGTTCATCTTGTTCTCCATATTAATATGTGCTTGGAGACCAAATTTTACATTTTTTGGAATTTGTTTGCTATTTATTAAGCTACTTTGAAAATTGCTGATCCGGGTGAACAGTAAAAACAGTGCAACTAAATTCTGGACCATGTGATCAGCAATTTTCAAAGTGGCTTAATAAATAGTAAACAAATTCCAAAAAATATAAAATTTGGTCTCCAAGTACATATTAATATGGAGAACAAGATGAACGGTTCGGATCGACTGTTTGGACTTTGAATCCAACGATTTTAGTCCAATGCACAGAGGGGTCAATACATTGCAATGTATAATAGCACAACTTTATATATATATATATATATATATATATATATATATATTCATTACAAGAAACATATAACTTCGAACTATATCCCTATAATTCTTGAATTATTAATTTTGTTCGCCGAAATTTTTCCATATTTAAAGTTGTTATTATGATATGTGTTCTAAATAGTGCGCTATAGCGACGCAATAATGTTTTTGGACCTTAAACGCTAAGTTATGAGAATAGATAGTTTATGCCATGATTCTTGGGTTATTTTGAATAGAAAAAAAAAAGATAGATAGTTTATGTCATGATGCTTAGGTTATTTTGAATAGAAAAAAATATATTGTTTTTATATTACTAGAGATGTTTTGAATAGCAATTTGGACTTTATACTAGTTCAATATGAATATTATAATTTTTAATCAATTTGATGTTCCTTATTTCTTTATAAGACTTTAGATAATGTTGATAATCAGTAGAAATATAAAATATAATTTTTGAAAAAAAACTATATAAGATAGTTTTCGCTATAGCTACGCTATTCAAGATTTATTTTCTTAACCTTTCCGCGATGACGCAATAATCATTATTTAGAACCTTAATTATGACCATTAGTTATCTTTATAGTCATCCCAAATTCTAATAACCATAAAAGCATATAAGGTAAAAATAGAGAGCAGCTTGGGTCCGATGCCCATCGGACTCAAAGTGAGTTCGATGGGTTTTATGACCGTTCGATCTTCTTTAAGATTCACGCCAGCAACTTTCGCATCTGCTTCGAAATTCATTCGCACAAATTTTAAAGCAGATCGGACGGTCTCGAAATCCATTGAACCCAAATTTGAGTCCGATGGGCATCGGCCCCAAGTTGCTCCCTTAAAAATATTGTTAGAGTGGGATACAATAATAAGAAAAATAGTGTTTGAGGAAAGTTCATTTGTTTGTTATTTGTATTTCAGTATTATTATTAAGAATGTAAAAAAATAAGATATAAAATGGATGTATTTTAATATAATTATAAGGGACACGGGCTACGCGAACATCTCCCCCTTTAAAGAAGCATATTTTTATATTTTTTCGAAAAAAACATATGATAAAAGAAACATATTTTTCAATTTTTTTTTTTTTTTGAAGGTTCAATTATTTTTTTTTACTAGGTATACAAATTTGTTGTGATCCTGTTATTCCAAATCTAACTATTCATTTGTTTGAAAATTTATGCATAAAAAATAAGTGTTGTTGAAATTCGTGCATTTCAAAAAATAAAGAGGTAGATTTGAAATCACAGGTCCTGCGATTCTTTTAAAATCACAGCACATTTATTTCCAATGCCTCTCTCTCGGGAATTCACATCTCCTCTAGTTACTTGACTGAGGACAATTAAAATGGACGGTCCAAAATTAATCTTTTAACTTGGTACGAATCTCAAAGCACAAATAATACTGCCTCTGCGCTATCCCGAATAGGCACCGGTTGAGAGTAAATTTGGGAAGTTTCTTGAGTCAATCCCCCGTCCCGAAGGCCATGCTGTTTATCCCTCTATTGAGCTCTTGTGAGGTCTTTTTTTATTGATTTTTTTTTCTCTACACAAGATGGATTTTTTTTCAAGCATAAAACAACATTCACACTATGTTCTTAGTTTCAATTGAAAAGTGATAGGGAAGACAAGTATATTAATTCCGCACTTTTAGTTTGAGGGTAAGGAAAAAAATATAAAATTGAAAGGAGAAACTTTTCCCGGGATTTATGTACCTAAAAAATTGAGCAATGTGCACTCAACAACTAATCTTCTATGAATTTCCTGATTAAATGGGAATACAGTGTTAGTGTTGCACACGTTTATCACAGAAAAGACTTCTAAAACGGAATTGAAATTGGACTCGTTCTGGTCTGGCTCCCGGGGGCATAAAGGTCAAAAGAGACGGGGGAATGAGAAGTCGTTTTCATATGGGATATAGACCGGTCAGACGTTATTTCTTCCCAACCAGATGAAATGACGGAAACGCCCCTGATTCTGAATCTGGTGCCGAGTCGTGGTCGGCTGGATGGTGGGATGGAATTGGGAGGGCGTGATCGTATGGTTCAACTCGAACCCGAATTGAGACGGATCCGGTCTGATTCGGTGCAGGTCGGCTGTGTAGGTCAGAAAACGATGTTGGGTCTCCCTCTTGGATTTGGATTTTGTTCCTCCAAAAGTAAATGTTAAAGCACCACAAAGTGTCCCAGTTAATTATAACGTTGCTCTTATGTCACATCCCTGTGGACGCTAATAAAATTATTATTGATATATACGAAGAAAAAATCGTACATCAGTTTATAAAATAATAAAGAAATAGTAACTACAAAAGTTTCAACTTTTTATATCTAATTTTATTGCAAATAAGC
Organism: Carex myosuroides; assembly: GCA_028015225.1. Classification (NCBI taxonomy): domain Eukaryota; kingdom Viridiplantae; phylum Streptophyta; class Magnoliopsida; order Poales; family Cyperaceae; genus Carex; species Carex myosuroides. The sequence goes on from CM051481.1 coordinate 4,230,760, forward strand.
ATCAATAAGATTTTTTTTTCTATTTTTGAGCATAATTCTAGCAGTTACGTAACATTCTTATTTTAAATATTGATATTTTGACAGTTTAGATCTATTATTAAGTAAGAAAAGTGAAGTGTACAGAGAGGTACTTCTTGTATAGTTGTATTTTTTTCTTACTCTATACATATGAATTCTTGAGTGGAAATTGAACGACATGTTTACAATAGAGAAAAAAGAAAGATACAACTAAGGCCACTCGGCCCGAGCACACGCTATGCCGTCAACATAATCGGAAATCTGAAGAAGCGCACGTAAACGTGGAGAATTACATGGAAAGGATGAACAAAGCACACAAAAATTTCTACGAATACTGCATTTCAAAGGGAATTTCATACATCGCACTAATTCCATTCATACCACCACTCCCCATCTTGATGAGTAAGTCCTTACCTTTACCTCTTTTTGATTAATTTGAAGCATGAAGGACAATGCTAAATTTAAGCATGGGGGTAGAGGTAAGAAAATCTAGTTTATGACTGCATTGTATCTAGGATCATGGCATGTAGGACATTTCTTTTTCATGTTTCCGCTAGCAGTTTCACTTTGCCTTGACTATTTCTTAAGGCTTAACCTTGAGTAATGGAAGGATTGGCTAAGGTTTTTATCTAGCATGCATGTAGAACTGCATCTTGTATTTTAGGAGCAAATAATTTAATTTAGGAGTAGCGTGCATGTAGGTAATCAAATAGGAATTGCTTGAATTAATTAGAACTAAGGTTTAGACAATTGAGTATGGTACCAAAAATTTAGAATTTTGAAAGTAATCAGTGGCCTCAAAGTGAAATTGCTAACCATGAAAGTTGATCAAAAGGGCTACCTTAGGTAATTGTTTTGGGCAATTTATTCAAAGTCTTCTATGTTTGAGAGTGTTTTAAAATAACCATTTATTATGGATAGACCCCTAGCGAAACTATACAATAATTTCTTGTATGAATGAATAATTAAATTGTGTGTAATCATGGTACTTGTGACACAAAAATATTTACTTTACAAAATTTTAAATTTTCAGAAAAATAGAAAATACAAAAAAATTCAAAAATCATGAAAATACAAAAAAAAAATAGAAAAATCATAAAAAGAAAAAAATAAATAAAAGACAGAGGATAGAAAAAATAAGTACGGGTGCCTACGCAAGACTAGTTACCAATAGGCTTAATAATCCTCCCAAATTTTAATTTTTGTACATATTTTTTTTTAAAACTGTCACAAGTAACAACACACTTAGTTATCATACTTTGCTCTAATCAATTGGAAAGAAAATTCAATAAATTAAATCATTAGAATTTCTATTGATTGGAAGGGATCAATTTATAATCGAAGGAGAAATTAGAACTCTCGGGTTTAGGGACATTTGTGGGATGAATTGTTCGAGATAATTATTCTAAAGGATGCATAATTAGGTCAATCATGAGGTGAATAAATTGTTCATGGGAGATGTCATGAATATTTTAATGTAATTCATAGCAAGTCCTTGAGATTGTATGGTTTGACTTAGACCTAACCTTAGACTAGCTAGGATGGCGTTGCTTGAGGACAAGCAACAATTCAATTTAGGAGGCGTGATCAAGGTAAAAATGACCATAAATTACGTAGAATTTTGACTTAGGTTTTGCCTTATTTTCTCGCATTTATGTTTAATTATTACGTGAAAAATAGGTTATTGTTGCACTTTGTGTTTTAATGCAAGAACCATGTTTTGGGGCCATTTTATATCATATGGAGCAAGAATTGGGTCGATCGGAATTGCGCAGTGATAAGTAGTATATCGAGTGATCGACACTCGATATACTACTTGATAGGATTATGCGCTTGTAATCCGACGCGATAGAAAACTGGATTATAAATTTTATTAGCCTGATCACGATTTCTCTCATCATGCGCTCCAGGAGTTAATGCGTATTTCTTCCTGCTTGGTCTGTATTAGGTCTCTAGTCCGTACTGGCTGGTACGGACCATACCAGAGACTTAATTTCAGTGCTTCGCTATTTCAATTAATCCGATTTTTGCTCCAATTGATGTAAAATAACTCCAAAACATGATTGCTGCAATTTGTGTATTAATCATCATATTGTCTTATTGAATTGCAATTGAGTCGTAGTATCCTATAATTTGAAGGTGCTCATGAGACATTAAACACAAATGCAAACTGGATTAACCTAATGTTTGTGATTGAGATCAGAGAAGAAAAAGTTCATTTTTAACGCGATAATTAAAACCTTTCAAATCACGTCTTGGGATCCTACCATAAATTAATACATAAGAAAAAACAGAAATTTAAGTTCAAATCTCTCCGAGCATACTTGATTAACTGGTGGAATGAGAGCCTTTGGCAAATGCGCAAGAAATCAGTTGATAATGACGAACTCTCCCCACCTCCTCTCATCACCAACAAGTGTGGTAGTTGATTGAAGTGCTCAAGGCATTGAGGCGGAAGTCCGACAATGTAACTCCCATCTCGCTCAGTTCTAGGTTTAAATGGCAATACGTGTAAACTGAGTGAAAATTTTTGAAAATTTTGCAATAATGTAATTGTCTCATCTTGTTTTTCATTACAATCATGAACAATTTTCGCTAAATCATTTCTGTTAAAATATTTGTCTACTAAACTAAGCTGAATTAATACATTTGTTTGTTTCAATCGGAGTTAAATCATCAGAAAGACATATAAAGAGGTAAAAGTTGGAGTGTGATTAAAAAAAAACATGGATTTTGAGTTGATGGAGCGTCTGCTGCTTGGGCGTGAGACCATTTCAGCTCTTTAGCTGGTCCAGCTTTTGATTTGATATCGTAGTATAATAAATTTAAATAATCGAGCACTTATATGTATAATTATTGAATTATATTTTCGTGGAAAGCATGATCAATAATTCTTACAATTCGAAAACATACTTTTACCGAAGGGGTTAGTGTTTGACATTTTTTACTGGTACAAGTTCACAAACATTGTGCAGAAAGAGTATTGACAACTTGCAACTTTGCAAGGCCATTAAAATATGTTAGAACTTTTATTTTCAGAAATTCCAACAACAGCTCTTAGTTGGAATATAGTGGACCCTCAACCTATCGCTCCAAAAAGAATGAAAATCCTTATCAAAGGAATATTCTTTTAAGATTATGTCAATTGGAGATTTTAAGTTTTGGATTCATCCCGCCATCTCTTTGAAATATAATTTTATGAATTAAGGATGGCAAAAATATTTTGGACCGTAAGTATATCAATGGACGGCCCGATATGCTCAGGACTTTCCAAAATAATCCTCACAATTGGAGAGGTATCCAAGAGTCGTTCATAATTTCTATATGGGCCGGTCTAAATCTCAGCCCAAATTTCATTTTTTTTCTTTTAATTCCTAAACTGCGAGGCAAAAGATTATCATACATAGAAGAATTCAACTAATGATGACCTACAAAAAGCCTAGGGGAATTCAATACAGAAGTAAAAGAAGGTACACTAAAAGAATGTAGAGAAGATAAAACGATGCAAGTCAGTGCATGCTCTGATTGCCGTTGCAATTATTCATCTGGGATCCAGCAATGAATTGTTGGAGTTTATTATTCCTTGCATGGAATAGCCCTATAGAAACAAATAGAAAGGACAGTCAGGACACAACAATTCGTGAAGCATGCGGGCTGACATAATTTTGATGTTTCATATAGATATACAAGAGAATTTTGCAAGAGGTCTTTTCACATGTATACCTGACCAATTAGCTGAGGGGTTCCATAAAACGACTGATGATGCAAGTTTGAAGCTGTAGGATCCTGCATTTTTGTAGCTATTTTGTTAATTTATTGGGTTTTTCACGGGTATTCTTGATACACCAGACCTGTTCAAGTTGCTGCTAAGTGCCAGAGGAATACACTAGATATGGTAGAGCATGCAGGCCCTTAAAAGAAACCTTTATCATCAAACGACAGTTCTAAAAGTATATAACAACCAAAATATTATTTTGAAAAAATTGCATCTGATTTGCAAGGGCATGTACATCTAAATTGAAAAGTATCATACTTTTCTGAGAACCCATACCAGACGATCACTTTTTTTTCAGATTTAAACAATAGGAAAAGAAGGAAACATACCTGGCTAATCTGATCCAACAGATGGTTTGCATGGCTCAACTCATGATTCACATTTACCGGTACTGACATGCTTATTGGTGCACTTGTGCCGACCACCACCTCATCCCCATAGGATTTGACATCCTTTCGCCACCTTCTCAAGAAATACCTCTTAGGTAACTCCTTTATATTCCTAAAATCAAGAACCTTTAGCACATGGCAACACTGTACCCCCATAAACTCAAACTTCTTGCAGCTACATGCCACCAACATATCACTGGAGTCGAACCTTACAAAGTGCTCACCCGGTCGGTCCATGACTCCAACCTTGAAGTACTCTCCAGGTTGCTCCATGACCCCAACCCGGAACCCAGTAGCTGCCCCACCGCAGCTATACAAAACAGAATCGACAAACATCTCAAACTCCCTTCGAAAAATCTCAAAAACAACCGGCGTGTAAATTCCAGCCGCCTGGCGTAGTAACCTGGATTGTGGGATTCTGGGAAAACTCTGGCTTGCATTAAAGTCAGCTTGCAACTCAGCATATCTGTGCTCGTCTAAGGCTCTCTCATAATGCTTGAAAAAAGACAAGAGGTCCAATTGAGGGTTTAAATACCTCTTTAGCATGCCTGTCAAGGATTCACACTGTAATGAGGTGTTTATGTCAGCAGTAAACACGTGGCGGCCATAAGGGGGAGCCCATCTCTCTTTCACCTCGAATAATTTGCACAACCATTCATTATTCCTCAAATCGTATTTTTCAAGCAGAGCACGCCACCCAAGTATGAACTCCTCTTCTGACTCATAATCATAAATGCACTTCAAAAAATCTTTCGAAAAAGTTTTGGAGCCCTGAAAAATGTGGTTTAGGTACTTGGCTGCATTTTGATGCACATGCCATGCACAGAGCCGGTGGTGGGCCCCATGCCATGTCATACTAATGGCATTCTCTACAGCTAACAAATGATCAGTTAACACTGTTTCAGGATGCTTCCCCTGCATGGCAATTGTAAAAGTATCAAACAACCATTTGAAAGAATCGACCGATTCATCATAAATCAAAGCTGCACCCAATAAAATAGTTTGTTTGTGGTGGTTCACGCCTGTAAAAAGAGCCAATGGTCGGCCATATGAATTTATTTTATAACTCGTGTCAAAACAAAGCACATCGCCAAAATAACTGTAATCTTCTCTTGACTTCGAGTCAGCCCAAAAGAAGTTGGTTAACTTGTCGTCATCATCTACTTGGATAGCATAGAAAAAGTTAGGGTTTTGCATTTGCATACTCTGGAGGTACTTCAGTGTGGACCCTGCATCACCAGTATGCATAGGTTTCATTCGCTTTGACCTGAGTGTGTTGTTGTAGTCAGTCGGGAGGAAATTTATGTTTCTTAGACCAGCAGTACTGGTTGATTTAGCTGGGGGGGCTGCATCATCAGAATTGTCTACATCAGAAGTCTGGAGCTCAGTAAGAATTCTCTGAGACCTCAGCATGTGAGTGGTTGAAGGTGGAGCTGGTTGGTGGTTGTGGTCAGGGAGGAACTCAGTAACACGGTAGGTGCCACTTGGTGTGATCTTAATGGTCATGCGTGCCGGACAGCCGATTCGGGTCTCAGGTCGGGGCTTCTTGACTTCCTTTCCCTTTTTCTCCTTTCGGAAACCTTCTCTTGAGCAAACAAAGGTTCTTGATCTGGTAATATTTTCTGATGATTTGTCTGATGAGCTTTTGCGGACACTGAAACCAACCTGACCTGCATACCTGCAACATATCTAGGACAGTACAAATTAAATATGGAATTGATATCTGTAAAGATACATCAACAATACCGTGTATAAGTTTCAGAAAAACCTAAACAGAAAAGAAGTTTACCTATTGTAATATTCGTATGCCTTTTCTTCAGATTCAAATTCCATGCCGACTTCAGGTACCATCTGAGCTACTGCTGCTTCGTCTAATGGGGCATCAGCGTCTATTACTTTTCTCATTTTTCCCTGACAAAATAAAACAAACATAGTTAATATGTTTTCCACATAAGAGGTAGAAATACAGTACTAGCCCTTGTACACAAATATTTATTGGTGTAGCCTTTGAACACTGAATTCACATTGTACACAAATAAAGTACTAGCCGTTGGATTAACAGAGGAAAATCAGCAATGACTAGCTGATATACAAAATTGACCCTATACAAAAAAGACTGATATCTTATGCCCAATTCCATCTTTTAGTGTCTTTTTGAGTTAGGAAAACTAGAACAAAAAATTTTCTTCGAAACCTATTCTTTTGTACTACAGACATAACCAGGCTTTAATCGCAAATATTTAAGCCCAAATATCTTTCTGTTGATGTGAATAGGTAAACTAAGACATTCTAAAGGTGCCAGTCTTAACAATTATAAATTTAGCAACCATCACTCTACTCATGTAGTTATGAATTTAAGTAGAATAAAACAATATAAGGAGAAGAAACATAGATAGCACGAAACAACATCAGAATGACTCAGATATCATAAACAATCTTCAAAATAAAATACGGTAAAATTGTCATACAACAAACTTTAAAAGGGGTAAGATATATGGATTACCTTAGCACATAACAATGCAACTGCTGTAAAATACAGGGAGAAAGAAGAAGTAAATTAATAATACATGAACCAAATGCCCATTCTAAACATAAATGCATTTACATGCATTATTCATAAAAAGAACACAAATAAAGGAAGAGTAGTATGTATTTTACCTTTGCCCATGCAATTCCGCAAGCATTGCACAAGGTTCTAGGCCCCTCTGGGCCCCGCCGCATGTGAGGTGTCGCATTTGCACTGATGCCACACCGTAGACATCTACATAGACAATGATATGTCACTTGTTAAACAATGATCATTCTGATTCAATATAGGAAGTAATTTACAGGATCCCTCCATGAGATGGTGTAACCAAAACATAGGTTATTCTGGCAGCTTAGCAAATGCCACTTTCAGAGGTGAACATCATTTATTTTAATAACTAAGCTCAAATAATTTATGCATCTAGAGCATGCGGAAGTTTTTGTTTACAAGTACCCAAACTTTGGTTTAGCCAAAATGAGCATATCCTAATAATTTCATAACAGTATAGAAAAATTCCAACTGCATTTTAATATTATATTACTATGTCTATGTGCTGGAAGAATTTCTTTGCACCTGGGAGGTTCCTCAAATACGCCATTTCCATCGTTATGCTGTATCTCAAGTTCCTGTTCTTGCTCGAATTGCATCTCAATGTTCTAGAGAAATCTGGAATTAAGTGGTAAACATATTTTCAATCAAGAAATTTGGCTGACAACGGGGACCAAGCGACTCAATCCCCCTATTGTATTGTATTGTTTGTGAAGTACCTTACTGAAAATTATGACCTTCTATCATAGGAAGCAATAACTCAATGTTGTCAGGCGATTATTCCAAATCGACTAGGCGAAAGCGTTTTGGGCGAAAAAGCGCTTAAATCGGGGCGGGGATGCACCACCGGCTGATTCCTCCGACTCACTGTCCCAGTTACGCCGATTCTTCTAGTTTGTGACTGATTGATTCTTCAGGTAATTTACCGATGCTTAAAAGGTGGGTGGGACTGATTGATGACCGGAAGAAATATTTAGCGGCAGCGAGTATGTTTTCGCTAAACCTTGAGGAGAATCAAATTGGTCGTTTCGGTGATGAATGAATTGAAGAAAACCGGGATTTAGTTGGTAAGAGAAAACCCTAAAGATTAAAATAGGGTTTTGGTCTTTTGGAAATGGAACTGAGCTCAACAGTGTTGCTGGTTGCGGTAATAGAGGATCAGCTGAGAACCTGGACAGCAAATCGCACAAAATCGGATCTTTCATTTCTGTGAAACTGGAGATATCTTTCATCTCTGGACTCGGTTTGGGCCCACATTCTTAACCCGATTGGGAGAGCGAGGGAGGGGGGTGGTTTAAGATTTTAACAGAGGAGTTTTAGCTTTATTCAGCGCACGAACTATATAATCAAAATAGCGTTACATATTATTCCTGCGCTTAATAAAGTAAAATTGCTATGTTAAAATGTTTACCCCATTGATAGGTAATGTGTAAAATGGTAAAATTTAGATATATAGTAGAATATTAATGATGAACGGTTTACCAGAAAAAATCTTATAAATTATTCTACCTTCTAAAATTTTTAAACAAAATGCCCCTCTTTTAAAATTATGAGAGTCTGAAGCCTTTATTTCCCTCGCCCTACTCTTGTTTATTTTTCTCTTTAAGTCTAGCCTATTGTTTCATATAAAGCTCAAATAACTATTTTTTTTTAGATTTGTAGTAATTATGATTAAATTGCTTTTGGGTTAATGCAAAAAAAGGAAAACAAAGTACAAGGAGAAGCCTAAAGAGTAGTAATATTTGAATAACAATTTCTTCACACCCAATTGTTTGGCAAGATGTTGTTGTGGTTGTTAAATTTTGAGAATTCTATTGTTTCAAATTGACACGTGCTCTAATTTTAATCTTATTGATCATGTAATTTTGTTACCTGATTATTCCTTCACCAATAAGTTAGAATTGAATGCTTTTATGTAGATTTCTTACTAATTAAATATTGAAGTTGAACCAATAGAAACGATGATGAATGTAGGTTTAAGATTTTAATCAGAATTTGACATGTAAACAAGTTATTGCATCTTGGACAAACATAACAATTTTTAATTGCAAACAACACATTTACACAAAATTTGATTTCATACAAAAAAAATTGTTTGAGAAGTCTCTAAAAAATATACGCATCTACATTATTTATTAATAATTCAAATAATGTAAATTACATAATTTAAAACTGAATATTATTAGCTCAAAACTAATAAGACTTAATAAGAATTTATAAAACATTTTATAAAAAAAGTTCTTGAAAATTATTCAGATCTATACTACGTATAGCACTAGTAAATTGATTGAGAAATATTTGGTTCAGAAATATGGATATAATCTCACTGATACCGTAGTATCTCTGAAATTTAACATGCAAAGTTTGTCATAATTCATCATAGTGATTCATCTAAAAAAATAAAAAAAAATATCGCGCGGAAACAAAAATAATTTCAGCTAGAAATTAAATTACTAGAGTAAACATGAGGTGGGGAGGTGATGGAGAGGTAGAGGAAAATTAGTATCCCACAAAAATATTTTTGTTAATAATTTCAGATGAGAGACATTTTATTTGGAAATTTTAAAAGGTAGAATAATTTATAAAATTAAACGGTTGATGTGTTGAAAAAGATATGATGAATCCGATAAGACAATAATTGTTGTCTGATTACGAATAATTTGAAAATGCTGGATTTTTAATAACACTCAAGAAAAATACTCAATTCGTACTCGCTAGTTTAGAGATTAATTGTGGTCTAAAACGTATTTTAATTATTGTCTCCACATGTTTCAATTATTGTTTGAGTTTACTTACTATGATATCTTTTACAACAAGTATGTCACGAGAGAATCAGTCTTTAATTTAGTGATAAAAGCAATATTATTTATCGGTCGTAAGTTTGAAAACCTAAAGAAGCAATTATTTGTGAATATTAAATAGTTGAGTGGCTTGATCTTCAATCTTTACTGGAAAAAAAAATATGCCATGATGTTTCCGAAAGTCTTAACCTTATTTGAAGTTTTTTTCATCACAACCATTGATAGAATAAAGGACAAATTTGTCAAATGTCAACTGAATTAATTTTAATTTTCTTCATTTTCCTCTTTAGCTCATAGCATTTAACATTCCAAACTTTTAAAAGGAAAGATGCATAAAGAGGAAATGTCCAGGAGAGAAAGATTTCATACATAGTACCGCAGTTCTTTACCAACCATCCATTGGCACTACAAGACGGTACTACTTTATTATGAAAGAATGGAAATAATTAAAAAAAATATTAACACCACCAAATACCACATCATGGATTTATTATGGAACATCACAAAATGAAATACATAGGAAAATAAGAAATATTTCATGAAGAAGCGCTGAGCTGAGCCTTTAAATTGTTTTTCATCTTTCTATACTATTAATTCTTGAGCTGTCATTGTTTTTGGTATCTAGCTTATCTCAATCACCGAGCCTTCTTTGAGCAAAGGGATTTGATTCTCTCTTGACAAACACTCCCCATTCAAGAACAGTTTCCTTGAGTGTCCTACAGATAGCCGTTAGATCATCGCGGCCTTGTTCAATCGTAACATCATCTCTTGACAACCACTCATAATTTATGGCCTGGACATTGATTACCTTTGTTAAATGAATAATTGATCCTTCTTGGAGCAAATTGATCTGATCATTATCCATCAGCACCTCATCATTCAAGTATAATTTATAAGGTGGTCGGATATCGCGGTAAATCTTCATGACTTTATCATAAATGATCGTCATATCATCCAAAGGACAAATTGTAATGGATAAGCGAAAAGGAGAAAATGGATGGATGACCCAAACATCTTTCTTTAAAACATTGATGTTGAAAATAAGATAATTAGAGGCTAAATGGGCCTCAGATCCGTTTAGGAATTTTATCGTCATTGGCCACAATAAGAAAAAGAGAATTACTAAAATAGAAATAGGTAACGTTGGAATAGAATAGAGTAACATTGTAATAGATAGTACAGCTGTACATAGACAAATAGGCAACCGTTGGAATAGAATAGAGTAACGTTGTAATTTTTGGTTTTAAAAGCCCTCACTGTAACAATAAGAAAACTAAGAATCATTTTTCACAATTCATCACTGTTTTTTGCAACTTTCTCAATTCCATAAAAATCAACATGGTATCAGAGCTGGTACCGATTATGTACCAGTAAACAAAGAGAGAAGGTCAAGAGCCAATAGAGCCAACAAAGAACCTCCTCAATACAAAACCAGAAAAATTGGAAGCAATACTATGGGAGCATGGTACACCAAGTATCATTCAAATCTTGAGGTGCTGCATGGATCATTGACAGCTTGAGGTGCTGCATGGATCCCGCGTGATGGAGCACGAAGGGATCAAACGGATAGGCTATCTGTCACTACGGGACGGATAGCCTATCCGTTTGATCCCTTCGTGCTCCATGTGCTTGGAACATGGTACACCAAGTAAACCCATTCAAATCTGGTGCTCGGTCTATGGCACGCCATGTGCAGCTACGGGACGGGTTTTAAGAGCTGTACACAGTACCCTCTGCTGGAGCTGAAGATAAAACAAAAGAAGCCAGAGCCGAATATGCCTTCTCCAAGGCTGTGGATCAGCACAATACAAGTCAACCACAAGATCAAAATTCAAGAAAATTGAAGGGTCATGATGCTGCCAACATAACCAGTGCCTAAACCCTAATACCTCTACAACTATGCCTATATATACTTGGCTGATGAATGAAGAAAGACAACCAGCGCCTCAACACAGAAAAGAGATACAAAAATACAGAGCCGAAATTATACTGAAAATAGAGAGAAATAGAGAGAAAAAAATATAAGTTGTTCTTCTTCCTCCCTTTGTAATAGAAATTCGAAATTAGGTAATTAAAGGCCTAAAAGATGTAATCTTTGATGTTTGAGTTCATATGAATAATAATCTCTTTGATGAAATAAAAATCCCTTTATTTGAATTTCTCGGTTTTCCTTTTTAGTTCACTGTTGGAGCTTCCTTCATTTTATATTTTTCCTTTTTTCTTTATTTCATTTCGAACTTTTGTAAAATACAAAATGAGAAAGATTCATAATGTCTTGAGCTTATTTTATAAGCAAAGCATGAAGTTTAATGATCATCAAATAAAAAAATAATATATGCATGAATATATTAAATAAAAAAAAATCTTTTCTTTTTCCTTTTTCTTTCTTTCTTCCTCTTTGCTGCCGCTACATTCTAAATAGAAATACTTTATTTCTAAGAAAAATCTATAAAAATATATTTTTTTCCTTTTCTGCCTTGATTTTCTTCTAAATAACCATTTCTTTGATTTTCTTCCTTTTTTTTTATCACCCTTTTAGAACTCTTAATAAAGTGATATTGGTGAAGATATGTGTAGTAGAGCCGGCTGGCATCCTTGCATATCCAATCCCTTATTCATTTTAATTAAAAGATCTTATTTAAAGGGATAAAGTGACAAATAAAAAAATTAATGCACAAAGATTATGAAGTTGAGGCCGGCTGGCATCCTTCATATTTCTTCAACTAAAAGGACCTCTTTGTAAAAAGGAAAAAGGGAATTCAAGGTGCAATGTTATGAAGCTAAAGAAAGTTTGCTAAATAACAATACCTTGAAGGACCTATTTGCAAAAAGTGAGAGATAGAGGATTGAGATATATATAGGCAGCAACTATAATTGCATTGTGCCATTTATACTCTTAATCCAATGACATCTTGATGATTTGTCCTTTCAAAACATGAAAATACATAACAAACATGATTTTCAAAGAAGTCAGGGACCTCCCTGCATAAATCCACTTTTCGACAGATTTTTGATATTTAAAATGACATTATGATGAATTTTGGAATTTTGGATTTTCTCCTTTTCCTTTTTGTTTGTTGGTACCAAATAAGAGCTTGAAAGCTATGAAACTCATTTAAATGATGGTTAATTCATGAATTCAGTTGGGGACACCCTAAACCAGCCCCTAATGTTTCCAAGAACAGTGAACCAGCAACATAGTGCTTGGTATGTACCACTGGTACAAGAAAAGCACTCAAAAGTGCTAAAATGACCCTATCTGGTAAACAGAACAATCTGAACTGACACAGGGACCAAAATGAAAAATGGACTTCACCATCAGACAGAGGACTTCAAAATACACAAAATGGACACAAATTTTACATTTTTCTGATTCTATTTCGATTTTATATGAATTTTCAAAATTCAATTTTAAAAACAGAAAAATCAGCAAAGACACCTGCTGGTAAAATGAACAGTACAGATAGGCCAAAAATCCAAATCAAAGAACAAACATCATGATTAAATAAAAGACTTCAAAATACATAAAATAGACATAAATTTCATATTTTTCTGATTTTATTTCAATTTAATATGAATTTTTGAAATTCAGACCTAAATACAAGCAAACATCATCTAAATAAATTGGTAAAATACCCTTCATATCCCAGCTGCACGGATTTTAAAGAAGTATGACTCTTTTGATTCGGACGCCAAAACAAAGCTTAAAAGGAAATACCAATCTTGATATCAAAAATCCAACTCAAAGCCCAGTTAATAAATGAAATTACTAAATCAAAGCTCTTTCACCAAAGTCCCTCTAACTTTTTAATACCTACAGCGAAGCCCTTGTACATTTACATCCAGGTCCCTAAAATTCTAAAAACTCTTCAAACAAGCCCCTAAAGGCCCAATTTTCACATAAAACCCTATCTAAAACCCAAATCATAAATTCATATTCTCCCAGCTTCATAAATAAGCCCCTGATAGAAAAATAGCTATTTACAAATAGGTCCTTCTCAGTCCTTTTCAAGCATAATTTTTTCATCTTAAATCCAAATCGACTCAAACCATCTCCAAATGAACCCAAATTGAATTCTTTCATGTTTCTAAATCAAAATTGAACATGTCCAAGCATCAGCCAAATCCTGAAATGACCAAAATACCTTTTCTTCAAAATTAAATGATTTCATTTCTTAATAGAATGTAAATAATTAACAAAATGTAAATAAATATGTCATAAATCAAATATAAACAAATAATATACATACATCTCTCAAATATTCAAATTCCTATTTCAAAATACAATAAACATCATTTTTAATATAAAACCACACACACACACACTCACATGTCCAAACATACAGAATCAACCAAATCAAACCCAAAGCCAATACATGCATCCCCTTTTAACCCCATTATTCAATTCACATAAAATAGGCACAAATCTTGGAATGGACGAGGTGTTCAGCATGGCTTGGAAGGGTCATCTGATGTAATTAACAGCGAGGGCTTGCGCCCGCTGGGAGTTAAACGTCCCCACAATCATGAAACTCTCTCTATAGGCTGATTATGAACAGTAGGTCTGTTGAGGGTGAACCAGAAGGAACTGTAGAAAGAAACGAATGTTTCAAGTTCGATGTTCTCTCCATGTCTTGAAAACCGAGAGCATCGAACTCTGAGATATTTAACATATGCACACACCTTCCATCCCTTTGTGCAACTTTCTGCGCCCTACACAATCACAACAAATGAATCCATTACTTTTGTCATTATGGATTGATACTAATTCTTGGTTTTGTCAATGAATGTCACAACTCACAAGCAAACAGGAGACGTGTATCACTTTATCTGAGTGAGGCTATAATAATACGCATATTCGTATTAATATTAGAAATTCGTATCTCTATTTTTAAAGTGTAAACAGTTAATATGAAATCAAATTTTATATTTTTACAATTTTTTTTTTAAAATTGCTCTTTTTTAGATAGATAAGAAATCGCTAGTTTTCAATTTCCGATGGTTAATTTTTTTTAAATCAAGTGGTTTTCTATCTATCTAAAAAGAATAGTAAAAAAATATATAAAAAGTACATATGTATAATAAGTAATTTAGATCTATTATTTAAACTTTAAAAACAGAAATTTGAATATATTATAGAACCATTGTATAATATACACATTACCGTACCATGGCTCACTCTATCTAACTAATCAAATAAGTGGTCCAATTGAACAAAGGATATATAAAATTCATGTTAGCAGTGAATATGAATGAATGTATATAAAATTGATGTTAGCAGTGAAGGCAGAAATACATTGCCCGTGAAGAATACAAGAGATAAATTAATTAAATTCAAGCAAGGACAGATTTAAGGTATAAACTAGTCAGTCTCCGTGCACTGATGGAACTATTTAAGTTATTAATACACAGTTTTTGGGATTTTTTTTTAAAACATAATTAAAAAATATATTTTCACCAAAACAACATGATTACTTCTTTCTTTACAAAAACCATAAGAACCGAACTGCCAATTCGGTCTGCCTGATTTTTTTTTCTGGACCGAATTGGCAACTCGGTCCAGAGGTTTTTTTTAACTCCAGACCGAATTGGCAATTCGGTCCAGAAATTTTTTTTGTTTTTTTTTTAAGGTTTGGTTGAATTTGTCACTTGTGTATTATATATCATATTGGAAATAGATCAAATTGAATTTGAAACCGAAAGACAATTAAATAGAAAATTTTTACATAATATTAGCTTATACGTGGAAGCTTTCCAAACATTTAGATCATTTTAAAAATTATTAAAATATATATTATAAATTATTAAAATACATATTATTTTATAAAAATATTTTTAATTTACATATTATTTTAACATAGACATTCTATCTAGTTTATTCGTTTTAAAATTTCATATTCCTATTTTTAACAATTATAAGAATTTTATCACATCACATGTTAAGAATAATTTAAATTAGGATTGGTCAATTGAAATAATAATTTGATAAATTAGATTCTTTAATGAAATAATAATGTGGTCAACTGAAATTTTAAAACAAATAAACTAGAAGAATTTTAGCCGGATCACTTTTTTTTAATCTCCCATAGAGGATATTAGATGAAATTTGATTTCATTTTCAATTTTTTTGACACAACCGAGCGAGTAAGAATTACACATCTTGGTTAATGCAAATGTTTTCTTAACTAAATTTACAATAGCATAACCCTAAAAAAAAGAAAAATATTCTGGACCGAATTGCCAATTCGGTTCAGAGCCTTTTTCGGATTTTTTGTGGCCGCTTTTCTGAAAATTTGTGAAATCAACTTGGACCGAATTGCCAATTCTGTCCAGAAAAAAAAAACTCAAGCCGACCGAATTGGCAGTTCGGTTCTTCTGATTTTTGTAAAAAAAAAGAAGTAATCATGTTGGTTTGGTAAAAATATTTTTTTTTAATTATGTTTTTAAAAAAAATCTCTGTTTTTGGCCAGCTATATAACAATGAATGGAGAGATGTTATATGAAATATCATGTCCTGATGTATTGTCTCTGCTCGTGACTTATGTCATGATGGATATAGATAGCATCTCATGACTCATGAGAAACCATCATCCTCCCCCACTTCCATAAGTTCTGGGATCTTCTGTGCCCATGTTTTATCACTTATCAGTTGTTGTTTTCTTACAACTTGACCTAATTCGTTTAAATGACTATGAAGAAGCCGACATTTTTATTAATATCCAAAGTTTAATAGAAATTAATTATTATATCCAGAATTTCCGGGTTCGCTAAAAATGTCCAAACCGGCCATAAAATGGCCGGTTTACCAACAAGAAGGCAAAAATGTCGCAAATTGACAATTCCAAACTCACAACTATAATACTCTCCGGCAACAGAAATTACATCCCATGGTCACGATCAGTTATGCTAGCACTCAGTGCCAGAGGAAAGATGGGTTTTGTTACTGGGACAAAAAAGAAACCCGAACCAGCAAGCACAGTGGCAACAACAGATGACGAAAATGTAAAAATAGAAGAATGGCAATCGACAGATCATATGATCATGTCATGGTTGGTAAACACCATGGAGCCCCAAATTGCCCATGTATTCATGTATCTCAACTCATCAAAGGAAGTGTGGGATATCGTAAAAAAACAATATGGCCAGCAGCAAAATTTTGCCCATATCTTCAATCTCAAACAAGAACTTGCACAAATCAAGCAAGGAAATCAGACCAATTCTCAACTGGTGACCGAAGTCACAACAAAATGGGAAGAGCTTAAAGTCTACCTTCCATCAACAATCGACCCAAATCAAATTCAAAAAAGAGCCGAACAAGATCTAATATTTACTTATCTGGGCGCCCTTGATTCGAGCTATGAAGCCGTTCGCTCTCAAATTTTTCTCTCAACCGAAATGCCAACCTTCGACGAAGTAGTGGCAACAAACAGGGAGGAGTCAAGAAGACTCCTCATGAACCCGCAGCAACCCCAAATTTCAGAAAACAAAGCCTTCCAAACTCAATTTCGCATAAACCCTAGAGATGGCGGCAAAGGGAGGGGAGCTCCAACCACCGACCGGTGTGATCACTGTAGGCACGCAGGCCACAACCGAGATGGTTGTTGGTTCCTCCACCCTCACCTACGCCCAATTCGAGGAGGAAGGAGTTATGGCGGCGACAGAAAGAGGGAGGCGAAGGAAGAAAGAAGAGACGCGGTGAAGAAAGGGTTTACATCGTTTGGGGGAGGCGAAACAATAGAAGACCCTAAAGGGTCCACTGCCCTTTTAATTGGATCCGAATCCAATTCAGCGGCAGCCACAGGAGATCCGAACTCAGATCAGGTGCAGCAGCTCCTACAGCAACTCTATGTGTTGCTTCTTCCTAATTCTCAAAAAAATTCTGGTATGGTTAATTTAAGTTACAATTTAAAAATACAGCATGGATTATTGATTCCAGGGCAACGTATCATATGACAGGAAATAGAAATTTATTAGATAATTATAGAAATTATGAAACCAATCAATATGTGACTGTTGCCAACGGTGAACAAATGAAAATTATAAGGAGTGGTACAAGGTTTTCTCTAAAATAATTCCAAATGTCTTGTATGTCCAAAATTGTTCATCAAACTTGTTGTCCATTAGTAAAATCACAAGGGAATTAAAATGTGAGTTTATTTTCTCATCAAAAAATGTAATTTTTCAGAAATGGTTAACCAAGAGGATTATTGGTGAAGGTGTTTCGGATAATGGACTATTTATTTTAAATTGTAAAAAAGTAAATTTAAATGTTAACAAACAAGAAGATTTGGGCACTCTATGGCATCGAAGAATTGGGCATCCTTCCGACAAAATTTTAAAATGTATTTTTGATTTTCCAAAATTATATTGTAGTAGTTGTGAAGTGTGTAAATTAGGAAAACACACTAGATTACCCTTTCATTTGTCAAATTGTAAAAGTGAGAAACCGTTTGAATTAATTCACTCAGATGTATGGGGACCTGCCCCTATTGAATCTTTTAATGGTTACAAATATTTTGTTATTTTTATAGATGATCTTTCTCGATCAACTTGGCTATATTTACTAAAAAATAAAAGTGAAGTTTTTTTCTCAATTTCAAGACTTCTATAATTTTGTAGCAAATCAATTTAATGCAAAAATTAAAACCTTTAGAAGTGATAATGGAACGGAATTTGTAAATAATAATTTTTCAAATTTCTTTAAACAAAAAAGAATTTTACATCAAACCACATGTGTTTACACACCCGAACAAAATGGAGTTTCGGAAAGAAAAAATCGTTATCTCCTTGAGATGATACGAGTAGTCTTATTTCAAAATAATGTTCCAAAAATATTTTGGTCAGATACCGTGCTTACCACAACATACCTAATTAATAGATTACCTAGTGTTAATTTAAATTATAAGAGTCCATTAGAAATCTTTCACCAAAGAAAAATTAAAATTGATCATCTTAAAAATTTTGGATGTACATGCTATGTGCATAAAAACAAACAAAACAAGTTGGATTATACATCAATTAAGACCATTTTTCTAGGATATTCTCTACAAAAGAAAGGATACAAATGCTATGATCCAATTAACCACAAATTTTATATTTCTAGAGATGTATCTTTTTTAGAAAATGGGCCTTATTATAAAAATCCTTGAAGAAAATGCTACCACTCAAGAACAAACAAACATATTTACATGGCTACAAATTAATACCATGGAAGAAAACGAGACATCAATAAATGATGGAAATGAGATGGAGGAAAATTCTCAAATAGAGCAATAGGAAGAAAATATTGAGGAGACATCTCTACGAAGGTCAACAAGAACAATACAACCCTCAACAAGGTCAATGGACTTTATCACTTATAAGGTACAATATCCAATACAAAATTTTATTTCTTATGAAAATGTTTCATCTAATCATAAGGCCTTTATTACATCTCTCCAAAAAGAAGTAGAACCAAACAATTACCAAGAGGCCATTAGAGTTCCAAATTGGTGTAAAGCCATGAAAGAAGAGCTAAAAGCTCTAGAAAATAATAAAACTTGGGTAATTGTTCCATTACCAAAAAATAAAAAACCGGTTGGATGCAAATGAGTGTATAAAATCAAATACAATAGTGATGGTATCATAGAACGATACAAGGCAAGATTAGTTTCCAAAGGTTATACCCAAACATATGACATAGACTACCATGAAAATTTTGCACCGGTGGCAAAAATGAATACCGTTAGAATTTTATTTTCTCTTGCGATAAATAAAGGTTGTGACATTTACCAAATGGATGTTAAAAATGTCTTTCTCCAAGGAACACTTGAAGAAGAGGTATATATAACACTACCATCCGACCACAAAATGGAAACAAATTCTAATTTAGTTTGTAGGTTAAATAAATCGATTTATGGATTAAAGCAATCTCCAAGAGCATGGTACGGTAAATTAAGTTCTCATTTAAATTCTTGCAATTTCGAAGTAAGTAGTTTCGATCACTCTCTATTTATTAAAATTGAGGGAGGAACAACAACCATAGCCTTGGTATATGTAGATGATATTATAATCACCGGAAATAACCAAGAAGAAATTCAAAAAATTAAGTCCCAATTAAAAGAAAATTTTGATATCAAAGACCTAGGATTGTTAAAATATTTCTTAGGCATAGAGGTAGCACATTCCAAAACTGGCCTTTTTATATCACAAAGAAAATACACTTTAGATTTATTAAAGGAAACCGAAAAATTAGGATGTAAGCCAATTTCCACACCAATAGATGGTAAACATAAATTGAATTTCGAGGAAGGAATACCCTTAGAAGACATTAACCAATTTCAAAGGTTAGTAGGTAAATTAATTTACCTCACCGTAACAAGACCGGATATTTTTTTTTGATGTAAGCCAAATTAGTAAATTCATGCATGCACCAAGAACACCACACTTAGATGCAATAAATAGAATTTTAAGATATTTAAAAGGAACTCCCAGAAAAGGAGTAGTGATGAGAAATAATAATTCTAATAATATATGTGGCTATTTCGATGCAGATTGGGCCGAAAGTTTCGATAGAAAATCAACTACCGGTTTTTGCACATATGTAGGTGGAAATTTATTCACATGATAAAGCAAGAAGCAAAATATCGTGGCACGGTCAAGCGCCGAGACGGAATATTGTGCCATGGCATCAATCGTGAGTTGACTTGGATCAAGCAACTTCTCACGGATATTGGAATAAAAAAGGAAGATCCAATAAAAATGTTTTGCGACAACCAAGCGGCACGACACATAGCGTCTAATCCCGTGTTCCATGAACGAACGAAACATATTGAAGTGGATTGCCATTTTATCCGAGAAAAAATTCAATCCAAGAAAATTAAAACACCCCATGTAAGAAGTGAAGACCAACTAGCTGATATTTTTACGAAGGGTTTAGAGCCTAGACCGTTCAAAAGAAAATATTATCAAGTTAGAGATGATTGATATCTACACCCCCTAACTTGAGGGAGAGTGTTGAAAATAAGATAATTAGAGGCTAAATGGGCCTCAGATCCGTTTAGGGATTTTATCGTCATTGGTCACAATTAGAAAAAGAGAGTTACTAAAATAGAAAAGCATCTCAATCTTTTTCTAAAATAGATAGTGCAGCTGTACATAGGCAAATAGGCAACCGTTGGAATAAAATAGGGTAACGTTGTAATTTTTGGCTATAAAAGCCCTCACTGTAACAATAAGAAAACTAAGAATCATTTTTCATAATTCATCACTATTTTCCGCAACTTTCTCAATTCCATAAAAATCAACAATTGACACCAATAGGATTCATGTTGATTAAAAGTGAATATGAAAGTAATGTTTTTTTCATTGTTACATGTTTCAAAATATAAAGACCAGTGTTTGCTTGAGTCCGGCTAGTATGACATTAGTATCATATGACACCAAGTACAAAATTGATTGGATAGACTTTAAACGACTAATCCAAACCGTTCAAACCGATTTACTTTATTAGTGATGCGTTTACATGCAAAAAAATTATATTTTCTAGTTATTTTAGTATCAAATCAAGCGGTAAAAAATGTTGAAAAATGAATGCATTAAAATTAACTTAAAAACTCACACATTTGACCACTTGACTTGATATTAAATAAATTCGAAAAATTATAAATTTTACATGTAAACGCACAACTATTGAAATAGATCGGTTTGAACGGTTTGGATTCACTGTTTGAAGTCAATTCGATAGGTTTTAGAGTTGGTGTTATATAGACTGAAATAACACTGATGTCATACTAGCTAGACTATGTTTGCTTACATAGAAACAAATGAGAAAAAAGCGATATAATAACGAGTCTGGCTAGTATGACATTAGTGTCATTTTAACTTATATAACACCAACTCCAAAATCTATCGAATCAACTTCAAACGGTGAATCCAAACCGCTCAAACCGATTTATTTTGTTTGTTGTGCGTTTACATGCAAAATTTATAATTTTTCGAATTTATGTAGTATCAAGTAAGCGGTCAAATGTGTGAGTTTTTAAGTTAATTTTAATGCATTCATTTTTCAACATTTTTGACCGCTTGATTTGATACTAAAATAACTAGAAAATATAATTTTTTTGCATGTAAACGCATCACTCATAAAGTAAATCGGTTTGAACAGTTTGAATTAGTTGTTTGAAGTCTATCCAATTAATTTTGTAGTTTGTTTCATATGACACCGATGTCATACTAACCAGACTCTATAATAACTATGTAGTATCACAGGATTGAGTAGAACTAGGGTGCTCCTATGCTCACCAAGCCCTTCCGTGAGCGCGACTTTAAAACCTATCAAATTGACTTCAAACGATATTTCCAAACCGTTAGATGTTCAATCTATATTAAAATGTGCTTGGAGACCAAATTTTACATTTTTTGAAATTTTTTTACTATTTATTAAGATGGTTTGAAAATCGCTGTTTTCCAATGGTGCAGAATTTTAATAAAAGCAGCGATTTTCAAACCATCTTAATAAATAGTAAAAAAATTCCAAAAAATGTAAAATTTGGTCTCCAATCACATTTTAATATAGATTGAACATCTAACGGTTTGAAAATGTCGTTTGAAGTCAATTTGATAGGTTTTAGAGTCGCGCTCACGAAAGGCTTGGTGAGCTTAGGAGCACCCTAGTTCTACTCTCACAGGATTAATAGTTTCCTAAACTTACATGTGAAAGAAATGCAAATTTAGGAACAATAAATCTCCTATGGAATATCACAGAATCTTTCATTGACAAATGAAACTTTTTATGCAATATCGCTGAGATTATTTACCAAAATTTGACATTATCATATATGATTTTTTATACAATCATGATGCCGTCAATTAATGCTTGATTTCCTAAACTTATTTAAATGTGAAATAAATGCAAATTTAGGAACAAATGTCCTATGGAATATCACATAATCTTTCATTGACAAATGAATTAACCTTTTTAGGCTATCGCGTAGATTATTTACCAAATTTTGATATGATCATATTTTGATTTTGCAAAAAAAAAAAAATAGAGTATATATATATTAATGTACGCACTATTAATTTTAGCGAATATGAACCAACAAATATATTTTTATTTCCTATAGCTTTTTCTTTCCTTCAACTAATATATCTTCCGGAACATAATACGGAGGTCCTCAATATATTGATTCGGTTACCCCATCTTATGTTCTTTTAACTACCACTATTAAGGCGCCGTTAATTAATGCTTACTAGAAATGTTATCAGAACCGGACCAGACATCGACCTAATAAACTTTTGGATCAATGTTTAGTGGTTGAACCGGAGAGTCAATCGGTTCAACCGCTGATTTTAAAAATAATTATAATTTATTAATTCATAATTCAAAAGTCCAAAATAATATTTACTATGATATACTTGATACATATATCTCAAAATCACGTACCACGCTCAAGCTTATTAATGCAGTGGCAAAACAAATATTTTCAGCTATATGACATGTTGTTAACAATTAAATAAAAGGGCAACAATAAAGTAGAAAAAAAATGTGAACCGTGGAACATGAGATGTAACTTGACAATGAAATTTGTATATACAGAGCATAAAAGCATAAAAGCATAAAAGCATAAAAGTTTAACATTCTAAATTTTAGATTATATCTGTGAATCTTTTCGTAAATTTGCATAGTTTGAATAATTTCTATTCTACGACTTTTGTTAGCATTTCTACTTGTTTTTTTTAATCTCAATTTCTGAACTGTGGAACAGTATCCACCTAAATATTATATAGTATATAGTTCAAGAAAGACTAAAAGCTTAAAAGTTGCTGTACAGTGCACACCCAGTACAAAAAGGTTAAAAGTTAAAAAGCTGTTATAGCAGTATTGGAAGAAGAGAAATAAGAAAAGTAGAAAGTTGTTAAAAATCGAATTCTCTAGCAGCGTTTTTTTTACCGAAATTTTTATTTATACCATTTTAAGAAAATCAATTAATAAAATAACCACCGTTTTGCTGACAATTCTAAATCTAGCATGGCCGCAGAATGTCGGAGCAGACTCATATGGGGGGTACCGCAGAATGCCGGAGCGGACCCTCATATGGGTCCGCAGAATGCCAGAGCGGTCCCTGGGGCCGCTATATGCCGGAGCGGACCCTTTTTTTTATTTTAGAAATACGAAATTGTAATTTGATAAGGGTTATTTATTTAGTTTCGAACGTGGTTTAAATTGATTTTTGGTCGTATCGTATTTTAGATATGTCGTTCGTTTGAAATATTTTAGATATGTGGTTTCTTTGAAATTCTTTTGTGTATTCTGAGATAATGAAATCAACAAAATAAATAAATAACAACAAAATCAAACAAAAAAGAAACTAATCAACGAAATAAATAAGTATCTGACAAAACATCTACCAATACTACAAATAAGAATCTAACAAAACATCTAACAGTACAACAAATCAAAATCTAAGGCTCTGGACATCCGTAGACTGAACCGGCTCCTGGCGAACCTCCTCAATCTCGGATGTCTGCTGGACCCCAGGACCAAAAACTGTGGTCTGTCCAGACTCAGCCTGCGTGAATAAAAACGCCTGTCTAGCAATGGGGTCATCGTGGAGGGAAGGGTGAGGTACCTGCTGTGAGGACTGGCCAGGGAACGGCGGAATGGGGTCTGTCTGAACATACCCTGGCTGATAGGCAGGAGGTGCTGTCTGAGTGGGACTGTAACCCGGGGAATACAGTCCATCTCCCTCTGTGCCATAATCAGCGGAGATATCGAAGCCCAGGTCCTCCTCGTGTCCACCATGTAGTAACTTACAAATTAGATAATGTATTGAATAAGAAAAAAATCACAGTTATGTATTTTAATTTAAATTATACCTCGATAGGCATCCTAACCTGGGATCCCATGGCGTCCTGTGCGGCTCGGCGCATCAACTCGGCACCTCGGTCGAACGCCTGACCGACCGTCTCAGCACCGTGGACGGGTGCAAACACGTCCTCATCACCAGTGTAGGGGACATAGACATCGGGCTCGTCAGATATGTCATCCACTGCATCAACACCGCCCAAGCCAGCGCACCTCAGTAGAGAGTCGAGGCGCGCCCTGTACCCACACTGGCACACCGCAGGTACGTTGTGCTTGAGAATGACCTTCCCGAACCTCTTCCATCCCCTGGTGACGGTCATCGTAGCCCCTATGACGCAACTCTTGACAAGATATAATGCCTGAAAATTGAAAAAATTATGAAGTAGTTGTACAATTGTAAATATTAATAGTTTTGAATTTGAAACTTCAAATTAAAAATACCGTGGCTGCGAAAGGTGCGCCGGCGGGGATAATACCGTAGATTCGTCCCATACGATCCCTCGGCTTCGGTACCCGCTCATGCGGGTTGTCGCCGATGCATCCCTCGAGAAATATGGTGTACGCGCCATGATCCTGGTACCAATCTCTGTAAGGTCTGTACGAATTACAACAAATGTTAGATATTCCAATAAAAAAACTATAGTTGAAGTTTTGAATTAATAAAAAAAATTCTTACACTGGCGCGACATCCATCTGACGGTCGGGCCATGCTGTGTACCCCTACTGGAGGGCCATGCTGTGTACCCCTACTGGAGGATGGTCTATCTCTACTGGATGTCATGCTGTATTGGATAATTTTTGGTCAAATATGAGAGTTTGGTAAAAGTCCGGTTTAAATTTGGGTACAATTCTAATTAAATTTGGGTACAATTCTAGTTAAATTTGGGTACAATCTATTTAAATTTGGGTGCAATCTAATTAAATTTGGGTGCAATCTAATTAAATTTGGGTGCAATCTAATTAAATTTGGGTACAATTCTAATTAAATTTGGGTACAATTCTAATTAAATTTGGGTACAATTCTAATTAAAGTTGGGTACAATCTAATTAAATTTGGGTACAATCTAATTAAATTTGGGTACAATTCTAATTCTAAATCCTAAATTAATATCTAATTATAAATGCTAAATCTAAACTCTAAACCTAAACCCTAATCCTAAACCCTAAACCCTAAACCTAAACCTAATTACTACTCTACACTAAAAATTAAAACTAGAGAAGAAGAAGAAAACTTACCCGAGGTCGAAGGGATTGAAACTTGAAATGAAATGATATGAAATCGGAACCCAGCGGCCCCTTATATAGGCTAGGGGTCCGCTCCGGCATTCTGCGGCCCCAGGGACTGCTCCGGCATTCTGCGGACCCATATGAGGGTCCGCTCCGGCATTCTGCGGTACCTCCCATATGGGTCCGCTCCGGTATTCTGCGGCCGTGTTAGATTTAGAATTGACCAAAAACGATGGTTATTTTATTAATTGATTTTTTAAAAATGGTATAAATAAAAATTTCGGTTTTTTTTATGAAAGAGGAGGATTCAAATGCCTTTATTTTTTGTGCTTCCACTATGTTTCTATTTTTAAAACTTTAATAACTCCAAATTTAAAACTTAAAAGTCAAAATAAAACCGTTGGATATGATCTACAACATTTTATCTATGTGCTCATAAAAAATTATCATATTTTGATTTTGTTTTTATGTGAATCAATAAGTTGAAAAATCAACGGTTTTATTTTGATTTTTTAGTTTTAAATTTTGAGTTATTAAAGTTTTTAAAAATGGAGGTACGATGGAGGCATAAAAAATGAAGGCATCTGAACCCTCCTCTTTATGAAAATATAAAAAGCAGATCAATTAAAACGGTCATGACGGGTCTAATTACATAAGAAGTTTTTTTATCAGACCAAACAAAAATGAGGTTCGAGTCCGATTTTTTCCGGTTGAATCATCCGCTTCATTCGGTTTTAATAACAATACTTGCTAGACTCAACCGTATATACAACAAAATTTAAGAGAACTTATATATATATACTGTCTATTATAATTTAGAGACCATGAGGAGTAATCATTTTATGATTCTGATTACCATTTTGAAACATGAGATGTAACTTGACAATAAAATTTGTCTTATCAAATGGACGGGATTTTCTGTACCCTTTACTTTTTAGGCAATCATGTACCGAGTCAAATCGAGAAGCCCACACAGTTTTTAACACAAAAGGAGGTGCAGTAAATAAACAAAAGAGAATAATTCACATGGATCTGATAGACCGATACCCCTGTTTGGATATAAGAGGCGCATCGCTAAATGCTAGTTTTTCAAACAAAACACAAAAACAGTTTTAACTTTAAATGAGTTCCTACTTACATATTACAGAAGCAAGATTATAGAAAACTAAAAGAAAATGAACGTGGTCATGTCATGTCATATGCGCAACAAGCACGTATCCGCTAAGATATTTCATATTTTGCGTGACCGACGTGTCCGGTGCCTATTCGGAGATAGCATAGGGTAAGTATTATTTGAGCTTTGAGATTCGTGCAGAACGTATTTGATGTGTTGAGATTTTCCAAAAAGTCAGACACAATATGAGATATCTCAGAGGATGCGAATTCATGCGGAGCTGCCTTGAACAGTACCATCGTAGGATCTTTTGTCGTTACTATTCTATAGAATGCTGTGTAGTGAATCAAATGCGAGAAAATCATTAAAAACAAAGTTAAACATCCGTATCTGTGCTACATAGCTTCCAATGAACTCATCAATGATTAAATTCACTTGTTGCTAATGCTCCTAAAACTGGTGTATTGAAGAATCATACTTGCATTATTCATACAAAAATATCCATGGATTTTTTATATTTATAAAAATGCCCAAAATGCCAGAATTTCTGACGTTTATTTTTTTTCAGAACCATCAGGAATTCTGGAGGTCCTGAAAATAATTTTATTTTTTGAAAAATTCTCAAAATGAAAATAATAAACTAAATTCTTCAAATGATCTTTTTTTTTTATAGCATACCTAAATATAAATATCAAAAACGTTAAACTAAATTTCAAAATGAAAACACTAAACTAAATTTCAAAATGAAAACACTAAACTAAATTATCAAAATAATTTGTTTTGTTTTTATTATAGCATACCCTAGACCTGAATAGAAAAAATGCTAAACTAAATTTCAAAACGAAAACATTTGAACTAAAAAATGAAAATAGAACAAAAAAAACTCTAGATCTTAGGCTTCATACGTTTACGTAAACAATGTGTAGAAAAGAGTATGATAAATGACAAGAAAATTGAAAATTAGAACGAAAAAAAACTTAATTGGAAACTTCAACTCAAGTTTTCCCTTTGTTTTTTTTTTTTTGCAATTCTCAGATTCCGATAACTGCTATGCGGTCAAAATAGATATCTCCTTCTCTCAAGCTTTCCGAAAAATGATCGTTTGCTGAAATTGGACACTCGAGCTCCGAGATAAGCATGTTTGAAGTTTCTTCGTTATTTTTCGCCTTCTTGGTGAAGATATCATCCCTCTTGACTTATCCTTGACCTAACCTCGTCTATTTACGAGAGATATCTCAGATAAATACATGTACAACCTACAGGTGCTTTAGAAATGAGAGAAATTAATGACTTACAAAAAATAGATAGAGATGCAATATAATAGGAAGGCACATATCGATGACGTAGAAAAGTTTGTATTTCTTTTATCACGCACGGATTATACAGTAAAACCGTGTACAATTGTTGGTGCATTCATATACACTTGTCTGAAAGAAGGATGCTCCTCATTTTTTTTTAATTGAACTAATACAGTGTTTCTGTTCATTTAGTCAGGATTTTATATTATCCATTTGATATTAATCATTAAAACAAACAAATTTGATGAACAATTTTACACCTCAATTACTCTTCAGTTACTCCTTAATTTTCCAAAAAGAAAATCCCAAAATCGTCAGAATGCCAGGTGGTTCTGAAAAATATGAACAGCTAGGAATTCTGACAGTTTGAGCATTATTATAAATATAAAATAACCATGGATATTTTTGTATTTTTTTATTTAATTATGGATATTAATAAAAAATTCGGGAGAATTGATATATAAAAAGAAATATGTAAAAGGTACATATGTTCTTCGCACTTAATCATTAGATAGACCATGTAACATCTTTTGGTGCAAATTAAGTTTATTTTAGATAAAAACGGGTCTCACAAAAGATTCTATGTCAGATTCTGAACAAACTTTTCAAATAGGGAATCGAATCTCCTGCGCGCTAACAGGTGAGCAGGAAAACAATGTGTACTGGGTTCATTCGTTCATCAATATATGTCTGTTTTGATATGAATAGTCATATTTGAGTTTTGAAAAATCACAACTCATATTTTAATTATGATCGCTTAAATCGGAACATGAATGAACTAATGAACAAATGGACTCAATGCGGAGGATATTCCCAAATGGGTGGATAGGAGATTAGATTCCCTTGTATAGAGGTTATTGTCGTAGTCATTAAGCTAGAGGCTTTTTTTTTTTGTTTAGTGCAATTAAGAATCGTTTGGTTGTTGATGAGAAGTTCATAGAAAACTAATTGAATTGCTATATTTTCAAAACATTCACTACATGATTTTTTTTTTGTCTTTTAGCAAAAAAATGATACATGATTTATTTATGAGTAAAATAATATATTTTGAATTTTATGTTTCTAATTTTGATAAATTTTGACATACGCTGTCTTGATTGTCAAAATAATGCCATTGTTCATAAAGTTGATATTATAAAACAAAAACAAAAAATTAGGCTTCAACCAGTGCTATAGCTAATAATAGCTTCCAATATCAATTTTAGGGATTCAAACGCAAATCCGAACTGCTCAGTTGGATCTTGAAACCAAATTTTATATTTTTATGTCATTTTACTATATTTATAGATATGGCCGAAAACAGTTTCTATTGGACGGTATATATAGTTTTTAAAATTAATAATTGTCTTCCTATCAAAATATTGTAAAATATTTTAAAAAAAATGTAAAATTTTGTTTCCAATCAAATATCTATATGTAGATTGCATATTGCGACCCATAGAGCTCAAACTTAAAAAGAAACGATATTTGAAACCATAACATCGACAGACCATCAATGTTACGTTCAAACCGATCTACTTCATTAGTTATGTATTTATATACAAAATTTATAATTTTTTGAATTTATTTAGTATTAAGTCAAGTAGTCAAATGTGAGAGTTTTTAAGTTAATTTAAATGCATTCAATTTTTCAATATTTTTGACTGCTTAACATGATACTAAAATAACTAAAAAAAAAAATGCATGTAAATTAATCACTCATAAAAGTAAATCGGTTTAAACGATTTGAATTAGTTGTTTGAAGTCTATCCAATAAATTTTGGAGTTGATGTCATATGACACCATTGTCATACTAGTCGGACTCGTTGATGTCATATGACACAAATGTCATACTAGCTGGACTCGTGAGTGTGGCTAGTATGATATGAGTGTCATTTCAGCCTATATAACACCAACTCCAAAACCTATTGAATCGACTTCAAACAGTGAATCCAAACAGTTCAAACCGATCTACTTCATTAGTTGTGCATTTACCTACAAAATCTATAATTTTTCGAATTTATTTAGTATTAAGTCAAGCTGTCAAATGTGAGAGTTTTTAAGTTAATTTTAATGCATTCATTTTTTAACATTTTTTACCACTTGACTTGATACTAAAATAACTCGAAAAAATAAAAAATTTACA
This sequence comes from Carex myosuroides, assembly GCA_028015225.1. Lineage (NCBI taxonomy): Eukaryota > Viridiplantae > Streptophyta > Magnoliopsida > Poales > Cyperaceae > Carex > Carex myosuroides. The sequence goes on from CM051481.1 coordinate 4,260,930, forward strand.
TGCAAATGCATCACTCATAAAGTAAATCGGTTTAAACGGTTGAATTAATTGTTTGAAGTCTATCCAATAAATTTTGAAGTTGATGTCATATGTTATCAATGTACTCATAAGTACCTTTTATCCATTATTTTACAATTCGCAAATACATAAAATATAAATTTTGGTTACATGGGAGCTACATGAGACTCACAAAATGATTCTTTTTTAAAGCGTAGTATGAGATATTGTTTCACGTACTTATGATTCTTTTTTTGTCGTTGATTTTTCAACGTGTTGTTCATAAATTTTTGGTGAGTACTCGTTATTTAGCATTTTTATTTTTGACCTCATGTGAAGTTTTGCTCATCAAATATGTGAAAATCAATTTCATTTTCAAAATAGAAAGAAAGGATCTAATAATTTGAAAGTTTTATTTAACTGTGTCTTAACTTCACAATAAAATTATTAAATTTTAATTTACGACAATTAATTGAACTTGGGGAATTTATGTTTTGGAACTATATTTACAAAAGAAATATAATTACAGTATTAATACCATGGGGAGCTATATTAACAAGACAACTTGGGGAATATATTTTAGTTGGAACTATATATTTTTTGCAATTACAGTAACTCGGGTGTTCTTAAGCTCACTAAGTCTCTTTGTGAGCTTAATTAATTCAAAAAACTATTGAATTGGTTTCAAACGATGCATCCAAAACGTTGAAATCGATCTACTTCACGAGTGATGCATTTACATGTCAAACTTATAAATTTTCGAGCTAATTTAGTATAAAGTCAAATGGTAAAAAAAAGAAGATGTTTTATAAGTTAATTTTAATGTGTTCATTTTTCATCATTTTTTTACTGTTTGACTTTATATTAAATTTGTTCGAAATTTAAAAACTTGACATATAAACTCAACATCACTCGTGAAGTAAATCGGTTTCAACAGTTTAGATACGTCGCTTAAAACCAATTCAATAGGCTTTTGAGTTAAGCTCACAGAGAGACTTTGTGAGCTTAAGAACAACTTAGTTCTACTATAAATACAGTATTTATTTTTTGGAACTATATATATTTACCAAGCATATAGTTCAACATATAAATCTCAACAACGAGCCAGAGCCACCCCACAAAATGCAATTTGCGAAGCATGCTTGGTAACCTTATCCGTAATTTTAGCTATTATTTTTTATTTTTTATTTTGTGAAATGCAAAGCATGCTCTGCTAGGCTGTGTTAATTTGTCATAGTTGGAAGAGCGCCTTTTCTTTTATATATACTCGTTTGGGCAAGATAAGGGTAATGTAATTGCTTTCAGTAAATAAAATTGTATGTAATAAAATAAGTATTCATTTAATGAGGAGAGTTCAAATATATTAAGATTTTGTGCTCTGTTTTCAAAGTTCGAACAGCCGATGTCATGATCTTCATAATAAAATATACTTGAAGACCAAATTTTATATTTTTTTTGGATTTTTTTACTTTTTTTTTAAATAGATACAAAATCACTTTATAATACTGCTGAATATGAAACTATGGATCATAAGTCCATAATTTTGTCATCTTGCATTCTTGAACAGGGGGCGAAATAATACATCTATAATATTTTTCTTTGAGTTGTTTGATGGTATAAATTTTAATTGCACTTGTTAACCCTCAACAAAAAAAGCTTAACAACAAACGATAGTAATGATAGTAACATTGACAAAATAATATTGAATCTCCAAAAGCTAGACAGCATTTGACACACACATATCACATAATAGAAGCAATATTAATATAACAGTCTCCAGAATTCCGTACCCCATTATAAGTTTCAACCTTCAATTGTTGAACTTGTTTCTACTACCACGCTTGATTTACGACAATAAAACAACAACAACAACAACAAAAAAAATAGAAGCAGCTAAAGATCACAACAACATGCACCCAGAACACTCTTTCCTCTCCATCTCAATTCCCAACGGGATAGCGGTCGATAGAGCCTAGCCACGGGCTCTTGGTGGGCTTCCTGACACGCCTTACAGCACGCCAAACCGCACTGTTACACTTGAAGCCAGATCCAAAAGCCAGTTGCCAGACCCGATCACCTGCACGAACCTTACCCTTGGACTCCAGGTATGCCAGCTCATACCAAATGCTCGAACTCGAAATATTACCGAAGCGGTGAAGCACTGCATGGGAAGCCTCGAGATTTGCATCGGTCAAGTCAAGATTTTGCTGCAGATGGTCTAGGACCTCACGGCTCGCAGCGTGCATGCAGAAGTGCTCAAATGCGCGCTTGTAATCAGGGATGTAGGGGGCATTGGTAGAGGCTGAGGGAGTCGCTGCCGATTGCTTGGTGGGGAAGAGGTGGCGGTAGAGCAGAGCAGCGAAGAAGAGGATTTGCTCGGAGAAGGGGAGAACAAGTGGGCCTAGAGTGGTGATGTTTGCCTTTAGCGCATGACCGCCAACTTCTAGGAGGTCCCGGCTGATTGAGAGGCCCTTGATCCTTTCTTCGTCCTCCTCTTGGTACACAGACCTATGTACATATATTTGATTATTGGTTGAAGATTGAGATTGTTCTCTGTAAAACTACTTTGATAATTTGAAGTGCTCAATATGGCAGGTGCTTAAGAAAATTAATTACCCAAATAAACAATTAAGGGCCTTATTCTATTAGGTTGGTCCGTATGATCATTCTACAAGCTAGTGCGTACAAGATTAATAGATAATAATTTTAATTACATTAATATGCCACTCCATCAAAATTATTTGACCGCTAAACTTAAATATATGTTGTTACTGCTAATACTATTAACATTTTATCTTCAAATACTTAAAGTTTGTTTTCTCAAATAACATGAACTAAGCATACCTAAAGCTCCTCTCATCAGCCCCCTTGTGGGTCCGCACAATATGCTCCAAGCTATACTTGGCCCTCCTAAAATCAGTACGGCGATTCGACAACAGAACAGCGGAGCACCCCGACCTGAAGAAGCAATTGGGTATGAGCATGGACCGTCTCTTCCCAGTATACCATGTGAAAGAAACCGCCTCGGTGCTCACCACCACTGCATAGCCTCCAGGGTTAGCTTGCAACATATCCCTCGCCAAATCAATAGCTATGATGCCGGCACTGCATCCCATTCCCCCCAAATTGTAACTCAAAATATTGCCCCTCATTTTGTAGTGATTCACAATCATGGCAGATAGGGATGGGGTTGGGTTGAAGAGGCTGCAGTTTACCACTAGCACTGAAACATCTTTAGGACGAACACGGCATTTCTCGAAGAGTTCGTCTAGTGCCGCAAACATAGCAGCAGAGGTCTCTGCACGGCCTTCCTTCATGGTAGCACAGTTGACACCTGGAGAGAAGACTGATGGAGGCATGTAGGTCTCATCGCCTACGCCTGACGACTGGAGTATGCGAGATTGAAATGCCAGGCTGGCTTCATCAAACTTGCCAGATTTTCGTGCAAGTGTGATAAATTCCTCTTTGGAAACCTATGTATTTAAGTGAAGAAATTTGAATTAAAATGTCCTGTTAGGAAGTTTATTTCTTTTTTCAAGTAAAGATAGTATAGTAAATAAAAAAATATCAAATTATAGTAATGAAAATTATTCTTGAGTACAGTTTATTCATGAATGCTGTACCACTACACCAATTCCATGAGCATGTTTGTATTTTTCTTGGCAGAGGAAATTAATTATTAGACAATAAACCCGACCGTACCGGTAAAAAATTCGGAACCACAGCAATCAATAAAGACTTGTCACCGACAGAACAACTGTACCGGTAATAATACAATTTAAATCATATATATACCAGACATTTTTCTGAAGAGAAAAAAGAATAAAAAAAAGATAATCTTAGAGGTGCAATTAATGTTGCATTGCCACCCACTAGTGGGAGACAACCATATATTGCTAAGAGGCAGTACGTAACTAACAACGCCCAACAAATTACAACTGCTATGTTTGGGTGCATATTGAAATGTCCTTTTCAGGATTTATGAGTACGTATAGTAGCTGGTTCATTTATAGCACTCATTGAAGTCACAACTACCACAGCAACATGTTATTTATGAAGGATCAGATTGAAACGATCGATGCTGAAATCTTTAAATAAAATCATTATATATGTATTTGCGGATTAATATTATCTTGATATAGTATCCGACTGAAAAATATAGCACTTCAGTACAATTGTAATAGGTCATTTATGTTTCTGATGTTAATTTATTTTGTTTAATCAAGGTAAAGGAAAGATTAAGAAATTAAACAAGAGATCAAAGGAATATGACAAGAATGCAATACATCGGTACATAGTAACATCACCGGGCAACCCATAATTTGAGTAATATTAACCCTAACCCGGGCTAACCAGCAAAATATATTTTCCTTTTTTCTTTTGGCTTAGGCCAATAGTTTCTTCAAATTTGGTACATAGCTGTTTCTTTGCATACCATGCACTGATTAACCACTTGGTACATAACATCATGTGAATATATATGTATAGAACTTTAATTTTATATATACGTTCATTTTCTGATTCATTTATTATGGTTCGCATATTATGTTGGACTCATTAAAAAAATAAGATAAATCTTGTTTGCACTTAGCAGATGACTTGTTCACACATTAAAAATAAATCATTTTTTATTGAAAAATGATGAAGTCTATTGACTAAATAAATCAATAAATAGGAATTTTGGAAGTGAAAAAAATATATTTTACGCACCAATTAAAGAGATCATTATTTATTAATTATCAAATTGCTGTTGTTTAGTTAAAAATCTACGCGCAAGTATAACAAAAATTCTGTTATCTATTGAGATTAATCGGACGATTCAGACTCAATAATGATATGTCTGTGCCGTTTAAATTAATATAAACATATTTTGACCTATTTAATTTTAATATATCAGACAGAATTTTTTAGCTTTGGCACAAAACCGCAAAATTCACCGACCTAATAATAAACCCAGTTTAATTGTTTTTAAGTATCATTGTATTTCATAATTTTCACATGATCAATTCAATACCCTTTACAGATCAGTTTGCACAGACATAAATACTCATGGAAACCAATATTTCGAACCTTCACGAGTTATAGATCTCTTGTCATGCCATTAGCATGACTAGATCGAATTTATTGTCCTCTATTTTCTCAACCATATTGCACAATACTGTACGACATATTCAGTCATGATCAAAACAAGATAATAAGATACTACCAAAGGACTTTTTTCTTTGTCCTAGATTAATTCGAAGAACAAAGAAGGAATTAATGTTAAATCCCGATCGAGTAAATATATAGAAGTATAGAACATTACACTAAAACAGAAGTTGGCTTTGCTAGAAATCTAAAAATTGACATGCATCTAGTACATATATATCTGATACGCATGCCTATGAATGAGATCTCAATGCAAACTTTGTCATTAAAAAAGTGTAATACATACCTTATTCTCCTCTGGAGGAAGATAACATGCAAAATCGATTAGATACACTGGCCGTGGCCGTGACGTGATATACAACGAGATTGTAAATACTAAAACTGCAAAGAAAGCCAAAACCGTTGCTAAATCATAGCTTGCTTCTTCCCACACTTTTTGCCACAATTGCTCCTTACTCAAACTCCCGATTTCAGCACCGAATATCACAATAAGTACTGGAAGAGTCATGAGGTATATCCCATGGCTTATCATGTAGTGGTAACCTAGTTTTACATACTTAAGGTTTACTGATTGCAGGAAATCAGGGAGGCGGCGGCGGACCCGAACAGAGAAGGTCGGTGATCCGGCATCGGGACCAGAGGACTCGACACCCCGGTTTACTATTTCGGTTGATAAGAGAGCATGTTCTTTTGCCATTGCTCTAAAAGAAAAGAATGGTGGGTATGGGTATTTGAGATTGTGTGTAGAGTTTGGTTAAAGGAGATATGAGGGTTATATAGAAAGTATTCGTTCAAGGAGATTGAATGTTGGTTGCACAAAGTTCAGAATTTATTATGTGAGCTTACATATAGTAATAAACCTTTCTCAGTACACTTCTTAGATGTTCACACCAAGTATTCAAAAATATAGGGCACCATGAAATCTATCATGGTTCTTTGAGCAAGTGGGCCCATAATCTCATAAATTGTATTTCATTGCTGAGCTGACAGACATTAAATCATATCTTTAGTCTACCAAATAATCTGGGATGGCTAATGTGGTGGCATTTAATAGTAGCACCCAACTAGATGGTTGTGTAGTTGGGAGAGGGTCAGAAGGCCAAAGAATTTAATATTTAGAGCTTCGTTCCTATAGCCATTAATATTTGGTCTCAGTAATTGATTTAGACTGAAGGTAAAGAGGCTCTCACTAATTCTTTACTGGAACTTTTAATTAAATTTTCCTATTTATGAACCAGTCAGGATTCGCATGTTATACATGTGTTTTGGTCTTTTCCTTGTGAAATGGAAGAGGGAGAAAAGCTTGATTTGGTTTAGTTAGAATTTGAGTTGAGGGAATTCATACATTTATCTAAAACGGTGAGTTTGAATCCGGTCCGTTCGTTATATATTGGCAAGAATATTAAAGCATTATCTGCATTATATGTTTTGATCTAATTGGTCTGATCAGACGTTCACAACTAGACAAAAATGAACTGCGGACTGAAGTATACAGAGATACATAGCATTACAAAAATAAAAAGTTAAAATTCTTAACATTATTTTAGCAAAATATTTAAAACTAAAAAGGCTGTAATTATTCATTGCGACTTATGAAACACAATGAATTCTAACGGCTGATCACAAGTAATAAGCTTAGTTGGTCAGTAGCTAGGAACTCCGTTGACCAAGCTCTTGAACCGCAACGATTCATTATGGTCTTGTTAATTTTGAATATTTTACAAAAAATATGCTATATAAATTTTATTTTTTTAATGATATGAATGAAAATTGTAGAGATTACGTAGAAAAGAAGAAAAATAACAATATATACAAGCACCATCTAATGAAACTGGAAAATAAATAAATAAAATATAAAGAGGAAAAAAAACGGGGACAGCTCCGAGCTTGACCCGCCATACCATCAAAGAGAGCAGAATTTGCCATAAAGAATCTCAACGACCCATTATATAACAACCAATGTGTCGCATACACCCATAGTTACAAGCTTCGCGAATAATTTGTTTTTTTTGTGATGGTGCACCGAACGCTGAATTATTCGGTTGACCAAACTTTGATCAAATTATTCACGAATAATTTGTGAATTTTACGAAACTTTTTCTGAACTTTTTATTTTTTTGCTCCATTGTAGGACTAAGATATCCGATCCGATAATTCCGAATCATTCCCGAATTATACCTAAATTATTCCCGAAACATAAATTTTTGACCTCGCCGAACTGAACCTGAATAATTCATTTGTCATTATGCATACAACTATGCAAGAGGTCGTAGGAAATCCACTAACCCGCCTCACAACACAATCCGCCACATCGTGTGGTCATGAAACAGAAAACAACTGAACTTGGTCCCTGGACTAACCCGCAACAAATTTTTTTTTGAGAGAGATATAGTCTTACAATTTTATTTAATATTAAAAAAATAAATTTATCTGGATTTCGAACTAACATGTTATTCTTTGCCACTTGATAAAAAACTAATTTTTAACTAGCAACAAAATTTTAAAACTCGATGGCCATTGCATCCAGTTTTTGTGGTGTATCTAATTTTATGACGAATACATTTACAAATTTAATTTTGAATAATATTTTTTAAATGTATGTATATAAGAGTTAGTTGTAATATAAAAATTGAATCTACGTATGCTAGAAGCCTAGAATTGCCCTTTGAGAAAAAAAAAGACCTTCCATATTTTCTCCTAGGAGGTATAGGTAGGGATGTCAATGAGTACGGTACTCTACCCTTACCCATTACTAATAAAACATAAAAATAACGTGCAATCAATTCCAACTAAATTGTTTAAACGAAAAAATTCAAAAACACGAATATCTATTTGAATAGAGTAGAACTAGGGTGTTCTTAAGCTCACCAAGTCCATTTGTGAGCTTAATTCAAAAACCTATTGAATTGACTTCAAACGATGCATCCAAACCGTTGAAACCGATCTACTTCACGAGTGAGGCGTTTACATGTCAAATTTATAAATTTTCAAACTAATTTAGTATCAAGTCAAGCGGTCAAAAAAAGATCGATGGTTTATAAGTTAATTTTAATGTGTTCATTTTTCATTAATTTTTTACTGCTTGACTTTATATTAAATTAGTTCGAAAATTTAAAAACTTGACATCCAAACTAATCACTCTTGAAGTAGATCGGATTCAACGGTTTGGATGCGTCGCTTGAAACCAATCCGATGGTTAGTTCATTTTGGAATGCTTTTTATGAGGATTTTTTGATAATGCTTAATTTTACTAATTATATATTACATTCTTATTTATATTAGTATGTATTTTATCCCTCTTTTCTTTATTAATTTATTACTACATTTTTACTATTTTTATACGTATGTCATCCTATACTCTTTACACTTAGAGCTTTTTATTTATACGATATTAAACCTTTCAGAAGGTCCAATCAAAAACTAGTTTAAATACTACTTCTAACTGATAGGATATCTTTTATATGTATACCACTTTTTGGTAGAGACTCTTTTTGAGTTAAGCTCACAAAGAGACTTGGTGAGCTTAAGAACACCCTAGTTCTACTCATTTGAATAAATTCAATTATTTAACTAATTAAAAAGAGACATGCAAATAAAAATAATATTTTTAACATTGTTCTTATAACAAAAGACATACACTACTAAATAACAAAAATACATCACTAATTATTGCTCAAACTTTAATTAAAAATGCATAAACTCTTGATATTCCATATGTATCAGAAAATAAGACCTACATTCCATAGTACCAAGTATATATAGCACAGAGTTGTAGGGGTAAGACATGATCATTCATTAAAATACATAATTTGTATACAGTAAAATACATTTCATGAATGCCTGGTGCAGAGAAAACGAGAAGGCCGAAGGGCTGGGAGACAGGCCGAGTATGAGAATGTAGATTGTCGGTTTCCAAAGTGGGAAGGGAAGGTAAGGATGTATTCGGATTCTAGCCTGTATTGATACCTCGCTTATGGAGCAAAAGTCTAGCCCCTGCTTAATGGGGCTTTTTTTTTCTTAAATAGATCGTCCCCTAACTGTTATTGCCGCGTTGTCAGAGCAGTTAGAGGAGTTCGCATAGGAGTGAGAGGTCCAAATCAAAGTTTATTCTTGGCCCATGAGTTATCTATAGAGGCCTTTGATACATGGCCCTATCACCTACCTTACCATAAAAAAGAAAAAGAAAAATGCAAGATATCAGTTTTTCAGAAAGTGCAAGGGTGTATTTCCGTTAAGTCATCGTAGTTGCAGAAATGTTATTTTTTTCATTTTCTGAATAATTGTTATAGATAACTGATATAAACTACTTTTAACGATTGTTGGTATTGGGTAATAAAGACAATAAAAAAAAGAGGTACCTGATAGTTTGGTACGGGTCTGGTACCTGATAATTTGGTAAGTGTAGAATGAGATCCGAATTGTTTCTTTCAATCTGGCATGAATTTTAAAAACCCTTCGTAAATTCCGAATAGGTCCGAAAAATAAATGGTCGGCTGGAATTAACTTGAACCCCTGGAGTACTGCCAGGAACACTCCATAGTCCATAGGACAGGCAATGTAGGACAGGGGCATGGGCGCATGGCAGGCCGGCAAGTATTCAATTTCAACTATATGAGACCATTCATATGGGCTTCGCCTATTTTCAAACTTAAGGCCGAGCGTCTAGATATGGACATGCATACTTTAGATGTGATTAATTCTCAACTACTTTTGCTACTAACTACTAACTTCTCAAAATTAATCAAAATATTTTACAAATGAGGAGGGTTCAAATGCCTTCATTTTTTGTGTCTCCACCGTGCCTTCATTTTTAAAAACTTTAATAACTCAAAATTTAAAACTTAAAAGTCAAAATAAAACCGTTGGATATGATCTACATCATTTTATCTATGTGCTCATAAAAAAATATCACATTTCGATTTTATTTTTATGTGAATCAATAAGTTGAAAAATCAACGTCTATAAATTATCTATATTAGTATGTTTTTTGCAAATTCTTGATGACAACCAAAACAAAATTGAAATGTCATAATTTTTTACACGTGTATAGATAAAATGATGTAGATCATATCCAACGGTTTTATTTTGACTTTTAAGTTTTAAATTTTGGGTTATTAAAGTTTTTAAAAATGGAAGCATGGTGGAGGCATAAAAAATAGAGGCATTTGAATCCTCCTCTTTATAAATATATAAATCCTTTTCAAATCATTCATTTTCTTAACCGTCTGCATGTATTTTCGTCTTATTTATTTTAAATCTAATGGTTCATATACTTTCATACTTCTTCTCTCAATAAATATTTCTTTTTCCGAGTGACGAAATATAAAAAAAAAAAACTAATAGGAGTGATAGAGGAGCAAGTTCCACACTCAACACTACTTCAGACTCAGGAAGAACATTATGTTAACATTACCTTGTCAAGTTTATAATTACCTGTTATGATAGACATGAAATCAAAATTTGGTGCTTAATAATTGTTAAATACTTAGAATGTAGATGCGTGTGGTATTGTGATATGTTAGTTTAAATAGAATTTGATACCATGTGGATGTTGCTACTTGGATAAAATACTCACTTCAGAATGTACAGTTAACAAAAATTGCCTTGGGTCATATACATATGTCTAAGAACTTGGTACTGTTTTACCCCGGCCAAGTCCTACATATACTAGGCACGGGTAAATAACCAAATTTGGTCATGACGGATTCAGCATAAAACATTCGGAGGCCAACCGTTGCCAACCGTTGGCCAAACTGTTAACCATAACAGCAATTAGTTAGTTACAACAATAATTAGTTAGTTAAGACAATTAATTGTTAGTTGTAACAATAGTTAGTTAGAGGCAATTGTTAGTTGTAACAATAATTAGTTAGCAGCTATTAAGCATTCTTTGTATTGTAATACTTGAGTCTATATAAAGGCGTGTACTCCTCTGTAATAGAGTGCGGTTAATAAAATGAAATAAAGATTCCATCTTCTTTCTATCCTCTATTTACCAGTAGCCTGGTTTTCATGGTATCAGAGCCTCAATGGAGGCTGATCTGAATTTCAATTCTAATTCTACCCCTTTTCAAGATTCTTCCTCTCTCTCCACCCCTTCCCATGGCACACAAGACAATCAAATTGTGATGCTCAATCTACCTATCTCTACCAAGTTAGATCGAGAGAATTTTCTTTCCTGGCATTCTCAGATTGTACCTCTCTTGCACAGCTATGGATTGTACCAATTTCTTGAGTCTACAGCTCCATCGTCTACCATTACTACATCAACCGGAGCTCTGCAAATCAACCCCGCGTACTTACCGTGGCACAAACAGGATCAGATGCTGCTAGGCCAGTTGCGATCTTCACTGAGTCGCGAAATTCTTGCACAGGTCGTCTCTGCCAAGACCTCTGCCGATCTGTGGCAAACACTTCGGCGATCATTCTCGGCAACCTCCACGGCACGGCTATCTGAACTTCGCCGGAAACTCCAGCACACTGCTAAAGGGAGCTCCTCTTGCTTTGAATATGTTCAAAAACTCAGATCACTGGCGAATGAACTGGCCTTTATTAGCGAACATGTGTCTGACAGTGACTTTCAGATGTACCTTCTTCAAGGTCTTGGTTCTGAATATGATCCGTTTGTGGTGGCGATCCATACCTCTCCTTCCATCCGATTACTGATGTGATTGTTCTACTCTACAACCACGAATCTCTCTTAAACTCACGGGTTCAACAAGGATCCGCCGCCTCTCTTCCTTCTGCTTTCAATCTCTATGCCTATTACTAGAGTGGGAAAAATGGCACGCCGGAGCTGGCTCCGTCACGGAACAGCACGGTTACGGCACGGAACGGCACGGCACGCGTGTCATTCGCATGCCGTGACTCGCGTGTCCCGTGCCGTGACCATTCGCGTGCCGTGCCCATCTTTTGAAACTTTGGCACGGCACGGCAAGACACGTAGTCACGCGAGTCACGTGTAATTAGGACCATTATATATTAATTTAATGGTGAATCTTGAATAAATTAACTTAAATTATGATTAAATGGTCAGGTGAGTCATGTGAGTCACGCGGGTCACGGCACGTTTAGGCACGGCGTGACTCACGTGGCGTGACCATTCACGTGGCGTGACCACCCCTTGACATTTTAGTCACGGCATGTGAAAAATTAACTTGGTCACGGCACGGCACGGCACGAGACCAAAGTCACGGCGTGTTAGTCACGGCACGGCACGTTTTTCCCACTCTACCTATTACACTACCAGCCCTAATCAACACAAATCTTCTAAGAATCAATACAGGTCGCATGGACTTCCTTCTTCCAATGCTAACAGGCCGTCCCTCTTATCCACTCCCACCCAGCCATCTCATCCAGCACAGTCTCGGCCTCCTAGCAATGCTTTTTTCAGGTCTTCAGGTCCGAATCAGCAGCCCTATCGCCCTTCTTCTCAGCCTTTCAACACACGGCCCTTCAATCCAGATCGCACCACTGTGTGTCAAATTTGTTCAAAATATGGCCATGCTGCTAGGGACTGCTGGTACCGATATGATGCGGTTTCTAAGCCGAACTCCTCCTTTCAAGCTTACATTACACAACCTCATTCGGTGAATTCAACATGCCAGTGGTATCTTAACTCGGGCGCCACACATCACGTAACGAATGATATCAACAATCTTTCATCTTTCTTGCCATATGAAAGAGTTGATGCTCTATAAATTGGTGATGGTTCGGTATGCCTATCACTTATATTGGATCTTCCCACTTCTCATTCTCCTCTCATACTTTGTTGTTGCATGATGTTCTTCTCGTTCCTTCTTTTACAAAAAATTTGTTGAGCATTTCCAAGCTTTTGCAAGATAATGCCATTCTTATTGAACTTGGTTCTAATTTTTGTGTGCTTAAGGACCGCCACACATTGACCCCAATTCTTCACGCTAAGCTTCATAATGGCCTCTACATTCTTCCTTATTCCCCTCTTCCTCAAGCTTATTTTGGAGCAAGAATTTTGGCCGATTGTTGGCATGCAAGATTGGGCCATCCATCATCTTCTACCACTCTTCAAGTGTTCTAAGATTTTAGGCTACCTTATTCATCTAATAAATTGACCTTATGCCATAATTTTTTATTAGACAAAACTCACAAGTTACCTTTCTCTTCTAGTGTTTCTCATTCTACTAAACCACTTGAGCTTGTACACTCTGATATTTGGGGTCCGGCACCTCTATAATTATTTCTCATAATGGATTTCGCTATTTTGTGTTGTTCATTGATGACTTTACTAAGTTTTGTTGAATTTATTTTCTTCACTCAAAGAATGAGCTTGTTCGTGTTTTTACTCTCTTTAAGGTCCAATCTGAGAACTTACTAAACACCACTATCAAAACCCTTCGTACCGATAGTGGTACGGAGTAGAAACCTCTTTCTCGCCTCTTTCCTTCTCTCATTCACCAAGTTACATGCCCCTACACCCCATAACAAAATGGGGTGACCGAATGAAAACATCGGCATATAGTTGAACTTTCTCTTGCCACTATGTCTCATACTTCGATACCTACACAATTTTGGAACCACATCTTTGCTAGCATTGTTTATTTAATAAATCGATTGCCTTCTTCCTCCAATTCTCATTCTCCTTTTACCTTGCTATTTAACAAAGATCCCAATTACTCTACTTTGCGGGTGCTTGGTTATGATTACTTTTCTCTTATTCGTCCATACACTACACACAAACTTCAAAACCAATCCATTACTTGTGTTTTTCTCGGGTATCCTATTAACTAAAAGGGGTACAAGTGTTTGGATTTGGTCTCTAAGCGCATCTACATTTCCCGGCATGTTTTATTTGATGAGGAATCATTTTCTTTCAAAAATTCATACTCTCTATTACCCTACCTGAGACTAGCCATTCCCTCTGGCTTCCTTTGCTCACTACTGCGCCAAACCACAATAATCCTTCTCATGTGGCCCAATCCAATACTTCTTCTCACACTGAGGCCCAACCTCTCTTATCCCATTCTCAGGCTACGTCCCAAACCACCTTATCTCCTTCTACTACTTCCCTACCAGGTCAGCCCAGCTTCCCAACCGAACCACAACTTCTTTTATCTCAAGCCGAAACCCAACCCAGTTCTCCAACTACTCCAATTATTAAACCTGCTGCCCTTCCCTCTGGCTCAGTTCCAGCTCCTGTTTCTGTCTCAACTCACCATATGATTACACGCTCCAGGGACAACACTAGAAAGCCTCGTCAATTTTCAGACCACTTGGCACTTCTCACCACTGCCTCATTCCAGCTGAGACGAAGACTTTCTATCAAGCACAAAAACATGAGCATTGGATGGCTGCTATGCAAAAAGAATTTGATGCCCTAATCAAGAACCATACATGGACACTTGTTCCTCATTCACCCAATCAAAATGTTGTGGGTTGCAAGTGGATCTATAAAGTCAAATAAAAGGCGGATGGTTCAATCGAACGGTTCAAAGCACACCTCGTGGCCAAAGGTTTTCACCAAGAGGAAGGCGTTGATTACTTTGAAGTCTATAATGCTTATTTACATAAAGAGCTTTCTCTTGCTATTTCCTTTGGATGGACTATCTGCCAACTCGATGTCCATAATGCTTTCTTACATAGAGAGCTTTATGAGACAGTCTTTATGCAACAACCGTCTGGGTTCATTGATTCTTTACATTCCAATTACGTATGTCGCCTCTCCAAGGCACTATATGGCTTAAAGCAATCGCCACGAGCGTGGTTTCACACTCTTAGTTTGACCTTAACTGAACATGGCTTCATTCCTTCGAGATATGACCCCTCTTTATTTGTTCTCAAGTGCCAAAACCGAACTCTCATTATGTTGGTTTATGTTGACGATATTTTGGTCACCGATTCTCATCCGAATTACATCATGGAGTTTATTCGGGTTCTTGATACCAAATTTTCTCTTAAAGACTTGGGTTCCCTCCATTACTTTCTTGGCATCGAGGTTCACCCCTCATCTCTTGGATTACATCTCAGCCAACCCAAGTACATTCGCGATATCCTTGCTCAAGCCAACATGACACATGCTAATCCATGCCCCTCTCCTATGCCAGCAAATGAATCTCTCTCTAAGCATGATGGTGATCATTTTGATGATCCTTCTCTTTACCGTAACATTGTTGGTGCCTTACAATACGCCACAATTACACGACCCGATATAGCTTTTGCCGTGAACAAAATCTCTCAATTCATGCTCCCCTACTACGTCTCATTGTGGTGCCGTCAAATGGATTTTGTGATACCTTGTCGGTTCAATTTCTCATGGCATCTCTTTCAAACCCGTTTCCGCTCTAACACTACATGCATACAGTGATGCCGATTGGACCGGTTGCACCGATGACCGAAAATCTACCTCGGGTTATTGCATCTATCTCAGGTCCAATTTGATCTCTGTAGTTGTAAGAAGCAGCCACAGTATCTAGATCTAGTACGAACTCAGAATATAGGAGTCTTGCCTTAGCAAGTGCCGAAGTTACATGGCTCCAGTTCTTGCTTGCCAAATTACATATTACCCTCTCTTCTCCTCCGGTTTTATGGTGTGATAACATCAGCGCAACCTATTTGGCTTCCAACCCAATATTTCATGCTCGCACGAAATATGTTAAAATTGATTTTCACTTTGTGCGAGAACGGGTTCTTTCCAAATCACTTCTCATTCGATTCATATCCTCTCAAGACCAAATTGAGGATATCTTCACCAAGCCTCTTTCATCTCCTCGTTTCATTTCACTACGTTCCAAGCTTACTGCTCCATCGACTTGCGGGGGGATATTATCCATAACAACAATTAGTTAGTTACAACAACAATTAGTTAGTTAAGGCAATTGTTAGTTGTAACAATAGTTAGTTAGAGGCAATTGTTAGTTGTAACAATAGTTAGTTAGTAGCTATTAAGCATTCTCTGTATTGTAATACTTGAGCCTATATAAAGGCGTGTACTTCTCTGTAATAGAGTGCGGTTAATAAAATGAAATAAAGATTTCATCTTCTTTCTATCTTCTATTTACCATTAACCTGGTTTTCACGAACGTTGAACGGCTGAAGTGAAGCACTAGTTATATATACAGTTCAAAATTCAGCTGAGTTGCTCCAACCATTGTAACGGTTACCAACTGTTATAACGATTGAGGACAAAATCCTGAATTTGTTTTCTTTTGTATAAATATAAGATTTGATTGGTTCCCTTTTATCTATTCTAGCTGCCACATAATTGAAAAGTGTGTATTTCTGCTAGATCTAAAACCCTCATGCTTGTACTTCAAACTTCAATATTTATTCAACCACCTCAAATCCATTCCACCAATATTAATCTAGATTGAGATTAGAGTGGTTTTAGTGATTCTCTTGAGTGTTTGAACTTAGCCTTCGTGTTCGATCTTCTAGGACCGTGTGACTTTTCCGAGAATTTGTAAGGGCTCACCGGTTTCACCTTGTACACTTTTCTCATTGAGTAATAGAAAGGCACGCCGAGAAGCAGCCTCGACACCCCGGAGACATAGGCCTTGTTTTGTCAAACTCTGTTAACATCTCTTGTGTCACTTTTTTTAAACTCTTCTATTTATTTTATTGATACTTGAGATTGTTAGTATTTGAATAAATTGAATAATTGTACCAAAAAGGTTTAAAATTTTAAAAGGTTCCATATTCACACCCCCCCTAGAGTGGAAAAAACGTGCCGTGACTTTGGTCTCGTGCCGTGACCAAAATGTCAAGGGGTGGTCACGGCACGTGAATGGTCACGCCACATGAGTCACGCCGTGCCTAAACGTGCCGTGACAATACGTGACTCGCGTGACCATTTAATCATAATTTAGGTTAGTTTATTCAAGATTCACCATTAAATCAATATCTAATGGTCCTAATTACACGTGACTCGCGTGACTACGTGTCGTGCCATGCCGTGCCGTAACTAAATCTTTCACGTGCCGTGCCGTGCCAAAGTTTCAAAAGATAGGCACGGCACGCGAATGGTCACGGCACGGGACACGCGAGTCACAGCACGTAACTGACACGCGTGCCATGCCGTTCCGTGCCGTAACCGTGCCGTTCCGTGACGGAGCCGGCTCCGCCATGCCATTTTTTCCACTCTACACCCCCTCTAGGTGCTGTTAGAGACATCAGTATGAGCTATTTATAGGTGAAATTTGAAACCTCTTGGTGTTAAAAAAAATGCTTAACCAACTGCTTATTGGTCTGCCCCATATCTAAATCTATTTTGAACAAAATTAAACACATTTGATTGATTTAGACAAAAGCTGTAAAAAGGGACTGAATTATAATGATTCTAAGGAAAAAATATAATCCAAACTATGCCTACAGGTGTTTAAGTAGATTTTAGTTGATATATTTTACTAATTTGAAATGGTATGACCATGTTTACTATCCAAAACAAGTGGAGAGACGGTAGCAGAAATCTTGTTGCCTATTTCTTATTCCAATTCAGATTTTTGCAGCTCACTTCATTTAATTATATGAGAAAAAAAATGTTGAATTTTTACAGCAAGGATGTGACTAGATTAACCATTTTTAATATGCCTAAATGTGCTAATTAAATTACTCTTAATCTAATTTTTTTTCTTGCTGAATTTCTTACAGGAAAAAAAAATTGTGTTGCTGAAATTTTTTTCTACTGAGTTTCCTAGCTGCTGGAATTTTTTTATATATGAAATAAAATCAGAAAAATGTTCTTAATATATATAAATATAGGCAGATAATTTAAGATTTTATATTTGAGATGTCAAGTGATGAGTTTTTATATATGTTAGGTTTCATGATTTGAAATACAAAGTTTGTTTTTACTTCATTTATAATTTGATAAGAACATTTGTCCACTAGTTTTTCTTCCTTGAAATATATTTTTTGAACTGATGAATGAGATGTTTTATGCTAATAAAAGTTAATAAATATATTATTTATTGATAAATTCATTCAAATATTTTTTTCTAAGAGCATGAACATGTGAAAAAGCAAGAATCATGTTGAAATTTCATATACAAGTTGATTTTCTAATTTGAAATGAGATGAAGTGCAAGAATTCAGCTAAAAAGTAACGTGCAAGTGGTTCTTTGGCTGGTCCTACCACTTGCAAATATGAATTGAATATATATTTAATGTCATATAGTTGCTAAATACGTTCATCAAACTTTTCTGAAATTTTATGTTTTGGCTTCAAAACATGGTGTAATCATGCAAGAACCTCATGAAATATAAATTTCTGAATTTTTGTAACATCAAAAAAAAATTATTAAGTTTAGACCGCTGAGAAAAAAAATGACTTGTACCAAAAATATTATTCCATACATATTGCATATTTAAAAGTTTCAATTTGGAGATGGAAATAATATAGCTTGATCTAAATACTAATTTGTTGCCAAGTAAAGTATGAACTCTAAGTGTTTGCTAATTTTAAAAATTATTCTAATGGTTCGTAATTATGATAGGATCAAATTATGCATATTCCTCTTGAAAAATGTATTTGTGATTTACTCTTTATAGCTATGTATCAAAAGAAAAACCGTGACACGATTTTTTGAATGCAAATTGACATTAGTTTCATATGATAAATCATAATTAAAACTTGATTCATAGAATGGATGTAAATAAGAGTGTTATTTAAAACACATTGATGGTATGACTATTTCTTTTGAAATTCAGTTGCGTAACGATTAGAATGTCAAATGAGCTTAGTTTAATTATCATACTAACCTTTGATTTTATTTTTCATATTGCGCGGGAAACAAAAGACAGTAGCATTTTTTTTATACATAAAGAGTAAGTATGTATTGATTGGATGTAGTTGCAGGTTGATAATATCCATAATTTGAAACTACCATTGTTTTTGTCTTAATAAAATAATAAATGTGATTTGGCATAACGCTAAAACTAGTATTTTGTTGTACTGAATACTAGTTTTAGCGTTATGGGGTTTAGGATTTAGACTTCTTAATCTGAATTGATCATTTTAATTGATCAATTATACGACAATATACAATTTATAATGAGTGAGGCTATGGTGCTATGCATAGCACGGATGGCTAGTGTACTACGGCTCAATATGGTACTTTTTAAAATCCTAACGGTCGATCCGAACCGTTCAATGCGATATCCATATAAATATAGAGGAGGGTTCAAATGCACCATTATTTTTGTGCTCCAATATGCTCCAATATGTTCCACATTCTTTATCTCCATTTTCAAAGTCCAAACAGTCGATCGGAACCGCTCAACATGATCTTCATAATAAAATATGCTTGGATATCAAATTTTATATTTTTTAGAATTTTTTTACTATTTTTTTAGATAGGTACAAAATCACTTTTTTAAAGAGATTATGGACCATCCGATAAAGTGATATTTTATCTATCTAAAAAAATAGTAAAAAAATTCTAAAAAATATAAAATTTGATCTCCAAACATATTTTATTATGAAGATCATGTTGAACGGTTCGGATCGACTGTTCGGACTTTAAAAATAGAGATAAATGATGTGGAGCATATTGGAGCACAAAAATTATGGTGCATTTGAACCCTCCTCATAAATATATACTTGCAAACTAAATTTTATATTTTTTTTGAATTTTTTTACTATTTTTTTAGATAGGTAGGAAAATCAGTGTTTTCTGAAAATTATGGACCATCAAAATTCTAACTATCTAAAAAAATAGTAAAAAAATTCGAAAAAATATAAAATTTAGTTTGCAAGTACATATTCATATGGTTATCACATTGAACGGTTCAGATCGACCGTTAGAATTTTAAAAAGTACCATATTGAACCGTAGTACACTAGCCATCCGTGCTATGCATAGCACCATAGCCTCACTCATTTATAATTATATTACATATTACCCCAACGTTATGAACCAACATTTTTCACTTTTTGTTTTTCTTTTATGCTATTTCGAATATTTGCTTTATATCTATGTGGGCTACTGTTCGAACCTGTATGGTTCATGGGCTTTCCAAATGGTTGGGCCCCAATGTAATCATTTATCATACAAGACCCAGCTCCAAGAAAAGAATGGCGAACTAATTTTTTTATTAATTTCTGGGAGAGGCATTAAATTTCCCAAATTTTGTGATTTTCACTTTTGACATGAAGCCAATCATCTTATTAATGTATAGCCCCAAACAGTATGCTATACAAGCAAAGTTCGACCTTGCAACATGCTCGAGGGACCAAATTGAAGAAGGGTTGGGTTAATGGCAATTAAGTCTATGAAGAATTTGGTTTGGGGCAATTGAAGGCGAGAGGAGCATTATGACAAACATCTTATGTGCAAAAAGAACAAAGAAAATCGAATGGATAGAAAGAGTAGGAACAAAGAACGAAATCAATATGGTGGGTTAAATAGTGTACTAAACTGATATTGTTATAACACATTGAGATGGAATTGGATCCATTATAAAATATAAGGAACATGTGATGTGCACTTATAGCTAATGCGGTAGTGCTTGGTATTCTTAGATGTTGTCAAATTATAATTATATAAATTTATGTTTGAGGTTCGTGTTACATTTGTTTGCTACTTTTTTGCGGCTTTTTATTTCTGTATCAGTTGTTGTTGCTAAGATCCTACGAAACTGGAAACTGGATTATTGGGCAGAAGCAAACTTTTCTCGTTAGACAACCGCAATGGTTGTTAAATGGGCTAAGGCCCAATAAGATGACTAAATCCGACTAAAATATGTCCATGAAAAACATTAGAAATATATTAAAACAAGAAGCACATGTCACGTGTGAGTTGCTGCCGGTAAACCCTAGTTTTGCCAAACCAAAATCCAGCAATTTTGCATGCAAGTCAACTGAAGAAAGATATTGGGTCAAAATGAAATTAAAAAAAAAAATGCAATTTCAATTGATATATTAAACAAAGAGGAGGGTTTACTTGATTATAATTATTTTAACAATTTTGATCATGAACTAAAAAATAATAGAGAACTGAAAAATTAAAATTTATAAGCATGCTATTGGACATATAAATATCCTAATAATTAAATTTCATGCAATTTGAATATTATTTGAAAATGCTTCAATAAACGTTTATTTCGAACCATTTAAATTTTTTTAAGTCACTCAATTTACAGTGAAACATACATCAAATTTTATCATCTTTTTATATAGATACAATATTTGGACCTATATATCATATATATAACGTCGGGTTTCAAACATGACAAAAAAAAAATTTGTCAAGTGATCCCCCTTTTAAACAAAAGAGTAATTTTATCCTTAATCAAATTTTTATGGAACATCTGCTTGATATCTTGAAAATTATTATTCAAATTAAAAGATTAAAATTATATATGTTTTTTTTAAAAGAAATTATAGATATTTTAAATATTTAAGTATGACATGTAATAAAATTGTGTCAATTTGGAAACAACACAATCCGCTGGTATTCAAAGGAAAGTTGATACCGGCGTACCAGTTAGCTGATAGAGTAGAACAGGAGGTTCAACTATGGAAAAAGTATTGCTGACAGAGCAAGCAACAGGGGAGGAAAAAGGTTTTTTTAATTCATAGATTAATTATCTTCATGTTTTGATGTTTTTTCTTGCTTTTGATTGATTAAAAGATAGTGGTTTAATTTGTGTATCTAGATAGAAAAATAGCCACTGGTAAAGTTGAATGATCAGTACTTCGGAATAGTTGAGATGCACATTGGCATGATGTATAATTTTTTTTTTCTGGTTAATACAAATTTGGCAGCAACTGCCTAGCTTCTTAAAAAAAAGACTAGTCATCATCCATCATAAACCATTAACCTTCATCGTCAAAAAAATTTAAATTAAATTTATTACACATTCTATTTACAAAATAAAGAATTCATCTGTAATTTTTATTTTGTAATTTAAACAATATTTTAAACATTTTTTTATATAAATTTCTGCTTAGGACCTCCATTACACAGTATACTGTCTGAGTCATTGATATATTATTCATATTAATACATGTCATAATCATTACTTTATTCTCTCCGATTGCGCTGTAATTGCTATAATTTGTTAAATAAAAGAAATTCAGTTTGTTGCACACTAGCTTTGACTCAATGGACAAGTATCCTCTCAGGTACTATACAAGATTTTCCTCAATTTACGGTTTGAGATTTACTCTCAACCGCATTGAGATTCGAGCAGTATCATTGGGCTTTGAGATTCGTGCCAAGTTAAAAAGAACGTTCCAGATCCACTAATTGTAAAAGATTCCCAATTACGTGTTGAAACTGGATTCCGACTCAATGCGCTGAAACTAGTGAGCTCAAAGAAATTTAGCTCGTAGCTGACTGCTAGCGGTATAGACTCCTTATAAAATCTTCTTTGAGCTCTCTTTCCCGACATTTTTATTAATATCCAAAGTTAATTACAAATTAATTATTATATTCACGATTCCCGACTTTTGCCAAAAATATCCAAACCAGCCATAAAATGGCCGGTTTTCTCATTTTTTTTTTAGACACTATGAAGAGCAAGATAATGAAATCTAACACTGAAAATTCGAATTTTTTGTTTAAATTATTTATTAGATTACTTCTTTTGATGTATAATTAGCATATTTATACTAAAATACGCTAAATTACTTGAAATTATGTTGAATTACACTATATTAAGTTAAATTACACTAAATTACATTACATTACGCTAAAATACGGTAAATTACGCTAAATTACATATGAATAGGGACGTATCTTCACTGAAAAGGCGAAAAACGACGACGAAACTTCAAACGGCCATAAAACGGTGCTTGAGTATCCGATTTCAGCAAACGACTACTTTTCGGAAAGCTTGCGAAAATACGCATGCATCAGTGCCCACGATGCCAAATTTTAAAATTCAGAATTTCCAAAAAACTAAGGGAAGAGCCTCAAAACTTGAGTTGAAGTTTTCGATATTTCTATTATTCAATCTAAGTATCAGTGTGAATTAGTTATATAATGAACTTGTAGAATACAAATTTTTACAATTTTTGGATTTTTTTACTATTTTTTATGATCATAAAAGATGACACAAAATCGGTCTACTTTAGCGTAATTTTGCGTAGTTTAGCATAATTTACCGTATTTCAGCATAATTAGCGAAGTTATTGTAATTTACCGTAATTTAACGTAATTTAGTGTAATTCAACATAATTTATTATAATATATTGTAATTCAACATAATTTCAAGTAATCTAGTATATTTTAGTATAAATATGCTAATTATAAATCAAAAGAAGTAATCTAACAAAAAGTTTTCGAATTTTCAGTGTTAGATTTCACTATCTTGCTCTTCATAGTCTCTCAAAAAAGAAGAAGAGAAAACCGGCTATTTTATGACCGGTTTGGACATTTTTGGCAAAAGTCGGAAAACGTGGGTATAATAATTAATTTGTAATTAACTTTGGATATTAATAAAAATGTCGGCTCTCTTTCTCTCTGAAATTTCTCAGAAATTGTTCGATTTTTCAGGTAAGATTTTCTATAACGACATCTTTGCTGATAACAGTACGGAAAGTGAAGGAGAGAGTATCAGTCGGGTAGAATATCTTCCATGATGCATGTACTCGCCATGGACGATCTCTGTCTAGCACTAGCAGAAAGATAATACGCGTGACAGCCATAGCCCATAGGCATCCGCGCGGTTGCGGTGTCTCAATCAGCGTACAACACGTAGGATCTTCGAACGCGTTTTAACGTTTTGATCAGATGTGAACTTTACCATGTAGCACTTCATATTAAAATAGTAAATAGGTTATAACCCGAAATTTTTAAAGTTAGCACAGTTTAAAAAAAATAAACCAAAAAACTATCGTTTTTGGGAAATTCGAAATCTTCCACGGCCGCAGAATGATTCTGCGGACTCAAATGCTGGAGACTGCACAGGCGTTCTGTGGACCCAATTTTTTTTTTTTGTGTTTTATCTAATTAAAAGAGGCACCACGTATAGGGGTGCACAAAAAGCTCACGACTCGAAACTCAGTTCGGAATCAATTCGGATTCAACTCACTAATAACTCGAGTTAAAACTGACTCGAGTCAAAACTGACTCGAGTTTATTGACTCGGTTGATTTATGAGTCGATTCCAAATTACTCCTAACTCGGTTCGGAATCAACTCGGTTTGACTCACATCAAATTCTAATATTTATATTTCTAATTTTTACATTTGGTACAGTTTTTTTTTTTTTTATTGATACATTTGGTATAGAAGAAGTATAGAAGAAAAAGGAAGAGAAGTAGAGAAGAGAACTGTGTATTTTTAATTATGTATTGGCTATTATATTTTGTATTGTCTTTAATTGTGTATTATTTTGGTAAACTATGTAATATATCTTTTTTTATAATTAAATTAGATTGTCTCACTGTGTACTATATTATGAGTCACGAGTCGACTCACCTCGACTCGAGTTACTCGCGAGTTGATTCCAAATTGGAGTTTCTGACTCGGAACTGGATTAGTGATTCGGACTCAACTCGGCTCATGAGTTCGCGAGTTGAATCCAAGTTGTCCTCGATTCGGACTCAACTCGGCTCATGAGCAGCCCTAACCACGTATGAGATATCTCAAAGTTTTTTGTTTTTTAATATTTTTTTTGTTCTAGGAATGCGTGCCCTCTTTATGAGATATCTCAAAGTTTGAAAAAAAAAAATGAATCCGCAGAATGGTTTTGCGGACCTCTGGCTGCGTCCGCAGAACGCCTGTGCAGTCCTCAGTATTTGGAGCCGCAGAATTATTCTGCGGCAGTGTTAGATTTCGAATTTTCGAAAAACAATAGTTTTTTTTTTTTTAAACAATGGTAATTTTAAAAATTTCGGAGGTTACAACATCATAACATGTCCGCACTCTGCAACACAAGGTTTTTTTTGTTGTGGCTTAAAATGAGAAATAAAAATTTTATTCCTCATTTTAAGGATGAATAGAAAATGACTTAGGAGTAAGTTGATTCTTTTTCAGGAGATGAATTAAAATTATACATTATTATATTGTTAGTATCGTCATCGTTGTCATCATCATCATTTGTATTATTTAAATTTGAAGTTGTCTAGTGTTACTTATATTGTTGCGGAAGATTATTTTTGAAATAATATTAAGAATATATTGTGAAGACATAGTCGATAAATAATTAAAGTTGTCTGCAATATGATCTACATTGTCGTTTCATTTAAATTTATATCTCTAGTTTAATATATTGTGTTTTAAATTATGTATTGTTACCTTTTTAATTTTAAAAACCTTACGTACTTTTAATTTTTAAATTAGGTATTGCTACTTTGTAATTATTCAAATGTAATTTTAATTCTAAATTATGTAATATTATTTCTATATAACATCAATTGTGATTTTTTTTTGGTATATGCATTAGTATAATGCTTACGTTTAAATTTTTGCTCTGTAAGTATGAATTCATTGTCAGCTCATTCAATCAGTCTCAAGAATACACGAATGTTAACATTACAGCAAAACTATTGCATCTATAATTATTTAATTTTAAATTAGTTTGTAACTAAAAAAAATTTGATTATTATTATCAATTGCATACGATAAAAAACGGACCAAATAACAATAAATTATAATCTTAAATACAACAGTATATTTTATAAATAGTCCACACATAAAATATAACAATATATTTTTTTAACAATAATTTTAAGTCATGACTAAGTAACAATTAACCAAGGGTTAATTTTTTATTTGTCCTTCAAAACTTCAGTAGTTTTCTATTTACTCTTGTACTCTTTATTATATCTTAAAAAACCTTTTATTCTATTTATATTTTTCTATTTACCCTTGGAGTTAGTTATTCATTATTAGAATTTATTTTTTCCATTCTGCCCTTGCTCTTTGTAAACCTTTGTTCAGACTACTCCTTAATTTCTTATCTATTTCTCAGCTGAAGGTCTGGAATTACCGATCACCTTACAACTTCTAGTAGTACCTCCCCTAGGCCGAAATTTTTATTTATAACATTTTTAAAAAATAAATTAATAAAATAACCATCGTTTTTGGTCAATTCTAAATCTAACACGGCCGCAGAATGCCGGAGCGGACCCATATGGGGGGTACCGCAGAATGCCGGAGCGGACCCTCATATGGGTCCGCAGAATGCCGAAGCGGCCCCTGGGGCCGCAGAATACCGGAGCGGTCCCCAGCCTATATAAGGGGCCGCTGGGTTCCGATTTCATTACATCTCATTTGAAGTTTCAATCCCTTCGACCTCGGGTAAGTTTTCTTCTTCTTCTCTAGTTTTAATTTTTAGTGTAGAGTAGTAATTAGGTGTAGGTTTAGGGTTTAGGATTTAGGGTTTAGGGTTTAGATTTAGCATTTAGAATTAGATATTAATTTAGGATTTAGAATTAGAATTGTACCCAAATTTAATTAGAATTGTACCCAAATTTAATTCGATTGTACCCAAATTTAATTAGATTGTACCCAAATTTAATTAGAATTGTACCCAAATTTAATTAGAATTGTACCCAAATTTAATTCGATTGTACCCAAATTTAATTAGATTGTACCCAAATTTAATTAGAATTGTACCCAAATTTAATTCGATTGTACCCAAATTTAATTAGAATTGTACCCAAATTTAATTAGAATTGTACCCAAATTTAATTCGATTGTACCCA
The DNA here is from genome assembly GCA_028015225.1 of Carex myosuroides. NCBI lineage: Eukaryota > Viridiplantae > Streptophyta > Magnoliopsida > Poales > Cyperaceae > Carex > Carex myosuroides. The sequence goes on from CM051481.1 coordinate 4,287,704, forward strand.
AATTTAATTAGAATTGTACCCAAATTTAATTAGAATTGTACCCAAATTTAATTAGAATTGTACCCAAATTTAATTAGAATTGTACCCAAATTTAATTCGATTGTGCCCAAATTTAATTAGAATTGTACCCAAATTTAATTCGATTATGCCCAAATTTAATTAGAATTGTACCCAAATTTAAACCGGACTTTGACCAAACTCTCATATTTGACCAAAAATTATCCAATACAGCATGAGTACCAGTAGACCATCCTCCAGTAGACCATCCTCCAGTAGGGGTACACAGCATGCTCCTACAACCACGCCATACGAGATGTCTCAGTACATCGAGACAGCATTGGCGGATGTTCCGGGTATCCGGAGTCGCACCGACAGGGTCAGCGACTTCTTGTGGTATCCGAATGCGGAGCATCGGATTTTAGAGGCTGCCACTGGGGTAAGTAAATTTGTCATTCCGAATTTTTGATGAATGAACTTGATCTGATTATTTAATTAAATGCAGGGTTTGGATGCGGTTACGGTTCGTCACAACCGCCAGCATCTACGGTACCAGCCGGCTTACGGGGGGATTTTACGCTCGATGGGATTGTACCAGATATCCCAGATGGCCGAGGAGAATGCTGACGAGGGTTTATCTTCTGGCCTCGTTGAGCGATGGCGTCCCGAGACGCACAGCTTTCATCTCCCCCATGCTGAGATGACAGTCACCCTACACGATGTCAGTTGCCTGTGGGGTATGACCATTATTGGGGAGCCGATCAAGGGCGTTGAGTACGGAGATTTTCGTGCATTGTGCTTGGAGCTATTGGGTATCCCGCACGAGGATCTCCAGAAAGAGAAGAAGAGAGGTGAGAAGACTGTGGTCTCGCCCAGCTGCATCAGCTTGGCAAAGCTGCGGGCGAGATTCCATGTCTTTCCGGATCGACCAGATCAGGTATTTGCTTGTACAAGATTTAATTTAAATAGTATTATATTTATTTTCTTGTAAGTAATGTTCTAATTTAAATCTATAACAGGTGGTTATTGACCGATATCTACGCGCCTATATTTTGGAGATGATCACCTGTCGGTTGTTTCCGGATTCGCATGGAGATCAGGTGCGGCTGTGTTACCTCGAGCTTCTGCGCGACCTGTCCACTGCGGGAAGGTTTAACTGGGGAGGTGCCACGCTGGCATGCCTATATAGGTAAGAAACACCTTCTTATAAATATTTTCAAATAGTATACATCGTAGTGTAGTAACAATGATTTTGTTTTCTTGTAAAGGGGTCTTAACACAGCCTGCCTGAAGAAGAACAAGACCTTCATAGGACCGTGCATGTTACTACAGCACTGGTCCTACGCACATCTGATCGTTGGCCGTCCAGTCCTGGCCAGCAAGACAGATGTGCCGCAGTGGGGCAAGCCCGAGCCGGACAACTGCCCTGCATTTGCCGCCAAGTACTGCTATCCCAAGATTTGGGTGGGTGCAGGGCATGGCGCGTCTCTCGGCATCACATTCTGGAGACAGGAGATCGAGCATCTCAGAGATGATGCCGAGTTTGTCACTTGGGAGCCCTACAGAGATTATGTAAGTTTACTTTTATTTTTATTTTAATTTAAATTTTTTCCAGTTCGAATTGATATATGATATTAAATCTATACTTCCAGGTCGAGGTGGATGGCGCACATCGGTCATTTCTTGAGATATTGCCGGAGCGATGTCGTCAGTAGGAGCGTTTCTTGCGTGCACAGGTGCCGCTCATATGTTTTCAGGTACCGTAATTTCTTTATGCTAGTTATTTACACAAGCAACTTAATTTAATAAAAACAGTCTAACGTATTAAAATATATAGATCATCGAGCACCATTACCCCGGACGGGTCATGAGACAGTTCGGGATGCGCCAGCTTGCTCCGCCCCCGGCACCGATCAGTGAGGATGTCTGGCGAGCTCTGCACCATCCCAGGGAGACCACTGCAGGCAAGGACTGGGGGATTACCCGTGCCGATTACGTGTTCGAGGCAGGACAGGCAGATCCCCCATTGGCCGAGCCCGACCGTCAGATGGATGTCGCGCCAGTGTAAGAAATTTTATTAATTCAAAACTTCAACTATGGTTTTTTGATTGGAATATCTAACATTTGTTGTAATTCATACAGACCTTACAGAGATTGGTATCAGGATCACGGCGCGTACACCATATTCATTGAGGGATACATCGCCGACAACCCGCACGAGTGGGTACTGAAGCCGAGGGATCGTAGAGGACGGATCCACGGTATTATCCCCGCCGGCGCACCTCTCGCAGCCACGGTATTTTTGATTTGAAATTTCAAATTCAAAACTATTAATATTTACAATTGTACAACTTCTTCATAATTTTTTCAATTTTCAGGCATTATATCTTGTCAAGAGTTGCCTCATAGGGGCTACGATGGCCGTCACCAGGGGATGGAAGAGGCTCGGGAAGGTCATCCTCAAGCACAACGTACCCGCGGTGTGCCAGTATGGGTACAGGGCGCGCCTCGACTCTCTACTGAGGTGCGCTGGCTTGGGCGGTGTTGATGCGGTCGACGACATATCTGATGAGCCCGATGTCTATGTCCCCTACACTGGTGATGAGGACGTGTTTGCAGGCGTCCATGATGCTGAGACGGTCGGTCAGGCGTTCGACCGAGGTGCCGAGTTGATGCGCCGAGCCGCACAGGACGCCACGGGATCCCAGGCTAGGATGCCTACCGAGGTATAATTTAAATTAAAATACATAACTGTGATTTTTTTCTTATTCAATACATTATCTAATTTGTAAGTTACTACAGGAGGACCTGGGCTTTGATATCTCCGCTGATTATGGCACAGAGGGAGATGGACTGTATTCCCCGGGTTACAGTCCCACTCAGACTGCACCTCCTGCCTATGAGCCAGGGTATGTTCAAACAGAGCCCATCCCGCCGTTCCCTGGCCAGTCCTCACCGCAGGTACCTCACCCTTCCCTCCACGATGACCCCATTGCCAGACAGGCGTTTTTATTCACGCAGGCTGAGTCTGGACAGACCACAGTTTTTGGTCCTGGGGTCCAGCAGACATCCGAGATTGAGGAGGTTCGCCAGGAGCCGGTTCAGTCTACGGATGTTCAGGCAGACGACTCTGCATCCTCCGCAGATACTGACGAGACGCCACTCTGCAGGCGGGGTCGGGGGTATAAGAAGAAGAAGGCGAGGACGGTGTTTAGTCCAGAGCCGTAGATTTTCATTTGTTGTACTGTTAAATGTTTTGTTAGATTCTTATTTGTAGTATTGGTAGATGTTTTGTCAGATACTTATTTATTTAGTTGATTAGTTTCTTTTTTGTTTGATTTTGTTGTTATTTATTTATTTTGTTGATTTCATTATCTCAGAGTACACAAAAGAATTTCAAAGAAACCACATATCTAAAATATCTAAAATATTTCAAACCAACGACATATCTAAAATACGATACGACCAAAATCAATTTAAACAACATTCGAAACTAAATAAATAACCCTAAACAAATTACAATTTTGTATTTCTAAAATAAAAAATAAAGGGTCCGCTCCGGTATTCTGCGGCCCCAGGGGCCGCTCCGGCATTCTGCGGACCCATATGAGGGTCCGCTCCGGCATTCTGCGGTACCCCCCATATGGGTCCGCTCCGGCATTCTGCGGCCGTGTTAGATTTAGAATTGACCAAAAACGATGGTTATTTTATTAATTTATTTTTTAAAAATGTTATAAATAAAAATTTCGGTCCCCTAGGTGGTAAGGGTTGTTTTAAAGCAATGCGACTGTGCACAATGGCGGACCCAAAGAGGGTCAAGAGTAGACACATGCCTACCCCTGAATGGAAATGATGCATACTCCTGCATTTAATTCACAATCCAGTAGGAAAAAAATTACTAGAAAAAGAAAATCATCTCAAACTGATTCGTGTAAAAGAAAGAAAGAGAAAGGCACGGTCCAATTCACTACTCCACTTAGAAGAATTGTTGATTCGCCAGGAGAAAAAAGAAGTCTGTTACTAGGGATCTAAATATGTATCGTACCATGACTAGTCACTCCGTGACTTGGATTCATGTGTTTGTGCCATGATCAAGTCAGATTTATACGTGCCATGCTGTGACCAAATTTGGAAGGATGGTCATGGCACATGTCACACCCCGCAGCCACGGTTCGCAACAGTTCCCTGCCGTAAACATACAAACCGTGTATGTTTACAAGGCGATTACCCATCTAATCCAAATACGCAAATTTAACTACTATCAAACATATCCCTAAGTATAAGATAGATATATATATAAATCCATAAGGATAGGTACACGGTCTAGTCAAAGTATAATACAATAAAAGTATCTCATACAGATACTAACCATCAGGCCTAACCCTAAACTATACAACAAAAAGGTAGATTAGGCCATACAGAAGCAACTACCAAGGGTCTACAACTCGCGTGCCTCTCCAGAACCCGACGCCTCAAAACCTGTAAAATAACCCAAAGGTGGGGGGTGAGAACGAATTCTCAGTGCGAAATTTGCCACAGTTTAGATTATTGGACTTGCAATCAAAATCTATATTCAGAAATGAAACCATACAAAAGCAGTGCAGACATATGCATATTCATAAATAAAGCAAGTACATATGTCGACAACAATTTTCCAAATGAAACACAAGTTACGGAATTTCCAAGATGAAGTTCAAACAACACATATTTGGCTTAACTCAGTTTATTACAGCTGGTAGCACCTACGGATGTCCCACCGAGCTGGACCCTTTATCCAACCCACATCTGCAGTGTCACTGACACCTACAGATGGCCCACCAGCTGGACCCCTTTATCTGACACTCATCCGCAGTCCTTTGGCTTAACTATTAACTAAGGTCTGGTTCATAATCAGATAAAAGAAAATTCGTATGCAATAAGCTCGGAATCGTCCATTCACAACACTTCAAACCAAACGGTCATTCCTGTCCCAGACTGGACATGACACCATTTCATCGTTTCCTCACAGTCACCCAAAGTCTCCGTCACGATCAGTCATTGCCCAGCATTGACTGATCTTAATCAATCACTGCCCAGCAGTGATTAATTATTCTCATATGCGCACATGGTTTCGAGTCATCGCCCAGCGTTGATTTCGAAACGTTACCGACCATCCTATATAGTCATAAATTATTGGGGACTTTCGATCGTAGTTTCCAACACAAAAGAACACACACAAACAATATACCATTCAACATGCAAATACAACTAAAATATTCATTTCAGATTGAAAAGGGATTATTGCGACTCGCAACTTAATTACTCGGAAGTTCCCAACCCTAATTCCCATTTTCCAGACTCTTATTGCGGCCCGCAATATCTGTGGTTGCGGCCCGCAGCAAAACGTTCCAGAGAGTATTTTGTTCTGCTACAATTACTGCGGCCCGTAATGGAGCTGTTGCGGCCCGTAATAGAGCTGTTGCGGCCCGCAACCAATTATTCCAGAGAGTTGGTCAATCGGTATTTTGAGGTACACTGTTGATTGCGGCCCGTAATGAAGTTGTTGCAGCCCGCAACCAAGTGCTCCAGAGAGTTGGTCAGTATATTTTAGGGCTACACTGTTTATTGCGGCCCGTAATGGGAGTTGTTGCGGCCCGCAATAAGGCGATTTCAGTACAGATCAGTTCTAAGTTAATACATTTATGCATATGATTCAAACAATACGATTATGCAATCAATCAAGCAGTTCAACATGACAATTAGAAGCAGTTTAATTCATGAATATAAATTATCAAACAAGTCCAAGAATCCCGCACCTGTTGACAATAGGCGTACCACGTGACTACGGATCAGGCGTCTCGGAATGTCCCACAAACCTTTGTCAACCGAGCCTACACCTACATTCCACGTATATCATCCCAATTAGGTCATATTCCTGTACTGGTTCGCTATTCTGGTTTACGCATCAATGAGGTTGGTCGGTTGGTGTAACCCTAATTTGGTCGAAACCTCGATTTAACCATTTCATGTTCTAACCTTTCCCGATCAAGAGATAACCCTACCGATAACAAGTCTAGTTGGTCGGATTAACCTAACCAATCAATGCCGCGTTTCAATTCGGGATTCGGCATCGAAACCCTAGAATGGGGAAATCCAAAATAGGAGATGAAATCGCGTAGAAAATAGGTAAACGAGAGATAAGAAGCTCAAAGGAGTTAGGGTTCAATCAATTCTAAGACTCATCTCGGGTTTAAAACGAACAACCCGCGGATTCGAGAAATCTCGGATTTTCAAACGAAGAAGGGAAGAGAGAAATTACCGAAGGAAGGGCTAGGAGAGATTCACAGCTGCCCTCTCGATTTCCACTTCGATTTCCCGGACGGTGGCGCAATCCGACGGGATTTCGGAGCTCTCCCTCTCTTTTCTTCTCTCTCTCTCTTTCTCTCGTTCTTTCTCTTCCTTTCTCTTTGGCCGACCACACTCACGGGAGAAGAGAGAAGGGGTAGGGTTTATCAAGAGGGTGCTTCGCGATCCGTGTTAGGATGGATCAATGGTCCGAAAGATTCTAAAATTCAATATAAACCTATTTAACATGTTTTAAATTCTCATTCCTCGCTCGTTGATCAGATTTCGATTCCGTTTGAAACATTCTAAATAAATAAATGATTGAAATTTTATTATAAAATTTTCTTAACGTGACATTTCTCCCCCCTTAAGATAAAGTTCAGTCCTCTGAACTTAGTTTCATACCTGAATCGTCGAATAGTTCGGGGTACTTCTCGCGGATACTTTCTTCCCCTTCCCATGTTGCTTCCTTATCTGAATGGCGTCCCCACTTGACCAGAACAAGTTTGATCACCTTGCTCCGAAGTCGCTGTTCTTTTCTGTCCAGTATTTGCATCGGCTCTTCTTGATATGTCAAGTCCTCTTGGACATGCAGATCGGAGTGATCAATGCAGTGAGATGGATCTCGCACGTACCGGCGTAATTGTGACACATGAAACACCGGATGAACCCGGTCCAATGCGGGTGGCAATGCGAGCTCATATGCCACCGGTCCCACTCGCCGGGTAATCTGAAACGGCCCAATATAGCGAGGACTCAATTTACCTGAAACGCCAAACCGGTGCACGCCCCTGACGGGCGAAACTCGTAGCCACACATGATCTCCTTCAGAAAATTCTAACAGCCGTCGATGAACATCGGCATACTTCTTTTGTCTCTCTTGCGCTGACTTAAGTCGACTCAGGACGACTTTCGTCTTTTCCGCGACTTCTTCAAGCATTTGAGGTCCGGTAGGTGAGTATGTACCTGTTGGTCCCCACCACAGCGGTGTGCGACACTGCTGTCCCGTAAGAGCTTCTTGTGGTGACATTCCAATACTCGAATGGTAGCTATTGTTATACGCAAATTCCACCAGGTACAGGTGATCGATCCAAGATCCTCGGAAACTCAGGGCACAGGATCGCAGCATATCTTCTAACGTTTGTATGGTTCTTTCAGATTGACCGTCGGTCTGAGGATGATGCGCGGTACTGAACCTCAACTTCGTACCCATGGCTTCTTGGAAGCTCTCCCAAAAGTGGGAGGTAAATCGGGGGTCTTGGTCGGAGATAATGTTGCGCGAGCAGCCGTGGTATTTGAATTGGTACTTCAAGAACAGATCAGCTAACTCTCTTCCAGAGGTCTCGACCCGAAGCGGAATGAAGTGCGCAATCTTCGTCAGCCTATCTACAATCACCCAGATGGCATCGTATCTTCCGACCGTTCTTGGGAACCCAGTCACAAAATCCATGGTGATCGATTCAAATTTCCGGGCGGGTATCTCAAGGGGTCGTAGTAATCCCGCCCTCTTCCGTCTATCTGCCTTGACCTGTTGACATACCTGGCACTTTTCGACATATTTTTGCACGTTCCGTTTCATCTTTGGCCACCAGAAGTGTTGCTTCAAGTCTTGATACATCTTAACTTCTCCAGGGTGAATGGTGTACCCCGAGTCATGTGCTTCTGATAGAATCAGATTCTTCAGTTCTGAGTCATTCGGAACACATATGCGATTGTGGAACCTTAGGATACCGTCTTCGCGAAGTTGGAACGGCGAGTCTGCATTCGACTCATAATGTTGTCGGAACTTTTGACATTTTGAGTCTTCCTGTTGTGCTGTTCGAATCTGTTCATGTAATTCCGGTCGAATTTCGACCGCAGCTAAGATAATCGACGCGACAGCAGACGCGCCTGCCTTAGCACCATTTCCCATCAAGCGGGACGATGTCTCCACTGCGAACTCATGAGATGCACCGACGTATAAGCTCATCCTTTGCATTTCTTCGAGGAGATGCGTCTCACTGGTGATAATCGATGCCAGATTTATCTGACTCTTTCTGCTTAGAGCATCAGCCACCACATTCGCTTTTCCCGCATGATATTGAATGTCTAGGTCATAATCTTTCATCAACTCTAGCCATCTCCTTTGTCTCAAATTCAGCTCTCGCTGCGTGAAGATGTATTTCAAACTCTTATGATCCGTAAAAATACGGCATCTCACTCCATACATGTAGTGCCGCCAAATTTTTAAAGCAAAGATCACTGCAGCTAGCTCCAGGTCATGGGTCGGATAATTTTGCTCGTGCGGTCGAATCTGTCGGGAGGCATATGCAATCACATGTTCCTTCTGCATCAACACGCATCCTAAACCCGTTCGGGATGCATCGGTGTACACGGTGTATTCTTCGTCCATAATTGGCATGGCAAGAACCGGTGCCGACACCAGTCGGTCCTTCAGTTCCTGAAAACTTCGGTCTTGTTCAGCACCCCACTCGAATTTCACCCCCTTGTGCAACAGTTTCGTAAGAGGAGCCGCTAGCTGCGAGAATCCAAGAACAAATCGTCGGTAGTATCCTGCTAGCCCCAGAAACTGCGAATCTCTGTAACCGTTTCTGGTCTTTTCCATTCGGTCACTGCCCGAATCTTTTCGGAATCGACCGGCAATCCTTCTCTTGATATCACATGGCCGAGAAAGGTCACTTTCTCGAGCCAGAATTCACATTTCGAGAATTTTGTGAACAACCTGTGCTCTCTCAGCCTCTGCAACACTATTCGCAGGTGTGTCTCATGCTCTTCTCGTGATCGCGAGTACACCAGGATGTCATCTATGAAAACCACCACTGTCGAATCTAGCAGATCATGAAACACCCGGTGCATGAGATCCATAAATGCGGCGGGTGCGTTCGTCAGCCCAAACGGCATCACCAGATATTCGTAGTGCCCATAGCGTGTTCGGAAGGCTGTCTTCTCCACGTCAGTTGGCCGTATCCTCAATTGGTGGTACTCCGTCCTCAGGTCTATTTTGGAATAAATCGAAGACCCTTGCAGCTGATCAAACAAGTCATCGATTCGGGGTATCGGGTATTTATTTTTCACGGTCACCTTATTCAGTTCGCGGTAGTCGATACACAATCGCAAGGTACCATCTTTCTTCTTCACAAAGAGCACGGGAGCACCCCATGGAGACGTGCTTGGCCTGATGAACCCGCTTTCCAGCATCTCTTCCAACTGTGCCTTAAGCTCTTTCAATTCCCAAGAGCCATTCGATACGGAGTCTTGGAAATTGGCGTCGTGCCTGGCACCAATTCTATGCCGAATTCCACTTCTCGCACGGGTGGTAGTTCAATTATTTCATCCGGGAACACATCCGCAAACTCCGCCACCACCGGTATCTCATTCATCTCAGGAACTTCCGTAGCCGTATACACAACCGCTGCTAAGTACGCATTGCATCCTGACTCGATCAGATGCCTAACTTCCACCGCTGAAATACACGGTATTACTCCCCCGACCTTCCTACAGTTCAGCATGCACGACGTACTACCTCGTGAAGTTGTAAAACAGACCCTGCGGTGTGGGCAGTCGATTGTTGCCGCATGTCTTGTCAACTAAACCATCCCTAATAAAATATCGTATCCGGTGATCTCCATAACCAACAGGTCTATCTCGAGATCCCTACCATCCACTCTTACCTGTCTGTTTCGGCATGTGGTGATTTCTCGGTCATTTGAACCGAAAGGGGTTTGGACAGTAAGGACTTGGTTACAGGTTTCGGTTGGCCAGTTACATTTCTCTACCCACGCCTTTGACACTACGGAATGGCTACACCCGGTATCAATCAAACAGTGCGCATAACAGCCTGAGATAGAAAGTATACCTGTCATCACATCCGCTCGAGAACCAGACGGTTTCATGTCATCCCTCTCTTCCTGAAATCTTGGTGCCTCAATCGCATGAACCGCTACTCGACCTCCGGTTCTGCCCCCGCCGATCTGGGGAACGCCTAGACCTCGGAACGGTGGTCCACCCTGCCCGCGTCCTGCAGGTCCTCCGGGTCCCCTGTACCCCTGAAACTCCCGTGCCGCGTTTGGGCATTCTCTCGCCCAATGTTCCATACTGCCGCATGTGAAACACGCACTGTTGCGATGCCTACATTGGATTTCAGAGTGCTCCTGGTTGCAAGTACGGCACCATGTCGGAACAAATCCCGGCCTAACTCCCGGGGCGTCTATCTGCCTGAAAGGGGGCCTCGGTGTCCCCATCTGTCTAGGGGGTGGTCTAGCAGTCGACAGTCCACCACTTGACCTCGCGATTTGTCTATTTTGATCCTCTTTCTGCTTGACATTCCGCTCGGACATCTGGGTTCTCTTTCTTTTGCTGTGCAGCTCTACCTGCTCTGCGTGGTCCATCATCGCCTGAAGCTCAGTAGCTATTAACAATCATCGAGATACCCCCATCCAACCCGTCCAAATATTGCCTGTGGTATCTCACCGCATCATTCTGTACATCTACTGCGTACCTTGACAAGGCGAGGAATTCATTGTTGTATTCTGCCACTGACCTCCCATCCTGCCTTAAGTCCAAAAATTTCCTTCGCAACGCCTCTCGCTGCAAGTTACTCATAAACCGTCGGGTGAACTGTTGCTCAAACCATTCCCACGGAATCTTTGCCTCCTCCTCGACGAAACTACGTCGGGCCCCATCCCACCAAAATCTGGCATCCCCCTCCAACTGCTGTTCTGCTAGCTCTACCACTCACGTGTCCTACCGGTCCGGTTAGGGCTTACCACCTTGAGCTCTGATACCACCAAAGAGAACTGTCACACCCCGCAGCCACGGTTCGCAACAGTTCCCTGCCGTAAACATACAAACCGTGTATGTTTACAAGGCGATTACCCATCTAATCCAAATACGCAAATTTAACTACTATCAAACATATCCCTAAGTATAAGATAGATATATATATAAATCCATAAGGATAGGTACACGGTCTAGTCAAAGTATAATACAATAAAAGTATCTCATACAGATACTAACCATCAGGCCTAACCCTAAACTATACAACAAAAAGGTAGATTAGGCCATACAGAAGCAACTACCAAGGGTCTACAACTCGCGTGCCTCTCCAGAACCCGACGCCTCAAAACCTGTAAAATAACCCAAAGGTGGGGGGTGAGAACGAATTCTCAGTGCGAAATTTGCCACAGTTTAGATTATTGGACTTGCAATCAAAATCTATATTCAGAAATGAAACCATACAAAAGCAGTGCAGACATATGCATATTCATAAATAAAGCAAGTACATATGTCGACAACAATTTTCCAAATGAAACACAAGTTACGGAATTTCCAAGATGAAGTTCAAACAACACATATTTGGCTTAACTCAGTTTATTACAGCTGGTAGCACCTACGGATGTCCCACCGAGCTGGACCCTTTATCCAACCCACATCTGCAGTGTCACTGACACCTACAGATGGCCCACCAGCTGGACCCCTTTATCTGACACTCATCCGCAGTCCTTTGGCTTAACTATTAACTAAGGTCTGGTTCATAATCAGATAAAAGAAAATTCGTATGCAATAAGCTCGGAATCGTCCATTCACAACACTTCAAACCAAACGGTCATTCCTGTCCCAGACTGGATATGACACCATTTCATCGTTTCCTCACAGTCACCCAAAGTCTCCGTCACGATCAATCATTGCCCAGCATTGACTGATCTTAATCAATCACTGCCCAGCAGTGATTAATTATTCTCATATGCGCACATGGTTTCGAGTCATCGCCCAGCGTTGATTTCAAAACGTTACCGACCATCCTAGATAGTCATAAATTATTGGGGACTTTCGATCGTAGTTTCCAACACAAAAGAACACACACAAACGATATACCATTCAACATGCAAATACAACTAAAATATTCATTTCGGATTGAAAAGGGATTATTGCGACTCGCAACTTAATTACTCGGAAGTTCCCAACCCTAATTCCCATTTTCCAGACTCTTATTGCGGCCCGCAATATCTGTGGTTGCGGCCCGCAGCAAAACGTTCCAGAGAGTATTTTGTTCTGCTACAATTACTGCGGCCCGTAATGGAGCTGTTGCGGCCCGTAATGGAGCTGTTGCGGCCCGTAATGGAGCTGTTGCGGCCCGTAATAGAGCTGTTGCGGCCCGCAACCAATTATTCCATAGAGTTGGTCAATCGGTATTTTGAGGTACACTGTTGATTGCGGCCCGTAATGAAGTTGTTGCGGCCCGCAACCAAGTGCTCCAGAGAGTTGGTCAGTATATTTTAGGGCTACACTGTTTATTGCGGCCCGTAATGGGAGTTGTTGCGGCCCGCAATAAGGCGATTTCAGTACAGATCAGTTCTAAGTTAATACATTTATGCATATGATTCAAACAATACGATTATGCAATCAATCAAGCAGTTCAACATGACAATTAGAAGCAGTTTAATTCATGAATATAAATTATCAAACAAGTCCAAGAATCCCGCACCTGTTGACAATAGGCGTACCACGTGACTACGGATCAGGCGTCTCGGAATGTCCCGCAAACCTTTGCTCAACCGAGCCTACACCTACATTCCACGTATATCATCCCAATTAGGTCATATTCCTGTACTGGTTCGCTATTCTGGTTTACGCATCAATGAGGTTGGTCGGTTGGTGTAACCCTAATTTGGTCGAAACCTCGATTTAACCATTTCATGTTCTAACCTTTCCCGATGAAGAGATAACCCTACCGATAACAAGTCTAGTTGGTCGGATTAACCTAACCAATCAATGCCGCGTTTCAATTCGGGATTCAGCATCGAAACCCTAGAATGGGGAAATCCAAAATAGGAGATGAAATCGCGTAGAAAATAGGTAAACGAGAGATAAGAAGCTCAAAGGAGTTAGGGTTCAATCAATTCTAAGACTCATCTCGGGTTTAAAACGAACAACCCGCGGATTCGAGAAATCTCGGATTTTCAAACGAAGAAGGAAGAGAGAAATTACCGAATGAAGGGCTAGGAGAGATTCACAGCTTCCCTCTCGATTTCCACTTCGATTTCCCGGACGGTGGCGCAATCCGACGGGATTTCGGAGCTCTCCCTCTCTTTTCTTCTCTCTCTCTCTTTCTCTCGTTCTTTCTCTTCCTTTCTCTTTGGCCGACCACACTCACGGGAGAAGAGAGAAGGGGTAGGGTTTATCAAGAGGGTGCTTCGCGATCCGTGTTAGGATGGATCAATGGTCCGAAAGATTCTAAAATTCAATATAAACCTATTTAACATGTTTTAAATTCTCATTCCTCGCTCGTTGATCAGATTTTGATTCCGTTTGAAACATTCTAAATAAATAAATGATTGAAATTTTATTATAAAATTTTCTTAACGTGACAGCACATGAATGGTCACAATGTTAGTCACGCCGTGTCCGAACGTGACCGGTCATGTTTGGTCACATTTAACTATTTTTTCATAATTTAGGTTAGTTTATTCAAGATTCATCATTCGATTAAGATCTAACGAGACTAATTACACGTGTCCATGCACCTGCCGTGGCCAAATCCTTCGCGTGACGTGTCGTACTAAATTTTTGAAAGATGATTACGTCACGGGATACACGAGTCACGGCACGTAATCGGCACATATATGTGTCCTATTGTATCGTGAGCCGTGACGTATCCAGTCGTACCGTGACTTTTTAAAACCCTATACGCTACTTTGCTTCGATTCGTCAGGAGAAAAAAAAATATACTCTTGTCAATATTTTGTGTAAACCCTGATCAAAATCCTGAATCCGCCTCAGACTGTGCATGTTCTCCTAGATTTAACTCATAAAGTTAATGATCTGGTGTAGTGGTCACTATACGTCATTGGAATTTTGCAAGAACAGTTGCAAAAGTATCCAAGCATAAAAGCAGCTCTCCCGTTAATGCCCAAAGTTTCATAATCTTATAAAATATTTGTTTTCTTTTATTCCTGTATTCATCCTTAATCTTCGTTTGTATAGGAGTCATTGTATTACCGTTCAATCATGCATACATTTTTTTTGCTTAGTCAATTTTGAAAATACTTAATTTGATATCTCAGTCAATTCAGGATTGAACTCCTTTGATTTCAAAAGCTGAACTTAAATTCGTTTTAATTAGTCTGTTGGCTTCAAAATGGTAATTTCATTCTAAATGCAAATGTCTAAGCATGCTCTAAATGTCATATCATTAGTTATTGAGTGTAATTTGAAGGAAATCAGAAAGTATGGGCTTTTCCACGTGCACTCTCTATTTTATTTCATTGCCAGTATCGTAGGGTTTTTCTCTTTCCCGTTTACTTGATGTTGTACAGTACCAATGCAATGCTGGTACGTTGGTATGGTGTGGATATATACTGGTACAAGGTTTTGGGGTTGGTAATTAGTTCCAAGAGACAATATGCAGTGTTGCAATCCTAGAGCAATCACCTTACAACAAAATATCTTGCGTTTGTTCTAGTGTTGTTATGGTCTTTGCATCCGGTCCGAACAGAGGTATAAGGGGTATTTTGGTCTGAGCATTGGAAAATCACTTTACAAGAAAACAAGGGGTGAGAGCATCTTCATCCCTGAAACTCTTAGAGTTTCTAAGTAACTGTTAACTGCTTTTAAGAAATTATGGACTCTGGAGTTTCTAAATGTTCACATCCCTCATACTAATTTTAGAGTTTCTAATAAGCCACATCAGCAGTAAATTAAACTAATTTTAGCGAATACAGACCAATCGTTTTGCCACGTCAAAGTTTATAAACGATTTCTTAATAAGAAATTATTGAGCAAAATTGCTAAATAAGAAATCCATCTACATCTCTGAAACTGGTTTAGCAACTGCCACATCAGATTAGAAACTCTAATAGTTTCAGGGATGCAGATGCTCTGAAGCAGAAAAGAAAGGGAGAGCACAGGAGCGCGGAAAGGCAAGGAGGAGATCATCAAATTCATGATTGAAAATAAAATAGAAAAGGATAATTTTGTCTTTTATTATTTTAACTAGATATTTAACTATAGTTAACTCTAAAGTAGTTATTGTGTATTGGGTAAAAAAGAAAGAGTTCTAAAAATTAAGAGGTATTGATAGGCCCATGTACCGATGGCCCTGCAAAGGCCCAGGCCTGGCCCGGCCAAACACCCCCAGATATAAATTCATAAGCAAATCGGCCCAAACAGGCCGATGGCCCAAAATAGCGACTCAGGATTCGGATCCCCTCCCGGGGCCAACCTGAGAATAGAAAACTACTCGGGATTCGGACTCCCTCCAGGGGCCAACCCGAGCCCAGAAAACTACCCGGGATTCGGACCCCCTCCCGGGGCCAGCCCGAGGATAAACACAATCCGAGCCACGAACCCCTCCGCTGGGCCAGCGAGGAACCAAACAAAACGGGACTCAAAGCCCGGCAAGCCGAACAGCCAAGAATGGTCGACGCACGGCCCCGCTGTACGGCCTGAGATCAATTATGCGAACATTACGGCCTAATATGCGGACATCCCCTACAGTATGCGGGGCATCGTCATTTATGCTGACAAGACCCCGCTACAGTAGGGCATACCCTATATAAGGCAAGGAACCCCCCAGAAAAAGGGATCGCATTTATCACATCTTGGAGAGGTATTATAAAGGGTTAGAGCGTTAATACCCCTCCGACACCCCGCGTGTCCCCCAGCTCGACCCGCTTCACCTGAGGTGGGACGGGCTGCGCATTCTGCAACCGGCCTCCGCACGGCCTGCTTCCTGAGAACAGGGCGTGCTCTCTCCTTACTGGACCGAGTCCAAATACGGCCCGGCCCCTTCGGGAAGGGACGTATCAACCACCGTGGGCCCCCCTGCCTCAACTGAGCGAGATGACTTCCGCGGCGAAACAGACAGACATAGGCAAGCTTACCTCCGAGGAGATGGCTCAGCGGACGGAACGATCCAATCCAAAACCTGACAAGGTAAAACCCCTGACCAACCTAGCCTCGGGCCGGAAACCCAAGGAAGCTTCAAGGGGAACCCTCCCAGGTGACCCGGGAACAGGGGCGGCGAGTATAGACCCTCTTCACAAGATAAGCCGAGAAGCCTCTGGCGTTGGAATTCCCCCGAATTGCACTTGGGGGATGCCGCGAGAAGAGATACCAACCGCCCAATCAGGGAAGGGTTTGGAGTCCCTCCCAACTTCCACACCCATTATAAGGCCAGTCGATTCAACTATAGTGACGGCCCAGGCCACCGGGCCAATTGGGTCGACTCCCCAAAATACCCAAAACCAGATGCTCTACACTCAATACCATTCCCCTTACTTTCCACAGAACGTATATCCGTCTCCCTATAACTATACCCCATACCCCCAATATGCTCCTCCGTATTCACAGTACCCGACTACCCATTTGGCACACTACCCCCCGCAAACCGATCCTAACTTGATGTACCATCCACAGACCCCCACTGCGGCACCTGGTGTGCGAATGATCCACCCCCACCACCTGTAGTACAATTACTTCATCCAGCACCCGGGTCGAACGATCCGGAGCCCGGTCCACACCACACGGAACTCGATTCTGGCAATCCCGACCCCGAAATCGAAACCCTCGCCGGCGAGGAAGAAACTAGACAACATGGAGGACCAAGGCGGAGACTATCCTTTGGGGTTGAAAGAGAGGAAAGTGAAGGCTCATCCGCGGCGGCCAGCTTGAGAAGGAGTGCTGGCCGAGCAATGACGGAAAGAACTCGAGGAGACCCTGACAATCGCGCCGAAGGGCACTCTCACCACTCGATGAGAGATGACCAATTCCATCATTCGAGGAAAGACAATCATTCTCGCCATTCGCGAGAAGAGCGCCGCCAAACACCACCTAAAACGCGGCGAAAAACACGCACCACAACCGAGGCCGCAGGAATAGATATGGCAACGATAAACGCAATGATCAAAAAAGGAGTAGAGAAAGGAATAGCTGAAAGGGAAAGAAAGAATGCAGGGACTCGTTCCGGGTCGACGAATATTTTGGCAGGACCATTAGCCCCGGAACTTTACAAGGTCCCCATGAATGACTTCAAGTACCCCACCGGCCTTCCCTATTTCCAGGGCAGCGGGGACAGTCAGGATCCTCATAACTTTGTGCATGGGTTCTACGAAAGGCTCCGGCTGCATGGAGCATCAGATGCAGTCGCGTGTCGTATCTTCACCACCTGCTTAACCGGGGAAGCTTGGGAATGGTACATGCGATTAAAGCAAGGATCGATAAAAACTTTTGACCAGCTAGCAAGAGCCTTCCTGGCCCGATACGACATGCTCCGACCCCCGCGAGCGACCTGCGACTCCCTCCTAAAATATGTGTAGGAACACCAAGAGCCAACTCGGACCTTTGTGAACAGGTTCGTAAAGGCCTCTAGGGAGGTCCGAAATTACAGCGAAGACATCGCCTTGGCAGCTATGCTGAATGGACTTCGGCAAGGAGGACCGGGCACCCTCAGATATGATGCCCGAGGAGGATGTCGATCACCAAGGCCGCAACAGCGTGACCGACAACTCGGTGGCGGCCCGCCCAGAAGACGAGAACCACCGAAGAGAAATACGCGAAGATGGCAAGGAGGGCTACCGGCCGCACTATGTCCGATATGCCCCCTTCGTCAAGAAGAGAAGCGAGATGTACCACATAATAAAGGACATGCCCGACGTCCCAAGACCGCTACGCAAGGATATTTTCGGGAAGAAAGATGGGACTATGATGTGCTCGTTTCACGGCACTCAAGGGCACTCCACAGGAGATTGCCTCCAGCTGAAGGATATACTAGAACGGATGGCGAGGGAAGGGAGATTGATCGAATACATCATGCCAGAGTTCTTCAAAAAATTTACCAAGGAGTACAATGGGGAAGTCGAGCGCCAAAAGAAAGCTTCTTACCGAGATGATTACAAGGGGCCCCGACGCCCGGGGCCAAGGTCTGAAGAAGATAGAGGAAAGGGGCCGGCGACGTCCGGTAGGCGACCGAATCTAGAAATCAATGTCATTAGCGGGGGGCACAAGGTGCTGACCCCCGAGAAACAAAATAGGAGTACCACCAAGCCGTACCCTACTGTACTCAATGTTGAGAGGCCCCTTGGGAGAAAGAGACCCCGTATGCACGAAGCCATATGCTTCTCCGAAAAAGATTTCGGCACCGTTGTGTGGCCTCATGACGACCCTGTAGTACTGAGGCTTGAAATGGGAGAATTCGGAGTTAAGAGGATCCTCGTGGATACCGGGAGCTCGGCCGATATCCTATACCTCTCAGCTTTCGAGAAAATGGGAATTCAGCTGAGTGAGTCACGAAAGAAGGTAACA
This sequence comes from Carex myosuroides, assembly GCA_028015225.1. Classification (NCBI taxonomy): domain Eukaryota; kingdom Viridiplantae; phylum Streptophyta; class Magnoliopsida; order Poales; family Cyperaceae; genus Carex; species Carex myosuroides. The sequence continues at coordinate 4,306,325 of CM051481.1, forward strand.
CCACTAGTGGGATTCACCGGTGACTCCCTTCAACCAAAAGGGATGGTACGGATGAAAGTGACATTTGGATCCTCGCCCCGCACCACCGAGGCCATGGTGGACTTCCTTGTGGTAGACGCCCCTTCTGCTTACAATGCAATCATCGGCAGGGGCACTTTGAACAAAATCGGGGCCATAGTGTCCTCCCCCCACCTGAAAATCAAATTTCCTACCGACCACGGTGTAGGTGAGGAGTGTGGACAGCAACAAGTGGCCCGGGAATGCTACCAAACCTCTCTGAAAGGGCAAGGAGGAGAAATACATCAAGTAGATGCCAAAATGGGAGCAAAACCAGGCCTCACTGGCCCACGCTTACGATCCAGCAGAGAGTTCCTACCCCCGCACACACCCATGGTGTTGGATCCCACTGAAAAGGAAGGGCTCAGTACGTCCATTGAACCGGCTGACGAGGTCGACCGAGTTGATCTCGGAAACGGCAAGTTCCTGAACATCGGTAAGGTTGTCCAAGGAAGCGCAAGGGAGAAATTAGTCGATTTTCTCCGAGAAAGCCTGGCAGTGTTCGCATGGACCGCCGCAGACATGCCGGGGATCCCGGGGTCTATCGCGGAACACCGACTGCACGTTAAACCGGGGGCAAAACCGGTGATCCAAAAGAGAAGGAACATGGGAGCGGAGAGGCGTTCAGCGGTTAAGACCGAGGTGACCAAATTGCTAGACGCTGGGTTCATCCGGAATGTGACCTGTCCGGAATGGTTGGCGAACCCAGTACTTGTCAAAAAGGCCAGTGGAGAATGGAGGATGTGCATCGACTACACTGACTTGAATAAAGCATGCCCCATGGACCCTTTCCCTCTACCCAAGATAGACCGACTAGTGGACTCCACCTCCGGGCATGCGTTCTTAAGTTTTATGGATGCATTCTCGGGGTATAACCAGATTAGAATGTGCCCAGAAGATGAAGACAAAACTGCCTTCACCACCCACTCTGGGTTATACTGCTATCGCGTGATGCCCTTTGGTCTGAAGAATGCAGGGGCTACCTTCCAACGAATGGTAAATAAGGTGTTCCACAGGCAAATAGGCCGGAATGTAGAAGCCTATGTGGACGACCTCCTGGTCAAGAGTATGTCTGACCTGGATCACGTCCAGATTTGCGCGAGACTTTCGCGACCCTAAACCAAGCCGACATGAAACTCAATCCGAAGAAAAGCTTCTTTGGTCTCACAGGAGGAAAGTTCCTCGGATTCATGGTGTCCATGAGGGGCATTGAGATACATCCCTCTAAATCACAGGCCATCTTAGATATGAAACCCCCCCGAAACCTCAAGGAACTTCAAACACTCACAGGCCGGCTGGCGGCGTTAAACCGGTTCATCGCCCGATCCGGCGATGTCTGTTTGCCCTTCTTCAAGGCAATGCGCAAGTCAGCCAGATTCGAATGGACAGGGGAATGCTCAGAGGCTTTTGACAAGGTGAAAGAATATCTAGCCAGTCCGCCTTGCCTCAGCAGACCAATAGAGGGAGATACATTGGTAGTGTACCTAGCCACCACCAACCATGCAGTCAGCGCCGCATTGGTACGAGAAGAAGGGCGCGAACAACGTCCCATATATTTTGTATCCCATGTACTCCGAGATGCCAGGACTCGGTATACACAGATAGAAAAGGCGGCTTATGCCCTTATCATCGCAACGAGAAAGCTGAGACCATACTTTCAGTCTCACCCGATCAAAGTATACACCGCAGTGCCCCTCAAGAGGGCATTCGCGAACTTCGATTCCTCGGGCCGCATATTGGCTTGGGCACTCGAGCTAACAGAATTCGACGTCTCGTTCCACCCCCAGAGTGCCATCAAATCACAAGTATTCGCAGATTTTATCGCGGAATACTCAGGAGCTCCTGAAGAAGTGAATGGTAGGTGGACACTCTATGTGGACGGCGCCTCCTCCCATCAGGGAGCGGGAGCCGGAATAGCCCTCACAGGCCCTCAAGGAGAAACACTCAACTACGCGCTCCACTTCCAATTCCCTGTGACTAATAACACCGCCGAATACGAGGCCATGATAGCCGGCCTCAAGTTAGCAGCGGGACTAGGAGCACGAGAGGTCCATCTCCACAGTGATTCTGAACTAGCAGTCAGACAAATAAACGAGGAGTGCCGTGTATATGATGACCGATTGCGTCAATATCACGAACAATTCCATTTCTTAAAAGGCCAATTTGAGAAAGTGGTCATCGAGCACGTACCCAGAAACAAAAACTGTCAAGCAGACGCCCTCTCGAAATTAGGGGCAGCAGGTAACCTGGACAAGAACCGCCCTGTGATAGTAATGGATGTTCCCGAGTCAAGCATCTCAGCCGACAGAAAGGAAGCCTGTGCCATCAACGAACTTGGAGACACGTGGTATGCTCCTATGTTAGCATACCTCACCTCGGGGACCTTACCGGAGGATCCGCTCGCCTCCCGACGGCTAAAAAAGATAGCGCCCTTATACTCCATATTCAACCACCAGTTATATAAGAGAGGATACGCCCGACCGTGGCTTAAATGCATCGGAGAAGTCGATGCCCGGAAAATGTTGGAGGAAGTCCACGAGGGACTTTGTGGCAGCCATCAGGGAGCCAAAACGTTGGCAAAAAGAGTCTTACGCGCAGGATACTATTGGCCCACAATGCAACAAGACGCGGCCACTATGACGCGAAAATGTGACAAATGCCAATATCACTGTCGATTATCGAGCGTCCCAAGCTACAACATGATCACGATCTCGGGAGCTTGGCCCTTTGACCTCTGGGGGATCGACATTCTGGGCCCCTTTCCCAAGGCCGTCCAGCAACAAAGATGGATCATTGTGGCTGTGGAGTATTTTACAAAATGGGTCAGGCCAAGGCGCTAGCCAATATCACGGCAGAAGCCGCCAAGAATTTTATATGGCGAAATATAGTGTGCCGTTTCGGCATACCACACGCGCTGATCTCGGACAATGGCACGCAGTTTAATGCAGATGTCACCATGACCTTCCTAGAGAACCTAGGTATCCGCAGCAACTTTACTTCGGTCAGCCACCCCGCCAGCAATGGGCTAGCCGAAGTCACCAACAGGACCATTCTGGACGGATTAAAGAAGAAAGTGGCCTCCAACAGGAAAAACTGGCCCGACAAACTAGATGAAATCCTTTGGGCATACCGAACCACTCCCCGTGAGGCAACCCAGCAAACGCCGTACTCCCTGGTATATGGCATGGAAGCCGTCACGCCGCTCGAACTCATTGCACCTTCCCTTAGGATGACGGCATACACCATGGAAAGCAACCCAGAAGCACGAGCAATGGAACTCGAGCTAGCGCAAGAACTCCGAGATAAAGCCCGCATCCGAACCACAGAATATCAACGCAGGATAAAACGAGCCTTTGATAGGCGAGTATCACCCCGGACATTCGAACCAGGAGATTTGGTGTTAAGAAAGGTCGAAGCTACAGGACAGCATGTCGGTAAACTGCAACCCAATTGGGAAGGCCCTTTCCGGGTAATCCGTGCCCGTGGTAAAGGAGCTTACGAACTCAAAGGTCCCGATGGACGCATCCTAGCCAGCCCCTGGAACGTGGCTCACCTCCGGAAATTTTATGTTTAAAAAAAAAGGGATAGTACAATGGGCATAGCAGCAGGAAGGCTGCTTGTAAAAGTGTAATTACTATCTTTTATCCCCTCTTCTTTTGGACCTACACGGGAACGCCCGTGTAAGGTCAGGGGCATTGGTGCAACCTTATAAGCACAGCCCGGTACCTTGCACTTTTGGACCAGCGTGGGAGCAACCGCGCGTGGTCAAGGGCGCCTGTGCGATTTTATAAGCACGGCCCAGTATTTATGATATTGACTAACAAATTCGGGGCCGATGGCACAAAAGTGCCGTTGGGACCTCTTTTTCAAAACAACTGATTATGACAAGGACAAACGAAAGTCCACAAACAAGGAACGCTTTGATAACAGAACAAAATTATTGCGCTAGAGAGGATAAACGAAAGCCTACAAGGCAACGAACGCCTCCGCAACAAAACAACATTTATACAGATCCTAGCCTATGAGCGACAAATGATAGTTGATAATTATAAACACTAATTTCGGACTAAGCAGTATGAACAAATATGCGCGGCTCGCGAACTTGGCAATACATGCACGAATCATAAAAGCATGAATAAAAACTCTGCAAAAAATAAACGAATACACACGATTCGTAAAACTAAAGGGACAGTCACGCAAAAAACGAACGACCTACTGGCCTCGCGAGACAAATGATAGGCATGATACGATGCCCGAACAAAAGTCTCGCAGGGATCTTTTTACCAAGCCCCGCGAGAAAACTGATAGGCATGACACGATGCCCGAACAAAAATCTCGCAGGAATCAATCTACTGGCCTCGCGAGACAAATGATAGGCATGATACGATGCCCGAACAAAAGTCTCGCAGGGATCTTTTTACCAAGCCCCGCGAGAAAACTGATAGGCATGACACGATGCCCGAACAAAAATCTCGCAGGAATCAATCTACTGGCCTCGCGAGACAAATGATAGGCATGATACGATGCCCGAACAAAAGTCTCGCAGGGATCTTTTTACCAAGCCCCGCGAGAAAACTGATAGGCATGACACGATGCCCGAACAAAAATCTCGCAGGAATCAATCTACTGGCCTCGCGAGACAAATGATAGGCATGATACGATGCCCGAACAAAAGTCTCGCAGGGATCTTTTTACCAAGCCTCGCGAGAAAACTGATAGGCATGACACGATGCCCGAACAAAAGTCTCGCAGGAATATCCAAAACCGGCTCTACAAAAACTACCGACAAGATAATAAGCAATATCTCGAATCACATCAAATACCAACAGGAGTGTAGAAGCACCTCCCCGAACACGCGCAAATGTGCCTGTTCGGTCGACAAGTTATACCGGACGAATGAAGATAAATCTACGAGCACCAGGGACCTGACGAGACTACGAGAAGGAGAGCATCAGAGACATGAAGAGATTACGAGAAGGAACTGCGCGAGGTAATAAAACTCTCTCCTTTTTTCATTGAAAAATAAAATAGCTACAAAGCTCGTGGAGCCAACAATTGGTGACGATAACTAAAGAAAACCAACACCAGGTAAACACACGGGGCGCGGAAGTAATCCTGTTAAAACCCCGCGACATGGGAATATGACAAACCTACCCGAGATTGGTTTACCACGTGAGACATCACAAATATTGCAAACAAACATAATAAAAGAAGAACATACATAAAACGTAATTGTCACTCGGGCGGCCGAGCAACAGTCTCGACCAAATTACCCGACCAAAGTTACAACAGATCTGTTTTTCCCCCAACATCCTGGGGATCCTACAAATAAAAGAAATGAAGAACGAGACAAATAAATTAAAATCTTGATCCCGGCAATAAAGGGTACGCTACCCAACGGCTCCCCGAGCTGATGCCCTACTCCCCCGTCTACGACCTGCACAAAAAATAAACAACAGGTTAGAATCGCCCTGACCTAAAGTACCGAACGGATATACACGTATGTGTCAACAAAAGCAAATAAAGATTCGTACGCCTCCTGCTCGCCACCCTCATCTTCTTCAGTTATTACCTCGAGGTCTCGCGCATAGTCTCCCCCAGAGGGAGGAACGAGGGAACAAGTCGCCGCACTGCTCCCCGCCCCATCACCAGCGCCGACCTCGGATGGAGGACGCTCCCAAATATCATCTGGCCAAGCAGCAACGAGACGCCAATAATATGGAATCGCCACCGGCTGCTTCCGAAGTAGACTCATCTGGCCCGTCACTAGTTCACCCGCGGGGTTCCGCAGCCGATCCTCCGCCCTGTCCCACTTATACCCAGTCAGAACCTTTGGCTGTGCCTCCTCGTCCTTGACCTTCTCGAATCCCACCATCTCGGGGACAAAGGGATACAACTTCCCCAACTTCAACATTTCCCCGTACACAAAATGGCGCACAAAATCCTCCGCGCACACCAGCGCCGCGCACCTAAATCCATCACTGCAAAAAAACTCATCCATCAACTTTTCCGGTAACTCCTCCAAATCGGCACGCTGTTGCTCGACCTTCCCCTTCTCGGAAGCCAAACCCTCGACCAATTTCGCCTTTTCCCCTTCCAGCTTTTCAGCCTCAGCAATAGCACTCGCCAATCTCATAGCTTGCTCAACGGCTTCCTCGCCCCTCTTAGACAACTCTCCCTTCAAACGCCTAACCTCTTCATCGCGAGCCTCGAGATCACTTTGCAAGGTCAGTTGATAATCTAAGGCCTCCTTGTAGTGCTCTTCCAAGGGTCCACCATGGCCCTCCACATTCCCCTCTTCGTGAGGCGCGTTCTTCGGCCTCGACGTGATGTCATCCATAGCCTGCGTTTGTCCTCCCTCCAACATACGGTTCTCCAACAACTTTGCCATAACACACCCCACCTCAAAATGCCGACCCAAGCTGTCTAGCAGCAGTTGGTCTCGGTTTTCCCTCATGAGACGCCCAACATAAGCCGGCCCCAGACCAGTATAGGCCCCGAAAGAGTAAGCATTCAAAGTAGGCGGCCTCCGACTAGTCCCAATTGTTTTTTCTAGGAAGGGGACAAAGAGCCCGCAGTGGTTCGGGTCTTTGCCTGGGCACGGATGCTCCCAAATCGACCCCCTCTCCAACTCCCAGTCTAGGCTGGAATCATCCCCCCGAGGCCTCCTATCCTTTCCTGAACCCCCACCCCCAGTCACTCCCTCAGGAAGAGCCGCAACTTCGGACGCTAGCCCCGGCCCGCCTAGGGCAACCTTACCTTCCAGCATAAGGGGAACTTCCTCCACCCTTGGCTCATTAGCCCGACCCTTGCCAGAGGCCTTCCCCACGGTGGGACCCTTCCCCTTATCGGACGGGCTGATCTGAGCCGTGGACCTTGCCTTCTTGACCGAGCGCTTCACGTTTACCCCACCCCGTTTGTTGGAGGCCTTTGGAAGAGATCCCTCCCTCTCTTCCACAAGAAGCCCCCCGTCCTCTCCCGAGACCTCCTTCACCTCCTCGGTCATCGACGGCTCCCCTCCCTTCGCTTTAACCCCATCGGGCAATGGGGGGAGAGGGACGATGGGTTTCGGATCCGCGACGCCACCCCAATAAGCGAACTCCATAGATGTTTTAGCTGCCAAACAAATAACACACGAATGTATATCAATGGTTAAGGAGTTGATAAAAATAGAAACAGGAAGTTAGAAATCTACCACACAAATTGTTAAGAATCCCTAAAGCTTTCCGATCGTCCGCGGTCATCGAAAAACTAAGAGAGGGCACCGCCCCTTTTCCCGACAACCGACGCCATGTTTTCTGAACACCTCTCAACGACTCAATTTTATCTGGGTCGGGCAGATATACCCAGCCCCGATTCCAGTCGTCTATCTTATTAAGCTTAATGTTTCTGTCAGAATGGAACAATATAGCGTGCGGGCCCTTCCGCTTAAGGGCCAAGAAGTCCCCGGATGTCCTACCCATACTAAAATACTGCGAAAATAGACCCATGGACGGCTTCAGCCCCTGCAATACATGAGAATAATCCGAGAACAACCTGTCGAAGCTCGCGACATAACACCAAGCCTTGCTAGTTAGTTGGGACGGCGTTATCTTCAAAGTCTTAATAAAAAGTTTGGCAAAATTCCGACAGTGGTAATTGAAACCCACATTTCGGCATCTTCCAATACACGCACATCCCCTTGTCATGGTCGTGTGCACGATCGACCTCGGTGGGCATCCGGAAATTTAAGACTTCCCAGGTGATAATTCCCCGTGCCTCTTCACGCACGAACTCACCATAAAAAACACTCCGCCACCATTAACTGGAACGGCATAAGGGTATAGACGGCCACAAGCGGTCCACTTCATCAAAAACACCGACTTCATAAGTGGACCGAGACACGTACTTTGGCCCGTCTGGAGTCTGAGATAGGGCACCCTTGCGACTAACCTTTTTCCCCTGCGCCTCCACTGGCGCGGAGACGGAAGCTTCCCGTGAAGAGACAACGCGACTCTCATGCAGATCGTCGTGGCCGTCCCCTTGCGCCTCGCTGGGTCCCCCGGACGCAGCGGAATGTTAAACAGACAACGTATCTTCAGAAGCTTGATACCTGGGATCACTAGGAGACAACGGCAACCGCACCTGTCCAGACATATCTTCATCACGATTATATATATGTTTAGCTCTATTACCGCTAGGAAGCACTACTTGACAACTCGCAGAACCCTCCATCTCGGCCGCAAGTTTAGCCAAAGCTTCGGCTCCTTTTCCTGGACCAGGCGCCCTCAACACCCCCCGACTAGCAGAATCGGTATCCAGAACACCCCGACTCGGAGAATGGCCTCCCGAGCTCCCCCCAGCCATAGTTAGAAATAACCTAAGTTAGACCAAGGCGGTCAGTTAAAGAACCTACAAGAGAAGTATAAGATAATGGCCTCCCCATGTCAACCGAGAAACCTGCTCGGAAGTTCTAACAAAAACTAACCCTACTCGGTAAAACATACTTCACAACCGAATTGGGGACGGTAAAGGTAGTTTCCCCACTCCCGCAAAAAAAAACAACAACCATGTACTGCAAAGCTCTAAATAGAGGTCGACACTTATGAAGGCCTCACGATCGAATTCCTCTCCTCCTACGAGTTCGACCGGGGTTCACGCACGATGACATTCAACCTTGGAGGCTTCTCACATATGTTGCACACCACCGAACTCATGGTCGCACTCGATCTATCCACCGCACATGTCAGCGAGATGCGCACCATTCTCGACTTCTACCATGACATGAGCGAGGCCCAATTCCGCATCCTAACATGCCACGACGGTCTCCTCGGCCAGCAGAGGGTTAAGAATGTTCTCCACCCGGCCCTCCGATATCTCCAGCGGGTACTTTCTCACACTCTCTTTGCCCGTGGGGAGAGCGCATCGGTCTTCAACCTCGGCGACATGGTGTATGTTTGCAGCATGCTTCGGCGCAATAATGGCGAGATGGCGTACATGCCGCACATTGGATACAACTTGGCCAAACACATGCAAAATGTGTCACACAACATGCGATCGGGCGGAATGATTCGAATTGGCGGTATCATCACAAAGATTGCCCGACACTTGCTAATACCGACCGTTGGTGCGGTGGTGCCCGGTTACACGCTAGTGGACCTCGATGGTCTATTTCGGGCGAGGCTCATCCGTTGGGACGACATTGAAGAGGCTTGGATCAATTTGGGCCCAAAGGACAACATTCGACACCGGTTGCCTCTACAAACTCAAATCGATCCCTTGGATACCGACACTTGGAAAATTGTCGATGAGCCGCTCGAGCCACCGCTACCACCGCCGCCAAAACCACAACAACCTCCACAACAAGCCGCACCCGAAGCCGCACAAGCACAACGTATGCCATCCAACCAACAAATCTGGGATTTTATGCAGACCATGAACACCTCCATCAACAACTTGAGCATCAATATTGGAGGGCGTTTGGATAGCATGGACGGCCGCATGAATGCCTTTGACCGCCGCTTTGATGAGGTAGAGGCCGAGGCCGCCCGAGCGACCTACTATTCCCGCCGAGGATGCATGCACGCAAACCCGCACTTTGAGGATGATCCACCTACACCTCCGTACCAAAGACGGGCCGCTCAAAGGAGAGAGTACGAGATGGCACAAGAGCGTGAAGCGGCGAGACAAGAGCAAGAGGCGGCCAGTCAAGCACAAGAGGCCGACAACAATGAAGATGAGGAGGATGACGTCGACGAAATGGTTTTCGACGAGGATTGATTCCGCGCAATATATCACCAAATTACGCCAGTAAAGTAGTTCATGTTTCTTCTCTCTTTTTAGTTTATTTTTAGCACTGAGGACACTGCTTTATTTAAGCTTGGGGGATGGGAAGAAATTGTATCAGCATGCATATTTATTATTCCGTTTTTCTAAACTTTTTAGGATTTATAACCTTGTTTTTTTTACTTGACCATGAATAGGATTTGTGATTTTGAACTTAATTGCTTGCGATTACGAATTTGTCAAGACGTTTTACGAGGTTATGGAAAATAGAGTCTTGCATACTTGGACTTAATTGTCTAAAAATGCATAAAGTATAAAATCATGTTTAAAAATTTTGTGTTAAAAATTGGCAAAAAAATAATTTTTTGATAAACTTGAGTGATTGACAAAAATTAAAAGTATTTTGCACAATTTTTTCAAATTTTTAGTAAAACTCTTAAAATAATTTTGAAATGACGACATAATTCGGCGAAAAACTTTGTGGAAATAAAGGTGTTTGAAATTGAGACATTAGGAATTTAAATTTATTAGAGAAGCCATTTAGATTTGGAAATCTTTTAGAAAAATTTGGATATCCATGAGTATGAAAGAATACTTAAGATGTGTGTATTCATGATATGTGCATAAATGTTGAGAAATTAGGTAAAATTGAAAATTTCTTAGAAAATAAAAATGAGATTCCTATGACCTATGATACGGCTTCATGACGTACTTATGGTTATGAGTCCTTAGCACTACTGCTCCGCTAGTCTCCCGATAAAATTGACATTCGTGTTAGTGGAAGGGTTAGACTAAGAGCATGCAAAGCACCCTTGAATTAGAACGGTTGGGTACAGTTAATTACTTGTAACTAACCGGTGCTTAAATGAGGATGGGGAAAATAGTGCTAATTCAAAGTGAGAAAATCAAAAGCAACAAAACAAAAGGAATATGCATGTATCAACGCACAAAGTCCGTAGTTATTCTTACCCAAGTTTGATTCAAGCTTGGGGGTATTTTGAAAATTCTACATTTTAAATGGCATATCTTTTAAATTTGGGTATACGAAGTTCACAAATTCAAAGCCTTTAAGAAAATTAAAGTTAGAGTAATCGAATTGTGGGTTGATTCATAATTATTCGAGGGTTGAACTTGGGATTTGGGGAATATGCATGAAGGTTTTTAAATTTTGGCAAGATCATACAAGTTTTTCAAAAATTTTGAGAAATATATACTTGATATAAGGGTTGAATTATAGATCGAATTATATTTCAAAGTTTAAATATTGCTTAGGGACAAGCAAAGTTCAAGCTTGGGGGTATTTGATAGGTGTATTTTATATACACCGTCGATCTAGTTTTTATCATAAAATAACACCAAATATCTTGTATTTTGGATATAAAGCGAATATAATACACCAAGAATCAAGTTACTGCGTTCGCTCGATGTTTCAATGCAGGAAACAGTGCAAGATGATGAAAAACTGCCCAGTGCGGACGCATTATCCACCAGTGCGGACGCACTGGGTACTTAGCCGATTTTCCAGCAGCGCAGACCTCACAGACGAAAAGTCCGAGCGTAATGCGGCCGCATTCACCTTCAGTGCGGACGCATTCACTACTTAGCCGATTTTTGCGACTTTCAGAATTTTCCAGAAAACAGAAGTTCAAGGCCAATGCGGACGCACTCACAGCCAGTGCGGACGCACTCAGTACTTGGACTATTTTTGAAATCTTCGGATTCTTTGGAAAACAGAAAAACAACATGCCAGTACGGACGCACTAAGATCCAGTGCGGACGCACTCAGGAAATTTTGCAGAAAATCAAAAAAAGAAACTTCGGACCAAAGGGGATTTGAAGTCGGTGCGACCAAGACCACCCGCACTCAACTCCAGTGCGGACGCACTGAACTCGCAGACAGCCAGAAATTCGCATTTTCAGGAGGTTTTCTATTTTTGGCCAACAAGGAACACGTTTTAGAATACCAAAAATAGCCATAGCAGTCTGAAGAGTGCACCCACTAACCCCACTACTATCCTCTAAATTGGGCAAGGCCTTTGGCTATAAAAGAGGAAGAATTTCATCTCTCTAAGGATGCATTAATATATCCATTTTCCACATATTGAGAGAGAGAGAGATCCTGCAGAAATTCTCAAAGGTTTTCCAAGGAAGGAGAAGAAGAAGATTCTACCAAGGATTCGGCAAGATTGAGGTTTTAGATCTAAGAAAGGGTGTAATCATTTCTTTATCTTATTTCTTATTGTTTTTGCCAATCTTTGTTATGGATCTCTCCAAGAGAGAGTAGTTCTCTTTCTAGGGGTTTAGGTCAATGCATGAACTTGTTTAATTCTAGCTTATTCGGATATTTGTTTTCATTATGATTGTGTTATCGGATTTGATTGTTAATTTCTGTGATTTATCCTTTATGAATTTCATTAGTACTCGTTCCTTTGAGTTCACCTGGTTAGGGTTTATTGAATTGAAGTAGTTTTGAAATCGCGTTGATCGTGTTTTTCCGCTTTAAATTTATTAAATTCCGGCATTGGTCATGAGGAGACTACTAATTGAAACCATAAAGACACACCTTAGGGTTGGGTTAGAAGCGACCGTACTTTGATATCCAATCCGGAACTATAGAAATTAAGGTTAGGATTTTGGTGAAGGACCGAAAGGTGAAGGCAAATCCTAATTAGGACACCTTAGAACAAATATCGATATATGCTTTGAAGCATGAGATTAAATATCCCTCTAGGTTAGTGACAGCCCTAGAATTCGAGGCACATTAATTCATAGAGCGCAAAGTAGTCGTATTAATATTTGTTCCAAAGGCTAACATAGGTTAGAAACCTCATCAAATCAAACATGAATTTAAACAAACCGAATAAATAGAATTAGCAAGGAATTGTAGACCGAATACCCCTAGATCTCCTTAAACTTGAAATCAAACCAATCTTTCTTTCCTTTATTTTATTTACATTTATTGTTTGAAACTCCTCTCTTTCGGGTATTGAACCCAACCTTAGGATTTTAGAACAAAACCCCCCCCCATTTACTTTTATTCTTTTGTTTTAGAAGTAATTTTCTTTATTAAAAATTAGTGTTTCCCTTTCTCCCTGCGGATCGACACCTTAATACTACAATCGATAGGTTGTGCGCTTGCAACTAACCTATTCTTTGAGTACGAAGGTTTATAAATTTTAAAGGCAAAAAGAGTACCAAATCATTATATCTAAAATACTCAACAAGCTTTTTGGCGCCGTTGCCGGGGAGAATAGGATAGATACTAGTTTTTATTTTAGGAAAGTACTTTTAATTCTTAGTTTCCTTATTTACTTTTTAGAAAAATTAAAAATCCAAAAATAGTTTACTTTCCTTATTTAAATTTCTGCAATTTACTATTCTCTATTTCTATTCTCTCTCTTTCACATCTCATCTTTACTCTTCTCTTATAGATTTGAGCACTGGCACCGGTCACAAGGAGCCAAACCGCGAAGATCAAAGCCGGCGAACTCTCTCTTCCTCAACCAATGGCGGGTCTAGATCCACCATACGGCATGCCACGCAACTTCGTTGAGGAAGAACTTCCGGAAGGTCTTATCAACCAAGCCTTTCGTGATCTCGATAACAATCTACCACCTCCTCCTCCACACGACAACAACAATGTTCCACCGACTCTCAACAACAATCCCTTGTTTGGTATCAATCCAAACAACGGAAATGGCCGTAACCATCAACAAGGCCACCGCTTCGGTTTTATACCTCAAGGCCAAGATCCACGCGAAATCAAGCCATCTCTCATCCACTTGCTTGGCCAAAGTCAGTTCGGAGGAGCCCTAAATGAAGATCCACATGCCCACTTGGCGGTCTTCGAAGAATCTTGCGGCACTTTCGCTCGAGAAGGAGAAGAGCTAGACAACCTCAAGCTCAAATGCTTCCACATATCCCTCCGTGACAATGCAAGGACATGGTTAAGGACCGTGAATCGTGACAACATAAGAAGATGGGACGACATGGAGAAGTTATTCTTAGGAAAATACTTTCCTCCATCCAAAACCCAGCACTTTCGAACAAAGATCACGACCTTCAAGCAAGCCGAGGGAGAATCTTTGACCGAGGCATGGGATAGATGGGCGGAGCTTCAACGCTTGTGCCCTAACCATGGTCTCGACATGTGGTTGCTCTTCCAATTCTTCTTTGCAGGTTGCACAATCGCCACAAAGACTCACTTGAATTCCGCCGCAGGAGGTAATATGTCCAAGATGGATCCCCAACAAGCCATGCTAATGATCGAGGACATGGCAATCAACCAAAGGGAATGGACGGCCGAGAGAAGTGGACGAACCCAAACCACACCGGGAGTCCTAAAAACCGACGAAGTTACCGCCTTGAAAGCCCAAATAGATGCCTTGCAATATCAAATGGCACAAATGCAAAATGCCAAATCTGTGACAAAGAAGGCTTCATGCGGCATTTGTGGAGAGGCGACTCATATCACCACCGATTGCCAAGTCCTCATAGAAGGAGAGGAAGTCGAGCAAGTCAATGCAATGTTCTACAATCAAGGTGATAAGAGGAACGACCCGATCTACAATAAGGTTAGGCCAAATGATAACTCAAATACATACAACCCTAACACAAGGTGGAACCATCCCAATTTCAAGTGGAAGACCGAGAATGACAACTCCAACCAATACCAAGGTAATTCCAATCAATATCAAAATCGGACGAACCAAAACTCGTATCAAGGACCTTCTCAAAACAGTAAATTAGAAAAAATGATAGAAGGACTTGTTCTCTCTCAAAACGAGTTCATGAACCAACAAAGGAACACCAACACCGAAATTTCGGATTCCTTGAGAAACTTCAACAATAGGTTCGAGCTCTTAGAGACTAAGACAAAGATGCTAGAAAACCAAATAGCACAACAAGCATCTTCGTCATTTCGTCAACAAGGCGCTCTACCGGGTAAAACCGATATCAATCCAAGGGAGCAAGCAAAAGCCATAACCTTGAGAAGCGGCACGGAATACGAAGGACCAAAGATGCCCAGCGGAGATGAGTCTCAACAACCACCGAATGAGGCACAGCCACCTCAAACTCCTCTCAGCGCTGACACAACCGTTCCTAATGCGGACGCACCGGCATCGGAAAAACCTCAAGAACCGGGTAAATCAAACCCGGCCAAGGTAAAACCAAATGAAACTCCTAAGTATATTCCACCACATAGGTTTATACCATTCCCTCAAAGGTTAGTTAAGAGCAAGCTTGACCAGCAATTTGCCAAATTCATAGAACACCTCAAGAAATTGAATATTACCATCCCTTTTACCGAAGCAATTACTCACATGCCCACTTATGCGAAATTTTTGAAAGAAATTTTATCCAATAAAAGAACAATTGAGGAAGTGGGCACGGTATCCCTTAATGAGGAGTGTAGCGCTCTCTTCCTAAACAAGCTACCTCCAAAATTAAAGGATCCCGGAAGCTTTGTTATCCCATGCATGATTGGTGATACCGAATTCAAGAGGTGCCTATGTGATTTAGGCGCAAGTGTGAGCCTCATGCCAAAAACCGTTTATCAAAGGCTCAATCTTGTTGATTTGAAAGATACAAGGATGTCATTACAACTAGCCGATAAGACGGTAAGGTATCCCGAAGGAATTGCGGAGGATGTTATTGTAATGATCGGTAAGTACTTTGTCCCGGTGGACTTTGTAGTGGTCGAAATGGAGGAGGATACTCATACCCCTCTTCTATTGGGGCGTGATTTCCTTACCACAGCTGGTGCAAACATTGATGTCAAAGAAGGAAAGATATCCTTTGACATTGGGGGCGAAAAGGTAAATTTTCATATGTTTAATGCCATCAAATTTCCTTCTAATGATAATGATTCTATATGTAGAGTGGAAGTTTTAGATTCCATTATAGCTGCCCATATGGAGAAGGAGATGGTCAATGAACAACTAGACCAAATTCTGGAAGAAACCGGCTCAGAAAACGACACAATTGGTGAAAATGACCCTCAGTGCGTCCGCACTACCGCACAGTGCGTCCGCACTCAGCATGGTGAAACCGAAGTTTCAGTCAACCGAGCGCAATGCGTCCGCACTGAATTCTCAGTGCGGATGCCCCACTCGCACTCACCTGTTGAGCCACAGTTTGGAGCCAATGAGGAAAAAGTCCGAGAGGAATGCGTCCGCACTGACCCTCAGTGCGTCCGCACTCAGCACAATTCCAACCAGGATGTATTGCAGATTTCAGAAAATTTACCCCAGTGCGTCCGCACTGACCACCAGTGCGTCCGCACTGACCACCAGTGCGTCCGCACTCATGCCGAAATAGCTCAAATCGAAGGAATTTCGCCCAACTCTGCACCACCGAAATAACTCAAACCTCTGCCACCTACCCTTCGCTATGAATACCTGGGAGAGGGCGAGACATATCCGGTGATTGTCAACTCCGAGCTCAACAAAGAACAAACCGAGAAGCTTTTACACGAGCTAAGGCTTCATCGGAAAGCGATCGGCTACACAATCGACGACCTAACCGGAATTAGCCCATCCCTTTGCATGCACAGAATCCTAATAGAGGACGACCACAAGCCCACAATTGAAGCTCAACGAAGACTCAATCCGAATCTAAAAGAAGTGGTGAAGAAGGAGATCCTCAAGCTACTTGATGCCGGCATCATCTATCCAATCTCCGACTCCAAATGGGTAAGTCCGGTCCATGTAGTACCAAAGAAGGGAGGCACAACTGTGGTGAAGGGCGAAGGCGACAAAATGATATCCACAAGGGTGATCACCGGATGGAGGATGTGCATCGATTACCACAATGCAACAAGGAAGGATCACTTCCCTCTACCATTTATGGATCAAATGCTAGAAAGGCTAGCTAATCACTCCCATTTTTGCTACCTAGATGGGTATAGCGGATTCTTTCAAATCCCTATT
This sequence comes from Carex myosuroides, assembly GCA_028015225.1. NCBI lineage: Eukaryota > Viridiplantae > Streptophyta > Magnoliopsida > Poales > Cyperaceae > Carex > Carex myosuroides. The sequence goes on from CM051481.1 coordinate 4,323,079, forward strand.
CACCCCGATGACCAAGAAAAAACGACCTTTACTTGCCCTTATGGTACGTTCGCGTACCGTAGGATGCCGTTTGGTTTATGCAATGCCCCAGCTACATTTCAAAGAGCCATGATGGCTATTTTTTCAGATTTATTAGAAAATTCCGTGGAAGTTTTCATGGATGACTTTTCAGTTTTTGGTACCTCTTTTGATGATTGCTTATCTAATTTGATCAAAGTTTTAGAACGTTGTGAGCAGGTCAATTTGGTGCTAAACTGGGAGAAATGCCATTTCATGGTACAAACGGGGGTAGTTCTAGGCCACGTGGTGTCTTCCAAAGGCCTAGAAGTCGACCAAGCAAAGGTGGAGGTGATCGAAAAATTGCCATATCCAACATGTGTGAAGGATGTGAGGAGTTTCTTGGGCCATGCGGGATTCTATCGGCGTTTCATCAAAGATTTTTCAAAAATCTGCAAACCACTTACTAATTTAACAATGAAAGATGTAGAATTTATATTTGATGAACCGTGTATTGTTGCTTTTGATAGGATCAAGAAGGCACTAATCTCAGCCCCAATTCTCCGACCTCCTAATTGGGATGTGCCCTTTGAAATCATGTGTGATGCGAGCGACTTCGCCGTTGGAGCCGTTCTAGGACAAAGGATCGACAACAAGCCACATGTAATCTATTACGCAAGCAAAGTCCTAGATGAGGCGCAAATGAACTACACAACCACCGAAAAGGAGTTCTTGGCCGTTATATTCTCCATCAACAAATTCCGATCCTACTTGGTTGGATCCAAGGTGATTGTGTACACCGATCACGCGGCAATTCGATACCTCCTCAACAAGAAGGATGCCAAACCACGCCTAATCCGATGGATCCTCCTACTCCAAGAGTTTGATCTCGAAATCAAGGACAAGAAAGGCACTGAAAATTCAGTGGCGGACCATCTATCACGCATTACCAACGAATCGAAGGATGATGACATGCCCATAGACGATTCGTTCATAGACGAACAACTATACGCAGTCAACCACCAAGAGGCGCCGTGGTATGCGGATTTCGTCAACTACCTTGCATGCGGTATCATACGCCCAGATTTAACCTTCCAACAACGAAAGAAATTCCTTTGGGATGTCAAACAATATTTTTGGGATGAGCCGTTGCTATTCAAACTGGGGGTAGATGGAATTCATAGGCGATGTGTACCTCACGAAGAAACCGAACAGATTCTCAATTGTTGCCACTCATCTCCCTATGGAGGACACGCTTCAAGCCACAAAACCGCCGCCAAAGTTCTTCAAGCCGGGTTCTTTTGGCCCACGCTTTTTGAAGATGCGAAAGACTATGTGCTTAGGTGCGACAAATGCCAAAGAACCGGGAACATATCAAGGAGACATGAGATGCCTCTCAACGGAATTCTAGAGGTAGAGTTATTTGATGTTTGGGGGGTCGACTTCATGGGACCTTTTCCGAGTTCTTGCAACAACAAGTACATCCTTGTAGCGGTCGATTATGTGTCAAAATGGGTAGAAGCCGTAGCAAGCCCAACCGCCGACTCCGCCGTAGTAAGAAAGCTTTTTCTAAGAACTATTTTTCCTAGGTTTGGAGTACCTCGGGTGGTGATTAGCGATGGCGGCTCTCATTTCATCAACCGTCAATTCGACAGTCTCCTATTCAAATATGGAGTCAAGCACAAGGTAGCCACACCATACCACCCTCAAACAAGCGGGCAAGTTGAGGTATCCAATCGCGAGATAAAAAGCATCCTACAAAAGGTGGTGAACACATCACGAAAAGATTGGTCACTCAAACTCGATGAAGCTCTGTGGGCGTATCGGACCGCTTTCAAAACACCCATAGGTATGACTTCTTTCAAGCTAGTGTATGGAAAGCCATGCCATTTGCCGGTTGAACTCGAACACAAGGCATATTGGGCAATAAGGGCCCTAAATTTCGACATGAGGGCTGCCGGTGAAAAGAGGGTTCTTGACCTACATGAACTAGAAGAATTGCGCCTTAATTCCTATGAAAATGCTAAGCTACACAAAGAGAAGACAAAGATATGGCACGACAAGCATATCATCAAGCGCAATTTTCAAGAAGGAGACACGGTTTTGTTGTACAACTCACGCCTCCGGCTATTTCCCGGGAAGTTAAGATCACGATGGAAGGGCCCATTCGAAATAACGAAGGTATTTAACCATGGCGCAATCGAGATATGGAGCAAAGATACCGGGGCATTCAAAGTGAACGGACACCGCCTCAAACATTTCAACCATGCAACTCCTATAGGCGACAAGGAGATCATAGGCCTAAAAGATCCACACACTCAATAGTGAGCCCAAATCATGTCGAGCTCACGACGTAAAATTGAGCGCTTCTTGGGAGGCAACCCAAGTTTTTACTTTTTCTTTCTTTATACTTTTATTTTTACTTTCTCAAAAATTTACATTTTTAATGACTCAGCCAATTTCTCAGGTCAAAAATTCATCAGTGCGTCCGCACTAAACATCAGTGCGTCCGCACCGACAGAAACCACAGGTCTGCGCAGTCTAAACAAGACCAGTGCGTCCGCACTGAGGTTCAGTGCGTCCGCACCCGAGGTACGCTAAATTTAATTTTCAATTTTTTCGAAATATCGAAAAAGTCGAATTTTTTTGAGCGAGTGCGGATGACCACCCGCATTGAGGCCCAATGCGTCCGCACGCGACTTCTTCTCCTTCTTAAACCGACCCCTCTCTTCAATTTCCTTCGCGCCTTTTCGATTTTAAAACCGAAAACCTTGATTTTTCTCTCCCAAAACCCGAAAACCTCGTTTTTCTTTCAAAATCTCCCTCTCCTCTCTCTTCTCTACCCCTTCTCACTTCTTTTCTCTCTCTTTCCCTTTTCAAAAAGCGAAAACCCACTTTTCTCAAGTTTTTCAAGCGCCGTTTCGCTAAAACTCGGATTTCTTCGCATTTTTTTCGAAATTTTCGCGATCTACAACAAGGTTTGATCTCTCCTTACTCTAATCTTGTCAATTACTACTTAGATCTGTAAAAATGGTACCAAAATCGGGAAAATCGACCAAAAATGGTGAAATCGGTTCAAATTCTCACCCCAGTGCGGATGCTACCACCCGCACTGCCATTTAGTGCGTCCGCACTAAGCTTGGGGGAAAGCCTAACCAGCCCAAATTTTCAATTTTTTGGTTTAGTCCTCAGTGCGACCAGACCAGTCGCACTGAGAGCCAATGCGTCCGCATTACGCTCGGACTTTTCCAACCCAACCCCGAAATTCCAAAAATTTTGGTAAAGTCCCCAATGCGTCCGCACTGAGAGCCAGTGCGTCCGCATTAAGCTCAGTTATTCCCTGAATTGAACCAAATTTGAACTGTTTGTACACAGTGCGTCCGCACTGACCACCAGTGCGTCCGCACGCAGCCCAAATTATATCAAAAATTTCGAAATTTTAATTCTTTCAAGTTTTTTAGAATGCCGAAGAAATCAGGTGCCAAGAAACCAAGGTTTGAGAAAGGACAGGGTAGTCGCCAACCACCTCCTTATCCTCCCGCCTTGCCACTCAACGAAGGTCAAGAATTGAGCCGTAACCTTCTACAGTCCCGCAGGACCCTCGAGCCATCCCGATGGATCTGCCGAGAGACACTCGAAACGCTCGGACTCCTTGAGTCGGTGCAAATGCTCACCGAGCGGCTTGGCTTGTGGGAGTTTCTATGTGACGAGGTCGACACTTATGAAGGCCTCACGATCGAATTCCTCTCCTCCTACGAGTTCGACCGGGGTTCACGCACGATGACATTCAACCTTGGAGGCTTCTCACATATGTTGCACACCACCGAACTCATGGTCGCACTCGATCTATCCACCGCACATGTCAGCGAGATGCGCACCATTCTCGACTTCTACCATGACATGAGCGAGGCCCAATTCCGCATCCTAACATGCCACGACGGTCTCCTCGGCCAGCAGAGGGTTAAGAATGTTCTCCACCCGGCCCTCCGATATCTCCAGCGGGTACTTTCTCACACTCTCTTTGCCCGTGGGGAGAGCGCATCGGTCTTCAACCTCGGCGACATGGTGTATGTTTGCAGCATGCTTCGGCGCAATAATGGCGAGATGGCGTACATGCCGCACATTGGATACAACTTGGCCAAACACATGCAAAATGTGTCACACAACATGCGATCGGGCGGAATGATTCGAATTGGCGGTATCATCACAAAGATTGCCCGACACTTGCTAATACCGACCGTTGGTGCGGTGGTGCCCGGTTACACGCTAGTGGACCTCGATGGTCTATTTCGGGCGAGGCTCATCCGTTGGGACGACATTGAAGAGGCTTGGATCAATTTGGGCCCAAAGGACAACATTCGACACCGGTTGCCTCTACAAACTCAAATCGATCCCTTGGATACCGACACTTGGAAAATTGTCGATGAGCCGCTCGAGCCACCGCTACCACCGCCGCCAAAACCACAACAACCTCCACAACAAGCCGCACCCGAAGCCGCACAAGCACAACGTATGCCATCCAACCAACAAATCTGGGATTTTATGCAGACCATGAACACCTCCATCAACAACTTGAGCATCAATATTGGAGGGCGTTTGGATAGCATGGACGGCCGCATGAATGCCTTTGACCGCCGCTTTGATGAGGTAGAGGCCGAGGCCGCCCGAGCGACCTACTATTCCCGCCGAGGATGCATGCACGCAAACCCGCACTTTGAGGATGATCCACCTACACCTCCGTACCAAAGACGGGCCGCTCAAAGGAGAGAGTACGAGATGGCACAAGAGCGTGAAGCGGCGAGACAAGAGCAAGAGGCGGCCAGTCAAGCACAAGAGGCCGACAACAATGAAGATGAGGAGGATGACGTCGACGAAATGGTTTTCGACGAGGATTGATTCCGCGCAATATATCACCAAATTACGCCAGTAAAGTAGTTCATGTTTCTTCTCTCTTTTTAGTTTATTTTTAGCACTGAGGACACTGCTTTATTTAAGCTTGGGGGATGGGAAGAAATTGTATCAGCATGCATATTTATTATTCCGTTTTTCTAAACTTTTTAGGATTTATAACCTTGTTTTTTTTACTTGACCATGAATAGGATTTGTGATTTTGAACTTAATTGCTTGCGATTACGAATTTGTCAAGACGTTTTACGAGGTTATGGAAAATAGAGTCTTGCATACTTGGACTTAATTGTCTAAAAATGCATAAAGTATAAAATCATGTTTAAAAATTTTGTGTTAAAAATTGGCAAAAAAATAATTTTTTGATAAACTTGAGTGATTGACAAAAATTAAAAGTATTTTGCACAATTTTTTCAAATTTTTAGTAAAACTCTTAAAATAATTTTGAAATGACGACATAATTCGGCGAAAAACTTTGTGGAAATAAAGGTGTTTGAAATTGAGACATTAGGAATTTAAATTTATTAGAGAAGCCATTTAGATTTGGAAATCTTTTAGAAAAATTTGGATATCCATGAGTATGAAAGAATACTTAAGATGTGTGTATTCATGATATGTGCATAAATGTTGAGAAATTAGGTAAAATTGAAAATTTCTTAGAAAATAAAAATGAGATTCCTATGACCTATGATACGGCTTCATGACGTACTTATGGTTATGAGTCCTTAGCACTACTGCTCCGCTAGTCTCCCGATAAAATTGACATTCGTGTTAGTGGAAGGGTTAGACTAAGAGCATGCAAAGCACCCTTGAATTAGAACGGTTGGGTACAGTTAACTACTTGTAACTAACCGGTGCTTAAATGAGGATGGGGAAAATAGTGCTAATTCAAAGTGAGAAAATCAAAAGCAACAAAACAAAAGGAATATGCATGTATCAACGCACAAAGTCCGTAGTTATTCTTACCCAAGTTTGATTCAAGCTTGGGGGTATTTTGAAAATTCTACATTTTAAATGGCATATCTTTTAAATTTGGGTATACGAAGTTCACAAATTCAAAGCCTTTAAGAAAATTAAAGTTAGAGTAATCGAATTGTGGGTTGATTCATAATTATTCGAGGGTTGAACTTGGGATTTGGGGAATATGCATGAAGGTTTTTAAATTTTGGCAAGATCATACAAGTTTTTCAAAAATTTTGAGAAATATATACTTGATATAAGGGTTGAATTATAGATCGAATTATATTTCAAAGTTTAAATATTGCTTAGGGACAAGCAAAGTTCAAGCTTGGGGGTATTTGATAGGTGTATTTTATATACACCGTCGATCTAGTTTTTATCATAAAATAACACCAAATATCTTGTATTTTGGATATAAAGCGAATATAATACACCAAGAATCAAGTTACTGCGTTCACTCGATGTTTCAATGCAGGAAACAGTGCAAGATGATGAAAAACTGCCCAGTGCGGACGCATTATCCACCAGTGCGGACGCACTGGGTACTTAGCCGATTTTCCAGCAGCGCAGACCTCACAGACGAAAAGTCCGAGCGTAATGCGGCCGCATTCACCTTCAGTGCGGACGCATTCACTACTTAGCCGATTTTTGCGACTTTCAGAATTTTCCAGAAAACAGAAGTTCAAGGCCAATGCGGACGCACTCACAGCCAGTGCGGACGCACTCAGTACTTGGACTATTTTTGAAATCTTCGGATTCTTTGGAAAACAGAAAAACAACATGCCAGTACGGACGCACTAAGATCCAGTGCGGACGCACTCAGGAAATTTTGCAGAAAATCAAAAAAAGAAACTTCGGACCAAAGGGGATTTGAAGTCGGTGCGACCAAGACCACCCGCACTCAACTCCAGTGCGGACGCACTGGACTCGCAGACAGCCAGAAATTCGTATTTTCAGGAGGTTTTCTATTTTTGGCCAACAAGGAACACGTTTTAGAATACCAAAAATAGCCATAGCAGTCTGAAGAGTGCACCCACTAACCCCACTACTATCCTCTAAATTGGGCAAGGCCTTTGGCTATAAAAGAGGAAGAATTTCATCTCTCTAAGGATGCATTAATATATCCATTTTCCACATATTGAGAGAGAGAGAGAGATCCTGCATAAATTCTCAAAGGTTTTCCAAGGAAGGAGAAGAAGAAGATTCTACCAAGGATTCGGCAAGATTGAGGTTTTAGATCTAAGAAAGGGTGTAATCATTTCTTTATCTTATTTCTTATTGTTTTTGCCAATCTTTGTTATGGATCTCTCCAAGAGAGAGTAGTTCTCTTTCTAGGGGTTTAGGTCAATGCATGAACTTGTTTAATTCTAGCTTATTCGGATATTTGTTTTCATTATGATTGTGTTATCGGATTTGATTGTTAATTTCTGTGATTTATTCTTTATGAATTTCATTAGTACTCGTTCCTTTGAGTTCACCTGGTTAGGGTTTATTGAATTGAAGTAGTTTTGAAATCGCGTTGATCGTGTTTTTCCGCTTTAAATTTATTAAATTCCGGCATTGGTCATGAGGAGACTACTAATTGAAACCATAAAGACACACCTTAGGGTTGGGTTAGAAGCGACCGTACTTTGATATCCAATCCGGAACTATAGAAATTAAGGTTAGGATTTTGGTGAAGGACCGAAAGGTGAAGGCAAATCCTAATTAGGACACCTTAGAACAAATATCGATATATGCTTTGAAGCATGAGATTAAATATCCCTCTAGGTTAGTGACAGCCCTAGAATTCGAGGCACATTAATTCATAGAGCGCAAAGTAGTCGTATTAATATTTGTTCCAAAGGCTAACATAGGTTAGAAACCTCATCAAATCAAACATGAATTTAAACAAACCGAATAAATAGAATTAGCAAGGAATTGTAGACCGAATACCCCTAGATCTCCTTAAACTTGAAATCAAACCAATCTTTCTTTCCTTTATTTTATTTACATTTATTGTTTGAAACTCCTCTCTTTCGGGTATTGAACCCAACCTTAGGATTTTAGAACAAAACCCCCCCATTTACTTTTATTCTTTTGTTTTAGAAGTAATTTTCTTTATTAAAAATTAGTGTTTCCCTTTCTCCCTGCGGATCGACACCTTAATAGTACAATCGATAGGTTGTGCGCTTGCAACTAACCTATTCTTTGAGTACGAAGGTTTATAAATTTTAAAGGCAAAAAGAGTACCAAATCATTATATCTAAAATACTCAACATCCACCCGGCCTGCCAACCCGTCGAGGCCACCTACTTGTTCCCCACTCCAGATGCCCAACCTTGGTACTGTGAGGACTGCCAAGCCACCCTCGACGCCCTGGGTGGAGGGGACGAGGACGAGGATGAAGACACCGACCCCTGGTACTACAGCAGTGACCACGGAGACACTAGTCCCGGTTCAGATTATGCCGCCTTCGGAGAGGACTCACCCACTGATGACGACTTCAGTGGATAGGACGCAAGGCGAAGTTCAACCGCTGCCGTATAATATTTACAGCATTCTAGTTAAGATATGTTTTCACCAGGCGGCCTTTTGTTGTAATATGTCCTCGTAAACTTTTTTTTTTGAGAGAAGGAAAACTCTACAAACCACATATAACACTATAGGCGTTAAGTACTGAAATGATTTCTTACAGTGTATAGTCCCAAGACTACGATCTCTTAACAGATCTCCCCGATTACAAAATATACCACAAAAACAACTCAGGGAATTCCCATTCGGACAGCTCCATCGCACAAAGTTAACCACACCGCATTACGAAACCAATACCGCACTAGTGCTCCCGAGATTACACTCGGGCGAATGAACACACGAAGAGCGAACCCAGTTAAGTCACCACAACAACACATCCGCCCCTCATAATCTTTGGATTCCCCCGAAAACAACCACAACAGTACGCAGGCGCCATAAGGGCCCTAGGAACCCAAATGGACCAATTTTTATCCGACCTGTCGTCAACCGATCCCCGCACATCCAAACTTGCGCCCGGGACGGGATACGCCCCGACACACCTTTGCTACGTCTCTCGAAACATTCACCGGCTACCGCTGGCCGCAAAAAAAGGGGGCCCTAACTAAATTAACACGCCCCAAATTAGAATACATTAAATAACAAACCTCGAAAATGACAAAACCCCTGCCGATAACGCCTCGAAACAGCTGTTCAATAAATTCCAAAATACCTCAAAACCAACACTGGTCAAACGACAGGCCTACGTTCGTCCCGTTAAATCGCATAGCCTCAGCTTTTATGACACCGCGGGACCCGGGCGCGATAACCAACGGCGATACTTCGCCTATATATTGGCACCCTCAGCGACGAGATTTTCCAAAAAACTAAATACCTTCCCTCAACCCCACAAACGAAGCTCTCATCCTCCCTCTACCTTCACGATGTCGTCAAGCGACTCGGTTAATAAACCCGAGCAACGACGTCTCAACATTACCCTCCCTCGAGATTCGCCTCCCCACCGACCCCGGCCTAACCCCACACAGCCACCACTGCGAACACTGTCGGAAGGCGAGAGGTGGGTATTGTTACAAGACATATCCCGTCCGGATTTAAAATGGATGCTAACCCACGAAAACCTTCGAATCCGAGATTTTATCGACTTCAAGCTTAACTCATGCCCGAAATTCACACCAGAAGACGAGAATGCCATCCAACCTACGGCACCGTCGCTGCGCACATGCTTCGGGTGCGGTGAGGAAGACCCCAAGACCGAGATGGTCAAATGCCGAACTTGCTTTGAGTGGCGCCACATGTATCATTACGATATCAAAGGCCGCTCAGATCCCCGCCGCCGGTTTTGGCGATGCCCTCGCTGCATCGACCTCAACTACAGAGGCCCAACTTTATATACGGCTACCAAGGAGGAACTCGAAGCGGACAATAACTACAAGGACACCGACAACGAAATCCTCGCCTGAATGCTCCCCAGGTAGCGACATCACACCCGTCTTCCTCCTAGGGCGGCTCCTCGAGTGCACCCGACCGAAGTGGAAACACTTCTTCCGCTTGCCTCAGATCCCCCCTCGGAGCCATGCGGGTATACAGGGAACTAGTCGCCCTGACTATAATAATGCATTAGTAAAATTGTATCTGTTGCCATGTCCCCTTTCGGACAAACTGCACACAATGTATCAGTTCAATGTATCAATTTCATGTAATACTTCAATGATTGTATAATTTTACAATGTCACTGCATGCTTACAATCATTCGGTAACCTCAGTTACCTACTACTCGCGAACTCGCCAGCCCTCCTTCGGGCGGCAAAAAAAAAAAATAATAAATAAATAATACCGCGCTTAGTTATCTAGGGATAAAAAGCACACCACCACGCCTAAAAGATATCCGAGACTCATAAAAGGGACAACATAATCACACTGAACGTGCGCACTCGAGGAGAAAAATAGTAAAAATCCTCAGTCACGAAGGACGACGTAATTACAACTTTCCCAAGTAAGCAAGTAATAGCACAGACCACAGCTATTCCAAGAACACAGGAAACCCGAGGCCAACTCGGGAACCACTAAACAACAAGACCGCGAGACATGGTAATGAAACATAAATCAGTATAGACCATAAGTATCACAGCAGACAGTACAATGCAAAACAACGCGACAAAAATCCTATAATTAACCGAAATACGAATAGGGAAAACCCCAAGGGTAAATCGGGGACTGATAATGAATAAATACCCCGCGAGGCTACCAGGATCAATTCGGGGACAAAAACCCGAACATTAAAAACAAACTCAGAAATTGGAATAATAAGAATGAACTCATAGAAACAAAAAACAAGGCCAAAACCACCACGATCACAAAAATTGAAACCCGAAAGCACCACGCTGATGCATTTCGGCTTCGGGGGCTAATGATAGGCCCATGTACCGATGGCCCTGCAAAGGCCCAGGCCTGGCCCGGCCAAACACCCCCAGATATAAATTCATAAGCAAATCGGCCCAAACAGGCCGATGGCCCAAAATAGCGACTCAGGATTCGGATCCCCTCCCGGGGCCAACCTGAGAATAGAAAACTACTCGGGATTCGGACCCCCTTCAGGGGCCAACCCGAGCCCAGAAAACTACCCGGGATTCGGACCCCCTCCCGGGGCCAGCCCGAGGATAAACACAATCCGAGCCTCGAACCCCTCCGCTGGGCCAGCTCGGAACCAAACAAAACGGGACTCAAAGCCCGGCAAGCCGAACAACCAAGAATGGTCGACGCACGGCCCCGCTGTACGGCCTGAGATCAATTATGCGAACATTACGGCCTAATATGCGGACATCCCCTACAGTATGCGGGGCATCGTCATTTATGCTGACAAGACCCCGCTACAGTAGGGCATACCCTATATAAGGCAAGGAACCCCCCAGAAAAAGGGATCGCATTTATCACATCTTGGAGAGGTATTATAAAAGGTTAGAGCGTTAATACCCCTCCGACACCCCGCGTGTCCCCCGGCTCGACCCGCTTCACCTGAGGTGGGACGGGCTGCGCATTCTGCAACCGGCCTCCGCACGGCCTGCTTCCTGAGAACAGGGCGTGCTCTCTCCTTACTGGACCGAGTCCAAATACGGCCCGGCCCCTTCGGGAAGGGACGTATCAGGTATATTAGATAAATTTAAGTGTTTAGGGTATATAGAAAATTAGAGAAGTCTATAGGGATATACGAAAAATTAACCCATTAACCAAATAAGAATAGTTTAAGTCTTGACTAAGTCACAACCAAACAAGAAAAACTTAAGCCATCTTAACTTGAAGTAAATAACCGATTCTATTTTTACTTTTAACCCACAAGCAATTAAGCAGAGACTACAATCAATGCTAAATATGAAATTTTTTTCGAATATATTTGTTTGGGCAGGGGAGGATCTACAACCAATCAAAGTGTGGCTAAGTCACCTCTGTGATCTTAAATTTTTAATTATGTATACTAAAATTTAATTGAATTTTATTTTTATTTTAAAATATTTTATACAGTCTAGCTCTCCTCATAAAATATCACATATCTAAGTAGTCTAGTGGTTAGAGCTTATTTTGTGATTGTAGAGAACTTAGACTTAATTCTCATCCACTGTATATTGTGCATTTTAACTTTTTAGGTCCTTATTAAGATTTTCTAATTATACCCCTATGTTTGGGATAATTGTTTCTCTTTAAAATGTTAATCTCATCTTTTTAAACAATATGATTTCAATACTAAATAAGTTTTGAATGTGTTTCACAACTACTTTGATAGTAAAAAGTTTTGTTTATGCAAATTAGTTTAAATAATATCGTTTAAATTAAATAATATAGTTTAAATCTCATCTGTTCTGTTACTTTTTTTATTGCTTATTGCCCGTGTGAAAGAACCTAACCTACTATTTTGATTTCGGCTTTCAATTATCTTCCTGCGTCGTAATGTAGGCCGGGGGCTCAATAGGTTTTCAGGCTACAATCTTTTTTTTCGAAGAAAGAGTGTTTAAGCCGAGAGAGAAAGCTCGCCTTGTGCACAAGACGTGTTTGTGATAATGCCTCTGTTCCCATCAAAAACCCGGTACAGGACAACTGGACAAGGCACTGTCGATTCAAGACTGCTTGAAGAATAGATGCGTATAGAACCTAAACATTGCAACTTTACGACCTAAAGTCAATCATCCATTGAAAAGAGCCCAAACTATTCACCCCTTTGCAACCACTTGAAAGATATAGGCAACAGATTAACAGAAATAAAGTCGTTCAATGTTATTGAAGTGTTTAAATTATATGAAAATATATAATATACAACAGGTTCATTTTGGTGTAGTCTGACGCTGAGAGCAAAATAAAGTGGAAGAAGTGCAAAAGTTCTTAAAACAGTTTTTTTTTAAGGTTAAGGTTCTTAAACAGTTATGGAACAAGACATCAAAATGAAGTAGAAGAAGTGCAAAAGTTCCTAAAACATCTGATTTTGCTGAACTATCATATCGAATAGGTACATATGTTTCCAGAGGATTGTAAACTGGTAAGTGTAGAATATTTATATTTATTGTCCCCAGTCAGCTGGAATGTTGACTGAGTTGAGACTGAGGTAGAGACAAAGAATCCTACTGGTAAGGGCAATATGGTCATGTCCAGTTCTGTCGTCTGATCCTCTTACTTTTCTAATAAGACTACTACATGATTAGGCAGAGTTCTCAAGTAAAGCATTAAAATTGAAAGTTTCCATCAAGGAGCCTGTTTGTACCCTTATTAAATTTTCATTGGTCTGACTTCTGGCACCACGAGTTTGGCAGTTAAGTCGCTGTACTTTTATATGAAAATCTGATATCCCGAAAATTGATGATGATTTTGTTTGAGCATTTTAGGATATGTTAATAGGGAAGATATAGTGATTTTTCTGGACAAGAGGACAAGTCTTTTGAGAGATCAGTGTTGGTAAATCAGCTTTTGAGAGAGGTATCCTGGCAACCAGGTCATAGAAGAAAGAATGGCGAAACTAAATGGATTCATAAAATGGCAGTGGCATATGTGATGGTTATGATTATGTTTTGTTGATTGCATGATGCCTATAAGAGATTGAATTTGCTTGTGATCATAGTTTGTTTTTTCCTCTTTTACTTTTACTGTACATTGTTCCTTTTGTTTTTTTTTTTTTGAAGAAAAACATGGGTCAAGCCCATATTCTATTAATTGTTCCTTTTGTTTTCGATTGTATTTCAATTATACAATGATAACATATGGTTGGTAACTTGGTATTAGATCTTCCATTCTTTAATCAACCAGTCAATTCAAAAATACTGCGGATCAAATGAATTGATTAGTTGAATTGTTTCCTTTGGCTCTTTCCCCCAACCACACGTTCCCTTTTCTAAACAACTTTGTACTAAACTTCTAAAAAAGAAAAAACTTTATTGTACCGTTGTACCATTACTTTCAACGCAATTTCCAGGAAACCTCGAATACTATACATGCTTATAGATTTTGGTACCTTTAATTTATGTCCCATATGTTCAATTTCCTGATTTATGCAGGAAGCTTCACACCGGTTGCATGTGTTGCCGGTTATTAATTAGATCTAAAACTTTTGAATAATTGGTTTGAAAAACAAGCCTTTGATATGGTGGCAGAGGTAGAGATCATAGATTCGAAATTCGGATGGAAAAAAATATTTGTTATAATAAGATAAGTATTAAATAATTTGGTGTCTTGTTCTCTAACTTTTACTAAAAAATAATTGGTTTGTTTATATATATTACCAGGGAATTATATATGGTTTCAAAAACAAGTTTCCTTGCCATGACATTTGAGGAAGCTTCTAGGAAATGAGGAGATAACTCATTTAATATATTTCCATGCTTTTTGGAAACTTCACACCAATTGCAAGAGCATGTTTATTGTTGGGGGATTATTAAATTGGATGGTACTTATGCAGCATACCACAAAAAAGGCATTAACAAAAACCGGCCCCCTTCCCACCTACACATCACATGCACTTCCACGAAAGAAATGTGATAGGGTTGCAGTTGTGTCATTTTCCCCTGTTTCCTAACCCCTCGATTTTTCTTGTGTCCATATCACGTTTCAAAATAAATAAAAAAGACAAAAAAAAATGTTCCTGTAATAATGTATATTTGCTAATGTTTCCTTTTTTTTCAATGCATATTTGTATATCTGCAGTACGCATTCCTTCTTTTCCAGTCATTGACACGCACTCTTTATTCAAAACAGAGACTTTGAATATCAAGTATTCTAATTCACAAGGTCTTTACTCAAACATAATTTATGGATCCATGATTGTGAAACTAAAGCAATGGTCTTAGTCTAATAATTTTAAGCAAGATTTTAGGCAAGAGTTGGACTGTTGCAAAAACGCGTGTACCTCAATAAATAAATCCATTAGTCATGAATTTTTCTAAGAAAAAGAGGAAATTAATCGAAAAAAAATATTACCCTCCAACAACTATTGTTTCCACTTGTCATGACCCTATTTTAAGAAAGATGCCTGACTCTGGACTTGATGGATGACACATGACAAACTTGACAAGTTTCTCACGCGGCTAAGTAAATAAATCATATGCATGGGGGTCCCCTCATTCAAAACATGCATATGTATATCATACGCCAACCATAATCCAACAAAGTCATTTTAAAAAGATATTCAAAATTGACACAATCAGTCTATGTCTTGCTAGATTTACAAACTCATTTTAGTTTCACATTAAGGCTACATCAAAAAAGTTTTACCTTAAGGCATAATGGAAATGTTTTTTTCTTTGCCTAAAAGTCCCCATACACACCACTGACACAAATAAACTTTTTGCAGATTATTGACTGAGTATTTTTTTTAAATTATATTAATGCACTCTTTACAGATTTAATCGTCTATTTATTCCGTGACATGCGTTTAATATATTATTTGGGGTCAAACAAGGGCAAGCTTTCTAATTAAGCGTAATTATTTTTCATTATAGACTGCCATCTTGAATCCAGCCATCTTGGCGTGCTGAGGTGATATACTTTTGCTGAGTGAGGCTACGGTGCTATATATACATAGCGCAGATCGGTATGTATTATGAATTTATATTTATATTTTTAAAATACAAACAATTGATTCAAACATTTCAATATAATTTTTATATGAAAATATGAAGAATAAATTTTATATTTTTTCTTTATTATTTTTTAGATGGGTAGAAAATCACTACTTTCATATGATCCATAATATTTAGACATGTGATTTTCTACCTATCTAAAAAATATAAAATTTGATCTCTAAATATATTTTTATATGAAAATCATATTAAACAGTTCGAATCAACTATTTATATTTTAATAACAAAGATATGAGTCCATCATATGGACCTATGTGCGCTATGTATATGTAGTACCTAGCTTCGCTCTTATTTTGCTCAACTTCCTTGATATGTATATACTAGTATCGTGTTCGTGCATTGCAATGAGGACATATTATAAGTGAACAAAAAAAATCTCATAGAAAATTACATATTTCCATAAAAAAAAAATTGAGAATAATTATTCAACAAATACATGAATGGTATTAAAATATGAGAGAGCAAATATGTTCAAAATTCAATATTTCATAAAAAATAAGATGGAGAACTTTTAATTCATACATACATTGATTTTGTGTGGGATTTTCTATTACAGTAAAATACTGCAATTTGTTATTTTACTATTTTATCAATATATTATAGTATCGTTGCATGAAAATTTGTGTAGTTTTTGCTAATAATGTAGATTTGTAATCCTTATTACTATTATTTGTGGATATGTATCTTTATTGCTATTAATGTGGATTTGTAATCCTTATTTATTGTTATTATGTGTGGATTTGTATCTTTATTATTATTAATGTGGATATGTAATTTTTATTGCTATTACGTGTGGAGATGTATCCTTAAATGACATACAATGAAATCAATAATTGCAGTGATTATTGTGGATTTGTATTCTTAAATGACATTTTAAAATGAAAAAAAAAATTCAGACATCTACATGTGGCGAGTATGCGTCTAAATAAATTTAGACTTCTATACGTAGAAAAACATCAAAAAGATGCATAGAATCAAAAAAGACATTGTTTGATTGGAAGGCTGATATTCAATCTAAATTTTCATCTTTAATCACTGATGTTGGCAAATCATGACATCTACATGCTTAATATAAGAATGGATATGTGCATACATGCGTTATAATTTATATCGATTTATATTTAAAGGAAATCATATGTTTCTTTATGCGCATTAACGTTGAACCGACAACGATTTTCCTTGAGAATTAGAAATACTACAACTTAAGCAAAGTCGTTTGATTTTATTCACGGATTAATGTTTTTTAGTTTTAAATTTATTTGTACGGGTTTCATCTTTCCATTATGTTATCTTATAATGGAAGAAATCATCCCCTTATAGGTAAAGAAGATATGGCAAGATTGTTATTCACGCCAAGTTTGACTCATCAAACCAACATAAAAGATTTTTCTACTTTTTCTTCAACCATTTTAACACGTTTATTTTTCTTTTTGACTAGCTAATTAATTGAGGACTGCAACCAAATGTATCGTTTTAAGAATTTTGTTATAACTTTCAATTAGGGGTGTCAATGAGTACGATACGGGTAGGGTGGAAGCATTTTCATACCCATACCCACTAAGAATTGATCTTACCTATATCTTACTCTTACCCAGTAAAATTGATCTTATCCTACCCTACCCATACCCGTTAAAATTATCGGGTAACGAAATGGTAGCGGGTGGATAACGAATAATAATAGTAATATAATAATTAATTTTATTATGTTTTATATATAGAATATCAAAACTCACCATTTCACACATATGCAATCATATTACTAATAAACAAAAAATGTACAATCAATTTTAACTAAATTATTTTTTTATAAAGCAAGAGAATTAGAAAACACAAATATCTATTCGAACAAATTCAATTATTTAACTAAATAACAAACATTCAAATAAAAGTAATATGTTTAACAATTTTTTTATAGCAAAAAACATACATTAAATAACAAATGTACATCACTAATTATTACAAAAATATTATTATATGAAACATCACAAAAATAAATTTTACCATCACTAATTATTGCTCAAACATTATCATATAATATTATTTTATATAATTACCTTATAGGATAACGGGTACAAAATAGCCTTTACTCATATCCATACCCGTTTAGCTAACGAAAAAAAATCCTTACCCATACCCATACTCATACCCGATAAGCTAACGAAAAAAAAATCTTACTCATACCCGCCTTAACGAATACGGTACGGGTAGGGTAAACGGTTAAAAGGGTATCATTGACACCCCTACTTTCAATTGCTTCGGAGATCTTTTATTAGAATTATTTTTATTGAAAATGTAATTTATGCAACAACAAAAAAGATTCAAATTAAAGCAAAATCAGCACCTAAAATTGGATCAAATATTTTGCAAACATGAATCCATTAAATTGAGTAGTATGTACAAAAATAAATCGTCATCTTATCTATCCTCAACAATTAACAATCTTAATACTTTTGAGGAAATATCTTAAAACTAGCTTAGATTATCTCACAAAATATAATTACCACGTGCAGCAAAAAAATAATAATAGAATCTTATAATCTATGGCCTTCAAAGGAATCAAAGCTGCTGAGTTAGGCAAACCAGTTTCCTAAATTGATACTATAATTACTTAGACATTTGTCACTTTTGTGCCTAATCCAAGCCACAATTCAGTGTCCTCTTTCTTAATAGCAGCAGTCATTGGTGAGTTCGATACTTGGTATGGCGCCTTTGCTATGATCCTGAAATTCAATATAACTATAATTAATATAATTTATGATTATACAATACAATATATAAAAATTTCAAACTACTTGTTATCACCAACAAAAAGTAGGAAAGAAACTACCTACCGATCCTTTCTTTTCTCTAGGAATCGTTGAAGTGATGCCTTCCTCATAATAGGTAGATCTGAAAAAAGTAATATAAGATGGCAATAAGAAACAAACCTATAAAATTTTTGTTAAGATATAAAACAGGAAATATTCCGGTATTTGAGACCATATACAAGACAAAGTCTTATGTCATTAATTAAACATAAAACATAAGTGTTAGTTACCAGAAAGGATTGGTTGTGATGATCTTTGAGCTTGAATTTGAGCACCGACAATTGGATTAGCAGTGGTTGGAGAGACTTTAGATTGTTCTATGGATGGAGTTGGTGTAGGAGATGAAGAAACAGGGATGTAAGTGGAGTTGCATGAAGTGGGGTTCCCTTTGATGGCATAGTTCATCAAATCTTGTACCTTCTCTGCTGGGAAATTATCAAAAACCAACACTTTACCCCCGTAAAATATTGTTAACTGTGACTTCTCTTGCTCCCTGAAAATAAAATAATCACCAAATGTTAAAAATAAATATACACAACTCTGGACAGAACAAAACAGATCTTTTTCTCTCTCTTGCTAAAATTTGAATTTATGTGAACTACGTACAATTATTAGAAATTTATTGGTCATATATGCGAAATTGAGGTAGCAAACAAATTAAACGCACCTTGCCCCAGTAATGGTACTTTTGCCACCTTCCAAGCCAACAGTGTGGGGGAAAAGCTCCATTTCAGGATTTTCAATTTTGTTTGATAAGGGAACAAAATTTATTTTGTTTCCACTTGCCTCAAAGGATTCTGATTCAGTTTCAATCTCTCCCGACGAAACATCTGCCCCCGGTAATAAGCTCATCGTAGTAGTCGGCCTCCGGTAAACCTCATTGTTACCTACAAAATAAAACTTTTAATTTTAAAAAATTGAACCTAAATTCATATTAGGCGAAATAACAACAAAAATAAAGAAGTGCTTACCAAGGTTGAGGTTTACAATACTGCCCTTCTCTTTGACAAGCTGGCTTAGAAGCCCACATGCAACTGTGAAGTTTGTTTTCTCTCCTGATTTAGCTGCCATAGCTATAGCTTCCGTCTATGTAATTCGTTTTCCAGCAATTGCTTCTGCTTGGTGTTTTGAGTTGTATGGAACCTCGGGTTTCTTCTTTGGTTTGGTTTGGTATAATATAGTTGGCGTATACCTATGTCTTTTCGTCTTCCTCCAAACTTTATATCTAGGTCTAAGAGAATTGGTCGACCAGAAATACTCTTTGCATGGTTTATGACACGTGATTCTCGAGGATAATAATAAAGAAGGGTCGCAATATTTAAATAGCAATTTGCTTTCAATTTTGGTTGGTTAAAGGTCATGCTTCGTGGCTCCTAACTTGCATGTCTAATTATAAACACATAGGATATGAGAGTTAGAATGCCACGTGTGGTGCCATTCGGCAACAAGGGATTAAGAGGGAAGGATTAAGAGCTTAAAGAACGCTAAGGAACCGATGTTTTGTTGTCTTAATTCGTATATAAAAGCTAACGAAGCTAAAGGAATGAGTAGATGTGTCTTAAGATCCGGACAGATAATTAAGATCCGGACAAAAGGAGACTAAAAAAGGTGATCTTAATCCGCGCTAAGAAACCAGTGCTCAGTAGGATTAAGCGGATAAGGAAGTTAAAGGAGATGATTAAGCCTTAAACTCTTGTTACCGAACGGCCCCATATAGGTTTATACTTGTGCGTCTAATTTCTCTATTTTTATCATACTTCTATATATACTTGCGTATTTCTCTTCTATTTTAAATAAATGTATTTTATACGCGTGCCACCTTTTGGCTAAAAAAAATAAAAAATATATACTTCTATTAATATATGTTTTTTCAGAAACAAATAATATAAATATATGCTTTGTGGTTGAAAATATTGTTTTAGTTAAGTCCCATTCAAGTTTGTGTCTCATTATATTATGATTCCTAACTCCAACTCTGAAGTTTTAAAATAATATATTTTTTGTATTTCGCTATAGATTTTGTGCCCATGACTTGTGTTATTTTTCATTGTACAAATTAGGATTCATTCTAATTTTTGGTTTATTTTTATTTACTATAAATGGTATGATTAAGCTTGAGGAGGTTCATAAATTATGATTTGTGTTCACTTATATATATATATAGAGAGAGAGAGAGAGAGAGAGTGGCTAAGATCAAAGTGGTATGACCAAGGCCTTTGGTGCTACCAAGTCGTTTTTGGATTTTCAAAGTCCAAACAGTCGATCTAAACCGTTAGATGTGATCTCTATATTAAAATCTGCTTGGAGACCAAATTTTACATTTTTTGGAATTTGTTTACTATTTTTTAAGCCACTTTGAAAATTGCTGATCACATGGTCCAGAATTTGGTTGCACTGTTTTTACTGTTCACCCGGATCTGCCATTTTCAAAGTGGCTTAATAAATAGTAAAAAAATTCTAAAAAATGTAAAATTTGGTTTCCAAGCAGATTTTAATATAGATTGAACATCTAACGGTTTGGATCGACTATTTGAACTTTAAAATAGCAAAAACTAATTAGTAGCACCAAAGGCCTTGGTCATACCACTTTGATCTTAGCCACTCTCTCTCTCTCTCTCTCTATATATATATATATATATATATATTAGCCTCATAAATTATGTTATTATAGAAATAATTGATGTATTTTATATTTAGATAATGTAGAGAGCCATATCTAGTCCATAAGCTAAGATGTTGTATTATGTGAAAAAATGTAGATTAGAAATCTAATGCTCGCACTAGATCGGTGTTGGGTTTTAATCCTGGCTAAAAGAAATTAAGAAGAAAAATAGACATTTGGATCAGGTAAGCATGTGATACACAGCATTGGATTAGGCCTCCATTTAGAATTATTTTTTGATAAAAATAAAAATGACAAATAAGAGGTATATATATCAAGGGAAACATTTTGACCACCCGAGCCATCATATCCAAGTGCGCTTCCTAACTAGTTTAATAGAAAAAATCTTTCAATTTTGTCTAACTTTCATTTCCACTGTCATATCCAAGCTTTTAAAGTTTTGTTTATAACATTTTTACAATGCTACTCACAAGCATTTAAATCTCTATCTGCAAGCAATTAAATCATAAATCTGTGTCGTTTTAACTCCTAACTGTTTTTGTCTTCAAGCCAAAAAAAGAAAAGATTCCTTTCACCCATTTTTTTTTATTTTTTCTCTGATCATTCTCGTCCATTTTTTCGACAATCCGTGATGAATTTTACAAATCTAAAAATACGAACATTTTCTACTCGATTTACTCTTTCAAATGAGATCCATGAAAAAATACTTTTGAGTTATTTTGAAGTCATTTTTTTAAAAGTAAAGGCCATGAGTACTTTAAATTTTCAAGATTTTAAATATCAGTCTACA
The DNA here is from genome assembly GCA_028015225.1 of Carex myosuroides. Lineage (NCBI taxonomy): Eukaryota > Viridiplantae > Streptophyta > Magnoliopsida > Poales > Cyperaceae > Carex > Carex myosuroides. The sequence continues at coordinate 4,344,784 of CM051481.1, forward strand.
ACAATTTAAACCTCTGATGTCACCATTTAAACTACTACGTTCAAGCATTTAAACCTCTTATGTCGATCATATAGTATCACACGTTTAAGCCTCTATCTATAACTGTTTAAAGTAGTTGTGACAAGCATTTAAAGTAGTTGTGTCAAACATTTAAATAATTTTCATGTCAGATTTAAAAGGTTGTAGACTGAGGTTCAAAAGCATGAGAATTTAAGTGCTCATGGACTTTACTTTCAAAAAAAATAAAAACAACGACTTGAAAAAAATTAAAAATATTTCTTCATTGAACTCATTTGAAAGAGAAAATCGAGTAGAAAACATTTGTATTTTTAGATTCGAAAAATTCATCATGAGTCGTCGAGAAAATGGACGAGAATGATTCGAGAAAAAAAAATAGAGTTGGTGAAAGGAATTTATTGGCCTGTTCGTTTGTCATGGGATTACACGGGATAGAATTTGATGGGGATAGGAACCCACTTTTGAAAAAGTGGGAACCCATGGTACGGGTACAAACAGGATTAATTATAGGAAAGTTGAAATGGGTGTTCGGTTGTACGGTGGAATTAGTCGTGGGAAATTCTATTTTTCGTTCTAAAATGCTTGATATCAATACAATTATTCTTATTAATAATTATTAGTATAATAAAATAATATGAATAACATAACAACACTTATTAGTTATTATTTTATAATGATGTTTGTGCTCGTAAACTTGTTATCCAATCACCAAAAAATAAATTTAAATTTAAATTAGCAAATTGATAATTAATCATTTTTAATTTTCTTGAAATAAAATAAAAAAATGTACATTTTTAATTTTGCTTCAATACTATTTTAGAAGGTTGGTTTTTACTATTTTAAAAAATGAATTTCAATTTAAATAAGAAAAAAATTGTACACTAATATGCTATAAAAAAAAATTAGCTGTAATTTGTAAAAGAAGTATTAGAAATAGCGTAGGAAATTATCAAGCAAATATTCATACAAAAATGAATATCTATTTTCGTTACTTTCTATTTGAACAAATAACAAAATAATCATAGATATATATTTCACAGTAAAATTAAGTACAATAACGGGATGTAAATTTTTCCATATATTTAAATTTAAATAATTTATAAAAATATGAGATGGAAAAAAATAAACAAAATTTTACGAATGGTGTTTTAAGCAAATTAAAATATATTTTTTATTTATAAATTTAGGACTCGTCAAATTTAACTGGACGTTGCAAGTAATTTTAATTTACTAATGAGTGCCAAAGTTCCAGGCTATTGTTAGTCCCACAAGTTCTAGTAAAATTAAAAAGGAAGTCCTTATATATATCATTTGTTATGTGTGTGCGAAGTGAATTTGAGTGAGGAGAGATGGTAGGAATTGAGTCATGTGGAGAGATAGCATGAATCAGAAACAATTCATGTGAAGAGAGAGCAAACAAATTGAATCTAGCATGATAATTTTTTTCCCAGAAAAATGAATTGAGATGGGAATAGTGGGGAATAACTTATGGGCTGAATTTGGGAAATAACTGGCCTGTCGAACAGCTGCAGGAAATTTTAAGTTATACTTTGCCCGAACCCATCAAATTCCTAACAGAAATTTGACCACTGAACAAGGCCTAAATATTTGCAGATAGATATTTAAATGTTCGTGAATAGCATTGTAAAATGTCATAAACATAGCTTTAAATGCTTGGATATGAGCGCTGAAAATGAAAATTAGACATTAAATACTTGGAGAGCGTGCTGGGAGATTTATTTGGGGGGGCAATTACCAAGCTTCATATATGAATTCCCCCAATTTAGTGAGAATTTTATATATACCACTCAAAAACTATGAAATTATGTATTTACCACTCCAACATTTATAAATATGTATTTACCATTCTAAAGTCTACTAACTCACATATTTGTCTAATATATATTAAATATACTCAAAATTCAAATTATTAATGTTCAAAATTTTAGAAAATATAATTAATTAATGATTAATAAAAACTAGACTTATTCTCTCTGTATCGGCTCTAACAATAGATAACAACATTAAGTCGTGCTTTTCCAACTACCCTGATGTGTCCCCTGCATCAGGGGTGGAGCCAGACTTTCGAATTACGGGGTTAAAAACGTATGGAGGTCAATCACATAAAAATTTCTGCAGAGAACGAAAGTCAATTTGACAGTACCAGGACATTTTACTCTAAATTATATTGAAAATTATATACAAATACAAAAAAAAATTAAAAAAAATGGGTTCAATTGACCCCATTCTTTGTTCTTCAATCCACCTCTGCTCTACACCACCTCATTCAAGCCCAATTACGCTAGCAGTCTTGGCCACTCCTTCTCCTACCACCCCGCACAAGCAGTCACCGTAACCACTAACACTCCTGTTGTTATTAGCTGGTTGTGATAATGGGGTACCGAGTCATGAGAGAGATAGTGAGAGAGGTTATAATTAAAGAGCGTGCAATGGGCGCATTGAAAGCTGGAGAAGACAAGAGTCCAATTCGAATGTGGAAAATGGGTCCAATTTAAACTAATTCTTAATTAATTGTAGCTTTTAGTACATTAAACATAATTAATTCGAATTTTGGATATATTATATATATTTTTTAATTATATTGATTAAATATGTGAATTATTAGAATTTAGAATGGTAAATACGTAATTAAAAATTGAAATAGTAAATACGTAATTTCATAATTTTTGAGTGGTATATATGAAATTCCTCCAACTTTAAATATCCAAAAAAACAACAACTAGTTTTCCTGGTAACTTCCTTATAACTTCCTTAGACAAAAAGTTACTTTAATCGCTACAAAAAATAACGGTTATTCTCCATTTAGAATTTTAGGTTTGATAACCAACTAAGTAAGCCATATATGATATATAGGTAATAAATAAATAAATAAATTGAAACTTTTAATGACTTTACCCTTCTATCATTCATGATCACTGCATGGACACTAATTTAATAGATTATAATCGAAGATATATTGCTTTAGTTTAATAGTTCAGGATCGAAGATTGCTTTAATTAATAGTTTAGATATTTTAGAATCAATGATTAACTTCGCTTGTGTAGTTTCTACACACTTTGTCTCAAGCCGGAAAAAAGAAAGAGGGGTGTGATAAATGTGACGAGCTAACATAAAATACAGTCTTCCATGATTGCTTGAAATTTTTTTCTTTTTAAAGAACTATTACTTGTTGATAAACTATATCTACGACATGAGACTAATAATAATGAACAGTTCATGTTCTTTGAGTGGTCCACAGTTCTTTCAATAGATAGAAATAATATATAGTATCAGGTGAACTAGTTTGTTGAGATATTTTTATTAATTATAGAATAAATTACATAGCAATCTTTAAAGTATCAATCATTTTCTAATTTGATTAAAGTTTTAAAAGTATTATCTTTATCCTTAAAAGTTTTAATGCGTAACAAATTATTCTTATCATTCTCATCGGTTAAAAAACAAGAAAGGCTTGGGTCCAATGGGTTTCAAGACCGTCCGTCACATAAAGATTCGTGTGCACGAATTTTAAAGCAGATGTGAAAGTTGTGGGCGCAAATCCTAAAGCAGATCGGACGGTGAGCGAACCCGTCGAACTCACTTTGGGTCCAATGCCCATCGGACCCAAATTTCTCCCTTAAAAAACTAGATGAATTGAGCTCCACCTTTGCATCCATATTATGATGATAGTTGTGGTAAAATGTATGCTTATAAAATTCTCAGTTAATTAATAATGACATAAGAATTATTTAACATTTTATGTTATTAATTATATTAGTTTTCATGTTATTTGTATTGTTTGACAACTACACCACAATTTTAATTTTTAAATGCTAACAAAATAATTTGCGACAGTTCAAAATATTCTTGTTTTTAATGGATTCTAAATGTAGGATCAATTTTATACAAGTTGCAAATTTTAAGGAAAAAAATGATACTTTTAAAATTTTTGATAAACAATTGATGCCTCTACTTTAAGAACAATTATGTAATTTACTCATTATTATTATAGATATCAGTTTCATGATACACAAAATTTTAATACTTTTAATTTACGTAAACACTATTATTTTGGAAGAAAGTCTAATAATACTTTTTGAATATGATTAAGACGGTTTGACTTTGTATTTTTAACTGTATAGTAGCACAATAATATTGTATGACTTCAAATTAGTGTCATCTTAATTTTTATTCATTCAATTTACTTTTTTAAATCGTTGTAGTCTGAAAGGGATGAGCAGGTGGAATACCAGTGAAGGGGAAGATTCAAAGGAGCAAGTTGGGTTGAGGCAACAAATTCCTTTTAGTCACGTGTTTGTGTTGGCTTGACGGAGTCTAAGATGAGCGCATCGCTATCAAAAAACGAATACTTCCATATTTTAAAAAAGGAAAAAAAAACAAAAGAGGGGTTGAACGGAAATTTCCAGATCTAAGAAAAAGCAAAAAATAGGTAGAAGACGATAATTTATTGATCGGGAGGGTGACATTTGGGAATGGTTGGGTTTTCATCCAACGGGCATTGGACGAAGTCTCGTCCAAATCTGAGCCTAAACCGTGCGATCTGTATGAATGTTCGTTCGGACGGCTTAGATTCAAATCAGATCGGACAGTGTATGTCCAATACCATTTGGACGAAATCTAATTCGTTTGGATGGGAATTGGGAAGGAAAACAAGTGCAAGTTGGTTCTGTGCGCATTCATTCATACAGCAGAGCTAATTTGTTCTCCTTCCCCGAATAAAACACGTGCCTGTTAATTTAGAAGCAACTTGGTAATTTGGGTTTATCAGGTAGACCTCCATTATCAGATTATTCAACCCGAATCAGCCCCAGAAGAAAACACGTGTCTCTTCAGAAGAAACTTGGGAATTTTAGGTTTATCGGGTGGATATCCGTTATCAGATAATTCAACCCGAATATGTTAACAAATGGATGTAAAAGAATCATATTGTATATCTTCCTGAATTCAGATCACAGACTTCTGATTTAATTATAAAAATCATCAGCTGAGATTTAGACAATGAATTTAAACCATTCAATGATCTTAATTTATTTCACAACTCAAATAATTATGTTTCAAAAGGTTGAAATATAAATTCCAGTTACTGTCTTAACATTTTTCAACCTCTGATTTTTATACAAAATGAGTTTGAAAGTTATAAGGTTGTGACACAAGCTATTGGGTCTTCAAGTTGACCAAGTAGTTCGAATTAAGATATGAAACCGACCAAATTATTATTTACTTTTTTGTTGTTTTCAATAGAAAATTATTTGGGCGGACAAAAGTTCACTTCGTTATTTGGGAAAAAAAAAACAATTCAAGCCAGATCCATATAAGACCTGAATTCAATCTAACATCTGCAAAAATGATAGATTATGTATTCTTATTTTGATCCTTTGGATTTTTAATGAATTAATATTTTTTTGACGAAAACGACGTAAAAATTCCTCATTGTGTCCAATAAATTTTAAATCTAAGACTTTTTGAAAAATATTCTAATAATTTATAACTTCTACTATTGTAAAATGTAGAATTCGGATTTTTACTACAATTTATCCAAATCCAATCCATTATTAAAAACAGGTAGGATTGGCCTGTAAACTTGGGTAGAATAATCAATTAAAGCGCTAAGAAAGTAATTAATTAATGAATATTTTTGCCAACTCCAGTACATCACTTTGAAGTCATCATTCCATATGACTTAAGCAATTGAGTTTTTGTAAGAAAAATAAAGATTCATTTTCTTAAATTTCACTTACCAAACACATTTTCTTTAGAGAAACTTAAAATTTAAACCAACTCAACTTGCCGAACACCCACTCGCTGATATTGGTTACATATGCATTAATTAGGCCTGCCCGTGACCGTGAGTTTAAGGTGCACAGTAGTGGTTGCCAGTACTACACTACGACTATATTTGGATGACACAAGAATAGAGGTTATTTTAGAATATAAGTTATTCGGAATAGCAATATGCATCAAAACAATATTTTTGCTATTTATAGCTGTTATTCTCTATTCTTTGTAAATGTTGAAATAACTACTATTTAGAAATGTGAAATGAGAGAAAAAAAATACTTTATTTTTAGATTTTCATCAACATAGTTCCGAAATGACAAATTTGATACCACTTTCCGCTATCTCCACATCGTGACAATTCATTTGAGATCCCACTTGCCTATCTTTACTCTTAATTAGCACATTATTAACACTATTTTTATTGGTTACAGCTATTCACTATTCCACATATGTAATCCAAACAATTTTTTTACTAATCTGAATAGCACAATTTTCACACTAATATGAAAATCACTATTTTTTCTCTATTCTCATATACTATTCTAAAATTTCGCTATTCTAACTATTATAACTCTCATCTAAACGTGGGTTCAAGCGGAACTGATATCAATCAAGGTATCTCATTGTTTGAGTTCAAATATGATCCGTTTGTTATTTTCATATATTGATACGAATGTTAAAGAGACGCCGTGTATTAAAGGGTTGGACCGGATTGGCTTAAATTTGATCGGACGGTCCGAATTAAAAAAAAAAGCAGTAAGGTAATGCTGAGGATCCGGAATTCTGGACTCGGTCAGAATTATTTCACTTCTTTTTCTTTTTTTGATTCAAGCCAATTTCACTTCTTGGATACATTGCTAGCACATCATATTGGTATAAGAGTCCGTATCTTCTATGTTAACATAAAATTTGAATTTGAAATTCAGATCAGGATCCGAGTAACTTCGGATCAATTTGAAAATTTGCAATACTGCTTTAAAACTTTGGTCAATGTATAATAAACGGTCTGAATTCAAAATTTTAAATTACTTCTAGTCTGAATTTATAGGTCTAGGAGATAACACTGTCCTTACATCAGCCTTCCAATAAAGCAAATAACAAATGGAAAATATTCCGATTTCCGAGGTATCACATATTCACATGTTAGGGTGAACAGAAAAGTCTTCCTCTATGAAATAAATATGATTAATCTTTATATTAGGTCCCATCTTGAGTCTTGACTAAATAAAACAATCGATCACATGCACCTATGAACATGTGGGGTTTATGCAATAAAATTAAGTCAAGCTTTGGTATTTTCAAGAAAAATCAGCGATCTACAAGCACGCGAAAAATGGACCAGTTTGGATCAGTCCATTATTCCGAATTTTGTTTAGTTACCATTTTACAGAAGAAAAATAGGTTAAGTTTTTTTTTATTTTTGAGTAAAGATTGAAATTAAGTCATTCAACTATTTAATATTCATAAAAAATTACTTCTTTTGAATTTTGAACCTGATCTCTCATATAAATAGTATTGACTTTGTCACTAGATCAAAAGAAGTAATCTAACAAAAAATTAAAAAAAAATTTAAATTTTTAGTATTAGATTTCAGCATCTTGTCTCTAAAAAAAAAATTAAGGATATCGGTCATTTAATGGCCGGTAGGTAAATAAATAGAGTACCGACCATTTTATGGCCGGTCGGGATATTTTTATAAATACTCAGGGGATCTGAGTATATTAATTAATTTCTATTAAACTTTGGATATTAATAAAAATGTCGGAAAAATCAGCGATCTACAAGCACGCAAAAAATGGACCAGTTTGGATCAATCCATTATTCCGAATTTTGTTTAGTTACCATTTCACAAAAGAAAAATAGGTCAAGTTTTTTTTATTTTTAAGTAAAGGTTGAAGTCAAGTTATTTAATTATTTAATATCCATAAAAAAAATGCTACTTTTGATTTTGAACCTGCGATCTTCCATATAAATAGTATTAACTTTTCCATTAGATCAAAAATTAATATGAATTAGAAAAAAAAATAATATTATCAGATATGCATCTGCGCATCCTCCAGGAATGACACACTGGTATTAAATTTTGCACACAAATAATATATATGTGCCACCCTTTGAGGGTGCATAGATATTATATGCATAATTGATAAAATTAAACATATTTCAAACTCGTGTCAACTCTGTCAATTTGTTTCTGAAAAATGGTAACTAAAAAAATTCGGTCCATTATATATACCTTTCCGAAAAAAGAAACCAACTGCAAAAAAAAAAAAAAAAAACAGTTTATATGTTGTTCTTCGAAAATAGGAATTTTGATTTTATTGCTCATCAATCGAGAAAAAAACTGCTCCGATAACATCATTTTTTTTTTGGGGGGAATTCTTGGTAGATGCTACCAAGTTTGATAATATAATTTTCAACCACTCATTTAATTATCCCACTCACAAATATGTATATAAATTTGCAATATTTTAGGAGTAGAAATTCAATCTTAACAAAGTAAGTTGACAATTTCAGTAATATTTTTCAAATCAATACATATAGTAGTTAAACTAAAAAATTAAGCATGTTGTTTAAAAATCATTATATAATTGTGGTGTATCATATTTGTATAATTTTAAGCATCATTTTGATATTCCATTAAAAGGCATTAATTATGAACTTATGAAGTATTGCAAAGTTATACCAAATTTTAACATTTTTATGTATGTTATATTGTTATGTGGTGTACATAGAACATAGATCCATTTGAACACTTTTCTTGTATATGATATACATAACATGAGTAGAACTAGGGTGCTCCTAAGCTCACCAAGCCCTTCGTGAGCGCGACTCTAAAACCTATCAAATTGACTTCAAACGACATTTTCAAACCGTTAGATGTTCAATCTATATTAAAATGTGCTTGGAGACCAAATTTTACATTTTTTGGAATTTTTTTACTATTTACTAAGATGGTTTGAAAATCGCTGTTTTTCAATGGTGCAGAATTTTAATAAAAACAGCGATTTTCAAACCATCTTAGTAAATAGTAAAAAAATTCCAAAAAATGTAAAATTTGGTCTCCAAGCACATTTTAATATAGATTGAACATCTAACGGTTTGGAAATGTCGTTTGAAATCAATTTGATAGGTTTTAGAGTCGCGCTCACGAAAGGACTTGGTGAGCTTAGGAGCACCCTAGTTCATACTCTACATAACATATACATCATCAGAGGCGGAGCCACATACATTGAATGGGGGTCAATTGACACCCATTCATTTTGAATTTTTTTTTTTATACTCTATTTTAATATAGATTAAAGTAAAATATTATAGATAGTGTGAAATTGACCCCCATTCGTAATAGAAAAATTTTATATGCTTGACCCCCATTCACGTTTGACTCCCATAGTCTGAAAGTCTGGCTCCGCCCCTGTACATCATCACATTCTATCTTGATGTCGAATGTTATTTAATGGTCATTTTTGAAAGTCAATAGCTGCTCCCTTTGTTTCAATAATTTAATTAATTATCCTAAATCCTAAAGATGCCTATCTCGGGAAAAAAAATTTGAAGCTCTATTTTTTTGCATAAGGGACATGCGACAACTAGACCCGACATTTTTATTAATATCCAAAGTTTAATACAAATTATTAATTATGCCCAGAATCGGATCCAATATCGAAAAATGTCCAAACCGGCCAGAAAATGGCCGGTTTACTCATTCTCTAAGCCGGCCATTTTCTGGCTGGTTTACTCCCCCCTAAGCCGGCCATTTTCTAGCCGGCTTAGTCGGTTTTTTTTTTTTTTTTAAGAGACATTATGAAGAGAAAAAATAATAAAATTTAACACTGAAAATTTGAATTTTGTGTTTAAATTATTTGTTAGATTACTTCTTTTGATTTATAATTAGCATATTTATACTAAAATACACTAGATTACTTGAAATTATGTTGAATTACACTATATTACAATAAATTATGTTGAATTACACTAAATTACGTTAAATTACGCTAAATTACAATAACTTCGCTAATTATGCTGAAATACGGTAAATTACGCTAAAATAGACCGGTTCTGTGCCATCTTTCATGAATCATAAAAAATAGTAAAAAAATTCCGAAAATAGTAAAAACTGGTATTCTACAAGTTCATTATGTAACTAATTTACTGAGCTACTTGGATTGAATAATAGAAATGAAAATCTTAATCGGAAACTTCAACTCAAGTTTTGAGGTTCTTCCCTTTGTTTTTTGACGATTTTGAATTTTGGAATCCGGCATCGCGAGCACGGACGCATGCGCATTTTCGCAAGCTTTCCGAAAAGTGGTCATTTGCTGAAATCGGACACTTGAGCGCCGTTTTATGACCGTTTGAAGTTTCATCGTCGTTTTTCACCTTTTCAGTGAAGATATCGTCTCTATTCATATGTAATTTACCGTAATTTTACCGTATTTTAGCGTAATGTAAGGTAATTTTGTGTAATTTAACTTAATATAGTCTAATTCAACATAATTTCAAATAATTTAGCGTATTTTAGTATAAATATACTAATTATATATCAAAAGAAGTAATCTAACAAATAATTTAAACAAAAAAATTCAAATTTTCAGTATAAGATTTCATTATTTTTTCTCTTCATAATGTCTCTAAAAAAAATAAAAAAATAAACGACTAAGCCGGCCAGAAAATGGCCGGCTTAGGGGGAAGTAAACCGGCCAGAAAATGGCCGGTTTAGGGAAGGAGTAAACCGGCCATTTTCTGGCCGGTTTGGGCATTTTTCGATATTGAGTCCGATTCTGGGTATAATTAATAATTTGTATTAAACTTTGGATATTAATAAAAATGTCGGCAACTAGACGCTATTTTTAGATACAGCTTTAATCAGTGCATATTAAAATGTTATTTGACAAAAAAACCTAAACGTTTCCAATTCTACAATGAATATTCCGGCTAATGGAGCGCTATCACCCAATCAACTTAAGAAAATATTCAATAATATTTTTTTTTGAGGTTTTTTCAATCGGAATAAAAAAATATTTAATCGCCCTCATTTTATTTTGTTTTTATAAAATCATCGCCCTTTTTCTTATAGCTTCCTGAATTAACCGAAGTCAAGTGACCTCTCAAGTTTTTTTCTTGAAAAAAGGAGAGAACTGTAAAGTCACAATTGTACAATAACAAGGCACTTGTTAGAGAATTCAGATCCAGTGCAAAACAGAGCACAAATCTCATTGATTGAGAGGAGATAGATACCTTGTGAAATCAAGTCTCATCGAATTATTTAAAAAATACAGACCTCGGTATATGAAATATAACTACAGTTGATCTTACTTTAAAGGGAGCTAGTCGCCTAGACGCCTAGTGCTAATCCAACAGCTGCAGTAATTGTGACTCGTTTATTTTCTTTTTTTGACTAGTACCGCTTTACTTTACACAGAGAGGGAACAGTTCGACAAATCAAGATAGAGTGTAGAATAATGTTATTGGAAAGAGTAATTCAGAAGGGTGTTACGGTAATTCGTACAAACGATGTGATGTGCTCACTAAGAGAGTTTAGTGTGCATAATTTTAAAAGTCTATTTGATCGGCTTCAGATGACGAATTCAAACCGTTGAAATCCATCTAATCATGAGTGATGCATGTACATGAAATTTTTTGAAAGTTTCGAATTTATTTAGTACAAGATCAAGTGGTAAAAAAAATGAATCTTTTATAAGTTATTTTATAATTTGTTTTATGTATTCATTTTTCATTATTTTTTTGACCGTTTTATCTTGTACGAAATGAATTTGAAACTTTAAAAAATTTGCATCTATATGCATCACTCATGAAGTAGGTGGATTTCAACAGTTTGGATTCATCGTTTAAAGTCAATCCATAGACTTTTAGAGTTGTACTGACCAAACTCTTTTGGTGAGTACATCATAGCCTAGCTTTGTTCTCACTGCTCTAAATATGCACTATAGCTTTTTCATACCATAAAAGTTACATTATGAGATAAAAGTTCGTTCATTCAGCTACAATCACTTGTAAAATTATTATTTTTCATTTTAATTGAAAGTTAATTTTGATTATTGTAATCTGTAAAATAATCAGATAGGTACTGACTTCATTTCACTTATAAAATTAATTGATCTTTGTCTATTATAATTTGTAATACGAAGTATGAACTATTAAAGTATGTTATCTTGTACATTTTTTTTTTCTTATTTGCATGATTGAAGAAAGTATAGACTTAGATTAGTTGTCATTTGGTTGGTACTCCAGTTCTCTAATATTGATAATGATGATAATTAGTAGAATTATATAATATTTTTTTTAAATATTATGTAAGATAGCTTCCGCTATAGCTACGCTATTTGCGAAAGCTTTTTTTTAATCTCTCTGTGACGACGCGATAATCGCTATTTAGAATCTTAAAAAATATTAACAAATTAATATGTAGCTTACGGAATTAAAATGTTTTTCGAAAAAAAATGTGGATTGTATTTCCTTAAAAGAAATGAATTTAAACTTGAGACACAATATTACAAATTGGCAGCATAAACTCCACGTGAATGGTTTCAAACTTGAGACAACAATATTAAACTTACCTACGAACCTGATTCCTTCAATCAATCTTTATATTTTGTTTCTTTTCTTCCTTATTTTGTTCGGAATTCAAGTTCGTAGGTAAGTTTGAATTTTTTTTCGAATTTTTTGTTTCAGAAATAAATAAACTGATAGCTAATTTCTCTAATCAAAATTCTCCGTTTATATTGGTCACTACTCACTACTAATTTCCCTAATTACAAAAGAAAACGGATCAAATCTGACTCCACACTACAGTGGAGTGCCGCGCTGTAGTTAAAATATAAGGATTAGTCATTGTACGCGAATAATCACATTACGTGAGTCACGACGTGATCAAGTTGAGTCGTGACAAACGTGCCGTGATCAGTCACGTTTGATTATATTTAATTTTTTTTTCATAATTTAAATTTGTTTATTGAAAAAAAAATCAGATTTTTTTTGGAAAAATGTGGAATAATTTTAAAAAAAAATTAAAATGAAGAACTAAAATAAAAAAAAATGATGTTATAAAAAATATGTTTTTCTACTTAACTAATGTTTGAAAAAAAATGCGTGATGCGTGTCGTTTCGTGTTTTGTTCCATTCCGTGCCGTGTCGTGTGTATATATATATATATATATATAGAGTGTGGCTAAATTGCTGCTGGCAGCATTTCATCCAAGTGCTGCCGGGTTTATATTTCATTATGTGATGTTCAAACAACAAATTCAAACCGTTAGATGTTCAATATATATTAAAATCTACTTGGAGACCAAATTTTATATTTTTTTGAATTTTTTTACTATTTATTAAGCTGGTTTGAAAACCGCTGTTTTCAGTAAATTTCTGCAGCATTGAAAACAGCGGTTTTCAAACTAGCTTAAGAAATAGTAAAAAAATTCAAAAAAATGTAAAATTGGGTCTCCAAGTAGATTTTAATATAGATTGAACATCTAACGGTTTGAATTTGTTGTTTGAACATCACATAATGAAATATAGCCCCGGCAGCACTTCAGCCAAAATGCTGCCAGCAACAATTTAGCCACACTATATATATATATATATATATATATATAGAGGAGGGATCCACTTACAACAAATTTGAGTTACAACATTCATTTTTTTTCATTTTCAAAGTCCAAATCGTCGATCCAAACCGTTCAACATGATTATCTAAATAAAATGTACTTGCAAATCAAATTTTATATTTTTTTGAATTTTTTACTATTTATTAAGATGGGTACAAAATTCAATGGTCTAAGTATGGCTATTTTTTGTAAAATACTTAATAAATAGTAAAAAAATTCAAAAAAATGTAAAATTTGATCTGCAAGCACATTTTATTGTGGAGATCATGTTGAACGGTTTGGATCGACAATTTGGACTTTGAAAATGAAAAAAATGAATGTTGTAACTTTGTTGTAACTCAAATTTGTTGTAAGTGGATCCCTCCTCATATATATATATATATATATATATATATATATATATATATATATATATATATATATATATATATATATGAGGAGGGATCGGATGACACCTCTTTTTGGTGACATCCGAAGTTACAACATTCATTTTTTTTCATTTTCAAAGTCCAAATCGTCGATCCAAACCGTTCAACATGATCTCCACAATAAAATGTACTTGCAGATCAAATTTTACATTTTTTTGAATTTTTTTACTATTTATTAAGTATTTTACAAAAAACAGCCATACTTAGACCATTGAATTTTGTACCCATCTTAATAAATAGTAAAAAAATTCAAAAAAATATAAATTTGATCTGCAAGTACATTTTATGTAGATAATCATGTTGAACGGTTTGGATCGACGATTTAGGCTTTGAAAACGAAAAAAATGAATGTTGTAACTTCGATGTCACCAAAAAGAGGTGTCATCCGATCCCTCCTCTATATAAAATATATATATATATATATATATATATATATATATATATATATATATATATATATATATATATATATATATATTTTTGCCAAAAACTAGTCAAGACATGCATTAGTCACAATACGTAATTGACATGAGTGTTATACTGTTTCGTACCGGAGTATCATTTTTCCCACTCTAACTCCACTACACAATCCTAATATGGGAGTTGTAAATTTAGATTGAGGTATCACAAAATATCAGTTAATTAATTTCAAGAATTTATGAGTATTCTAATAAAATAAAATATTTGCATATTGTTTTGAATTTGTTATTTCTCATCGACTCAACAGCGTGTCTTAATTTTGCAGTATCCCGACATGCTTTCTACATATTTACTGAATAATCAGACCAGACAAGAAAACACAAATTGTTATAATCAGATCCTCTTCAAAGAATAACAGATATATCATTCAAAAATTAATTAACATTGACAGAATCAAATCTGTTGTCAGGAATTTACAGGTTTTATCCCAACCATTGATCCAAAAATTTGTTGCCACAGTTGCTAGTCATCTCAACAAAAAAGAAAAAAAAAGCCACTGTTGCTAGCAGTCAGATCCGATCCGACGACTGCCCAGTCCAACCTGCTTGTCCAGAAACCTTTTAGAACACAAAAGTGTAGCTTGTAGCTGTAATTTCAGTAATTTTTCGGAATTTAAAAGAATCAGTTAATCCGAAAATTACTGATAATAAGGTATGCTCTTGGTTGTTTTCAAACTTGTGGGCCCAAACCAAGCCATGATACTTCAATATCTTTCTTCTTGTTTGAAGCAGCAATTTCCTTCTTATTAGGAGATACTTGCTGGTATGGAGCCTTTGCATTCAGCCTGAAAATAAAACAAACAAATGTTTACACAATTAGTCCCTGGAATACAAAATAAACAATACCAGGTGTGTTATTCTCGATTTAGGTAAATACTCACCGATCCTTTCTCTTCTCCATGAATTGTTTAATCGCTGCCCTTGGAATTTGAGCACGGGCTAATGGAATAGTTGTGGATGGAACAGTAGATTTGTCCGTGACCGAAATTTGTGAGGAAGAGTAAGTAGGGGGCATGTAAGTGGAGTTGCAGGAAGTGGAGCTCCCCGTGCTCGCGAAATTCTTCAATTCCTCAACCTTGTCGACCGGGTAATTATCAAAAACTAACACTCTACCCCCGTAAAATATAGTTAATTGCGATTTCTCAGCTTCCTTCCTTTGTTTGTTCTCTGAAGGATCGCTCGCCTCGAACCCGGCACTCTGTGGAAACAATTCTATTTCGTTTTTATTTGAAACAGAAATAAAAGCGTTTCCAGTGTCCTCCATTTCTGTTTCTGTTTCCACCTCTGCTCCTGGCAAGAAACGCATTGTAGTCGGCCTTTGGTACGCCTCGCTCACTCCTGTTTGAAACAAATTCAAAAGATATTAGCATCTTTCAATAGAAAAAAAAAAAAAATGGAACAACTTGAATAATTAGATGAAATTTGTTTCTATTTGATATACTTCCTTACCTAGGTTTAGATTCAGGGTATTGCCTTTCTCCTTCATGTACTGGCTGAGAAGGCCGCATGCAAGAGCGAAGCTGGTTTTCTCTGCTGGTCTGGTTGCCATTGCTTGTAAGTCGTTTTACTGTAAGTCAGTTTGCTTGTGCTTTTCTCTCTCTTTGTTGTTTGGTATTTTAGTTGGGTTATGAAGTTGTTCTTGCCTTGGGTTTATAAAGTCCAAGGAGAAGAATAGTTTAATAGCAGACGCGGTTTTAGAGCACGTTTTTCTTGAGGGAGGACGCTCTTCTATTACAATTTCTTTATCCTTTTCTTTGTGTGGACTGTGGAGGAGCGGTGGTTCCGTGGTTGTGCCGTGCTGGGGGTTATGATAGAGAATAGTCAAATAAAAAACTATTTATTATTTTTTTATTGGTCATGGCATGTGACTCAGCTTTCTTCTCTCTCGTTACAAACTTCAAAACAATGGCAAGTTGGCAAGTTGGCAAGTTGAACTAGCATTCTAGCAAGAGGATGGTTCAAATGCCTCCACTATGCCTTCATATTTTAAAACTTTAATAACTCAAAATTTAAAACTTAAAAGTCAAAATAAAACCGTTGGATATGATCTACTTCATTTTATCTATGTGCTCATAAAAAATTATCACATTTCGATTTTGTTTTTATGTGAATAAATAAGTTAAAAAATCAACGTCTAGAAATTATCCACATTAGTATGTTTTTTACAAGCTCTTGATGACAACCAAAACAAAATTGAAATATCATATTTTTTTACACGTGTATAGATTAAAATGATGTAGACCATATCCAACGGTTTTATTTTTACTTCTAAGTTTTAAATTTTGAGTTATTAAAGTTTTAAAATATGGAGGCATGGTGGAGGCATTTGAACCCTCCTCTTCTAGCAATGATAATAATTTCACGTGCTATTTGCTTATTTTCATTGCAGTCTATTTTTAAATATTAATGTTATGCACTTATGCTGCCATGCAGTACCAATTCAGTACCATGAAGTTTTGTTCAAGTATCCAGCCAATTGTTGATATAAGAAAAGTAGAAAAATATAATCACCTCAAAGGAAACGTTTTTTTTTTTCATTTTTCTTTCCTACTAGAGCCTGATAGTTTGGTGCCAGCTATGTTACCCGATACTTTCTATATGATTGTATTAGATACGTGGAGAAAAGAGAGAATGAGAGAGGTAGAGAGAAAAGGAGAAAAATAGAATCTATTATAAAATAGAAGAATAACAGTGAATTTGAATTTGAAATTATGTGCGAACTAACCTAGAATAGTCTTTTATTATTTTTTCTCATGCCACCAATTTATTGAACTAGTTATTTTTTAAGAGTTTCTTCCTTTTAAATACAAATATTGGCTAATTGTAATAATTGTACATTGAACAATTACTAAATCTTAGAATTGATAATTCCAATGAAATAAATTTTACACTTTCAAAATTACTAAATACAACTGAAATTGCAACCATCGAGATGATAAGACACTTGTGAAAATATATTGTCAAAATTGTTGAGGCAGTAAAATATCATATTTTAAAATTTTGAGAAAAAAATATGCTCAACTTCAAATATTTTTTTTTGATAAAAGGCTTTGCGCCTGTTTCATTAGAGAAACTGTTTGTCAGAACCATTACAACCAAAAACTGGACATGATGCACCTGCATCAGTATCCATTAAACCACATATTCATATCACATTGCATGAACAGAGGAAGCATCTAACACATGCTTGCCTAATAGAGTTTTTGGCAAACAAAAGTAG
This sequence comes from Carex myosuroides, assembly GCA_028015225.1. Lineage (NCBI taxonomy): Eukaryota > Viridiplantae > Streptophyta > Magnoliopsida > Poales > Cyperaceae > Carex > Carex myosuroides. Next base: position 4,362,353 of record CM051481.1, read on the forward strand.
TTACTACTATCCTGTTACAACCAAATCATAAAAATAGATATTAAGTAGAAGGGCCAGGTCCCTCTGGCTCTGCACTAGGAGGCTGGTAGATCACCAATTGTGTATCTTCAGGGCTCCATACATGCAGTGGTATAGCTTCCATATCATCGGGCAGCCAAACTGGTACCAGCTCCAAAGTTTGTCTCTTGATAATCCCTGTCCAGTATGTGATCAAGGAAATGATTAGTAATACAATGGTTCTAAAAGTTTTTTTAGTGACATTTTGAAAGAAAAGTTCATTTTTGAGCTTCCAAGTGTCCAACAGAACGCACTAAACATGATTAGGAAAGCAATTTGATTAGCTCATTTAAGTGTCCTAGCAAATCTGATAACATCTTGTACAGACTTCCAGTTCTTATAGTAAAGTTGACTTTGACCCATCCAGAACCACAACTGATGTGTAAGAGGACATAATACAAACAGATGATTGGTAGTCTCCTCAGCCTGACAAAATTGGCATGTGGTATCCCCTGTCCAACCTTTTTTACTAAGATTGTGTTTGGCTAGAATTTTATTTTTAGCTACTAGCCACATGAAAATCCTATTTTATAGGGTATTGGCAATTGCCACAATAACATTGGTGTAACTGGTGCCACCCCACCAAAGGTGATGAACTTATATAATGATTTCACAGTAAATTTGCCTAATGATTTCCATTTCCAAGCTATATGGTCAGCTGCATGGGTACAAGATAATTAACTAATTCTATTGAGAATAGTAGACCATTCCTGCAATGTAACAAAATCAAATTGTCTTCTAAAGGTGACAATTTCACCTTGAGTGTTAATCACTTCTTTCAATGTAACCTGTTGATTATTACATATCTGGAATAAGTGAGGGAATTGGGTAGCTAAAGAAACACCTGAAGTATCCCAAGCATCTATCCAAAATAACACTTGAGCATTATAACCTGGTTGGTATGTAATGCTACAATGACCTAATTTTTCAAGATGTACAATGGCCTGCCAAAATGGGGAAAATGGTATGCCTGAGTGATCATAGTATTTATACTGAATGATATCCTTCCAAAGATTGGAATAGGATGGATCTTGGAACTTCCACCACCATTTCATCAATAAAGCAGTATTCATATGTCAAGGTCCAAAATGCCTAAACCCCTATATTCTTTTGCTAAACAAGAAGTTTCCCATTTGATCAAGGAGTATTTTTTCTTACTTATATCAGTTCCTTGCCAAATGAATCTACATCTAATATGGTCTATCTTTTTTAACAAATATTTTGGAATCTTATAGATAGACATGGTGTATAAAGGCATAGAAGATAATACAGAATTGATGAGGGTCACATATTTTGGAATCTCTGATGTCGTACGATCTGTGAACTGTCCTAAAAATGGGCAATTTTTCTAACGGGCCTTCCAGAAGAACGCGAATTCCTAATGGGCCTTCTAGAAGGACGTGTATTCTTAAGAGCCAAGATATTTTAGCTATTTTTGGCTTCATTTATCTAAACATGGGTGGACCCCACGTCCCTCACTACTTCCACTACTCCACATCTCATTTAGGAAGACTATAAATACTCCTCTTATAATAGGACTTAGTGTGCGTGTTTAATTGTATCAAGTCTAGTATAGTAGATAGCAATCATTATTGTTAGGTTAAATTAGAGAGTTACTTAGAGAGAGAAGGGTAACCATTAGAAGCCAAGCAAGAGAAGAAGACGTCATCTAAGGAGACAAAGGTTCTTTCATCTTCAATTGGGTTGTAATTTATGTTCTCCTTATTTTATTTCTTTTATTTTGCCATAGCTATGAGAAACTAAACTTCTCATCTCTAGGGTGAGGGTTGTACTTGAATTCTTAATTATGTTTTAGTATATGTTTATGTTTTGTTTGTGATTGATTTGAGTTTCCTTTTATATTTTGAATTCCTTTTAATTACGTCATTGCATACATAGTTCTGTTTATTATATGCCAATGACCTTCCACATACTAATAGGTGTTTAGTTAGTGCATTATGGTGCGAGTAGGATAATACATGTAAGTACTGTAGGCACTTCGGCTAACGAGGCTTAACAGTGGTTCAAAGACTAGGGTTAGAACCCAGTAGGTTCCATTGGCAGGATAGCGTAAATTGTACATTTAGATTATATTATAAAACACTTAGATTAGGTAAGGTCTTTGGGATATTTCAACTACAGGGTAGTATAGGGAAAGAATATAATGCGTACTTAAAATACTTCAATCTTGGTAGCCCAAATGCCGATCGTAAGATAGGAAAACCTTTCAAATCGCATAAACAAACACACAGCAGGCCCTGTGGGTAGTGACAGTGCCGCATGCAGGATAGATGTGGGACAATCTAGGCCGCATGCGACAGTGACAGTGCTGCATGCGACATAGGGCTGGCAGTGACTGCCCTCTTGTGTGAGGTACTTCATGCCTGACCAGTGGCAGATCTAACTGGATTTTTACCCTTGCTTCTTTCTAGACTTCTTTCTTTGACACCTGGTTGTCTTTGAACAGTACTAAGATCCCTACTGCTTGGTGTACCACCAACACTCCTGCACATTTTCCCTACCAATGGGTTTCTCACTGTTACCTTATATTTCATTCCTGGGGTTTTGGGACTGTTAATAGATTTGGGGTTTTTTTTGGGAAGTGGTGAGTTCCCTACACTCCTACTTCCCCAATGCAATCTTTGAGGCCTTTGGAGTAATGGTTCTTCATCACTATCCTGAGGAGGCTGGCTATGTTTAAGAAGATTGCCAGTGGATGTGGTGTTACTGGTTACAGTTCTCTGTTTAGCTCCCTCTCCATATTGTGTATTAAAAGGAGCTAAGAGGCCCTCTCCATCTGAGGAATCTGATTCATTATGACCAAATCCAAACTGGTCATTACTGCACCCAGAGTTAAGAGTTGTACCTTTCCCTTTATCATCTTTAGTATTAACTCTATCTTCTTGCATGGTTGCAGAAGAGTCACTGGCTGGTGGGGCAGGAGGTAGAGGTGCTTTAGGTCCTCCCCCGCCCTCAGCTTGATTCCCTTAGGGGGTTCCCCTGTCCTGAAATGTGAATATCTCCCCCTCTCCGGCCTCGAGGTTGGTCCAATCGATCAGCTTCAATCTTAAACTGTATTTCATGACTATACGCATATCCAGACACATACCGGTGCATCATCCAGTGATGAGCCGGAACTAGTTCTCTATTACAAACTCTAATTCGAATACGAACATACCTCCAGTTGCATCGCTTACCCGATTCCGATCCATTTCAAGTAAGATCGCGCCAATCAGAGTCAGCATGCGATCCACCTCTATCCATTGCCAGAGTAGGTGAGGGTAGTCGTGAACTTTCACCCAGAGTGAGGTGAGCTTCTTTTCTTCACTGTATTTTGATTCCCAGGGTATCACCGGGAACTTAACTCCATCTAGACGTAAAATCCCTTTCTTCGTCATCGATTGTTGCCATTCCAGGGTTGGAGCTTGAATCAAGTACTTCCTTGATCATCAAAGATCATCAGCGACCAAGGTACTTTATCAAAGATGTGCTTGATCGTTGCTTCTACCCGATCGGGTCCCCAGTTAGCAATATCTGACAAAATAAAGCTCTTATGGAAATCGCTCAGTAATCTTTCAGATTCTGGAGTGGAATTGAAAATCGAGACAGGGTAGCTGAGGCCCGCCATTACTACGGAAGGAGGAGAAGTGACAACAGAAGAAGAAAAGTTTCGTTGAGAATGTAAAGAAGAAGAGGAAGAGTCCTTTGTAACCTCTGTACAGTCATGCGAGTGATGCCCATAGTAATTAGATAGGAGGCATAACCGTGCCTTGCGGCATCCCAATGCTTTGTGTCCTCGATCGCCACACTTGTAATAGATGATTTAGGAGATGGTTGTATAGGAACAACATGTTTCGAAAGTGCTGTTTGAAACGATTTGTCTTCTGGCGCCATTGACGAGCCCGTAAGCTTGGTCGCTTGGCCCTTAAACCCATCCTCCAACACTTTGAAAGCCTGTTTGAGTCGAACGAGGTTATGCGAGTAGAAAGCTTGTGATATGGCGATCAGATCTAGATCATATCTATCTCTGAATCATTTTTTTTATTGCCCAAAAAAAAATCTTTACTTCAAATATTTTCCTCAAAAAAAATCTTTACTTTAATATTCAGTTATCTTCTTTAAGATTTAGAAATACTGACTAATTTTATCAAAACAGATATAATTTGAAATAATTTTGTCATTTAGTGACTATGGAACATGTTGAAAAATTAACGGTTCAATTTTATCAATATTAAATAGATGATTAAATGATTTTGCAATTTTAGTAAAGTTAACACAGAATTTGTTTCGATGATTTAGATTGCAATTGTAATTTTTTAATTTATATTTGAATGATTTTTGTACGCTAGTTGTCTTGATAAATTGTTGCCAATTCATCTTTTTTTTTTTCTTTCTAGCTAGATGTTTAAGTAGAATTTTCCTATTTCGCCTTTTTCTATTGGAAGAATATTGTAATAAATATGAAGATGGGTCATGAGATGTGCTCACATCTTAAGTGTCCTCCTTGCGTTCACCTCGGAACATATTCAATTTAAATTTCTTATAAAAAATATGTGGCACTTCTAAACACCTAAAAGTTATTAACTTTAACATAGCGCTAGTTGCATTTATCATATAATAACGAAAAATAAGAACACATGACTGAATATTTTTAAAAGTTTTGAGTGAGTTGTTATTTTTTTTTAAAGTTAGTTAGCTCGCTTACTGACTATTCCATTAACATAAAAAAAAATTATGTACAAGAAATATCTACAAGGCATTTTCCCTGAAAATAAACTATTCTTGTACACTCTTAGTTATTTTTAACACATATAAGGATAGTTCTTAGAAAAGTCTAGTGATATATTGAAGTTCGGACAAGTATCCTCTCCATTACTGTAAAAGATTCCCTTCACTTTACGGTTTGAGATTAACTCTAAGCTGCTTTGAGATTCGGGCTGACAGAGGGGGCAGTATTATTGGGCTTTGAGATTCGTGCCAAGTTAAAAAAACGGTCCAAATCAAGTAATTGTAAAAGATTTCCTATCACAGCACCGGAGAGGATCTGAATTCTTGAAGTTCCTCTGTCAATATTATCAGAAAAAAAAAAAATGTATTGAAGTTACGTGAGTGATCATCATTGCATTTTCGTACCAAAGGCAGACGGGTTTTGAAAATTGTTAATATACAAGTCCTAAGCAAAAAGCATAACATTTAAAAAAAAATTGTTGTTATAATAAACTAAATTAATATTAAAAATCCACAATCACCCAGATCATTTTTATTATTATATGTTAAGGACATGTTTGACCATCTAAAGAGAACGGAAATGAAAATTTTTAAATGACCGAAACACTGTGCATGTGGGTTGAAATTCGTGAAGTCTGAGTGAATTTTTTTTTCCCACGCGCACAATATTTGACCGAACAGGCTCTAAAAGTAACTAACAATATGTTAAAGACAACTAGTTACGTATTGGCACGTGGACATGTAGTAGCAGAAATTATGCACACACTAAAATGAATACTAAAACAAATACTTTAGATATGAACTCAACAGTGTTTTAATGAATAAAAATAAAACTTTCTCATGAACAAATTAAATTACTATCGCTTAAGAAAAATGAAAAGAATTCCGTTGCGTCATACTTCACAGTACACTCCAGTCACCAGTGTCGGTCCATTTGCATTTAAAAATATTGGCGGAAGAATCAATTTGTTTTTGTGTCGGTCCATTTGTATTTAAAAATATTGTAGCAAAATTAATTGGGATTTAAAAAAATGTACAATTTCTAAAAGTAAGGTTTCGTAAAGGAGGGAGATGAATTGAATTTGGGGGGAGGAATTCAAGTTGTTTTTGTGTCACGGTCGAGTGGGGGCCACCGAGGTCACCTTCTTTGAGTTTTTTTAATGAGTCGGCAAATTGGAAGAATTATCACGTGTCTTGAATTAAGGCACCGGTTTTGTTTCAGATATTCTGTAATCATATTCGTATTTAAATTGGTGTAGTGACTCGTGAACTGTTTATTAGGATCATAGTGACAACTTAAAAGTTCGAGAAAGGTTCGGCGGGATCATAAATTCGTGATTCGGGTGTAATTCGGATATAATTTGGAAATAATTCGGAATTATACATTGAGTCCGGACTAAATAAGTAGAATATTTGTAATTTAAAAATTATAAATTACACTATGGCAATTTAAGATATATGCGGAAAAGCACCAACTGACTGAAACAAATATGTGTAATTATAGTGCTACACATATTTCCACATAGAAGTGCCACAGCTAAAAGAACAAAACAAAACAAAACAAAAGACACTTTGGATGCAATACTTATTTGATAAGAACAAAACTATAAAAGGAAAACAAAACCACGTGGCCCAAAATCCTTGGCCCATTTAGCATAAAGGTTGTTGTAGAAGAAGGAAAAGAAACCACGTCCACGTGAATGTTGCTTCCGGTATATTGAACATTTTTTTAGTACCACTACTCAAAAATAAAAAAATGAAGCGCTAGAATGCCTATATAAGAAGCTGGGGAGAGGGAACTTGGATTTGGGTTTTGGTTTTTACTGGATACCCGATCCGAATTTTAATTAAAAAATTATACTATATGAAATATTAATTCGCGAATATTTCATAAAACTTGTGAATAATTCGTAAAACTCATGAATTATTAAAAAAATTGCGAATAATTTGCGAATAATTCGGATTTAGCGAATAAAATGCGGATTAATTCATTAATGGTTCAAATCCGATTAATTTGTGAATAATTCGCGAATCTGGTTACTATGATTAGGATTGTCAAAATGATTTTTTATTTTATTAAAGGGTTCTAGTACGCCTCAACATCTTTTAAATGTTATTCTCGAGAATTGAATATGTATTCTCTTGAAAGAGAGGCGAGAACTCGTGTCATTGCACCAAGTCCGCAGTTCGATTGTCAAATGATTATAATACCGATTGGTTAGAGCTATTAAGAATGATCCTTATTTGTATTTGTATTTTTTTGGAAATCTTCACGCAAGCTGCGAAGTCATAAGAGGGTTCGAACTCTCAATTTTTGAGTAACCACAGTCCTAGCATTTTTTCTCCAGCCAACTTTGCTACCATCCCATCTCCGATCCTTATTTGTATTTTATTCTTATTTATTAAATATTATTCTCATTTATATTATATTATTATTATTGTTATTTATTATGATTAATATATAATTCTTAAATGAAATGATAATTTACATAATATAACTCAAATAAATAAATTCGACTAATTATATTTTTGTTGGTCTCATTATTTTAGAAAATATATAAATTACTAGTTAAATAAAGCTATATTGAGATGTCGTATAAATTAATCTAACTATATTTATAAACAATAATATAACGGGTTGATCAGACCATCTCCGGCAAAGCTCTGGCTAGACGTGGTGCAAGATGCATGACCATTTGGATAAATTTGTTTACTCCAAAGAGCAAAACCTAATTTAATTGTTCTACCTATATATGGGCATTTTCTCTCAATTTTTTTTGAAGTGTTCTATACGTATACAGAAGTTCGCATAAACATGAACACCGTTATTAGAAATTCCTTGTTTGGTACTTAAAAAAAAAAAAGAATGAGATTTTAAAGAATTGAAATATGTGGATATTAATTTCTTGATGAAATTTGACTTGAGAATAAGTAATCCATGTCCAACTTTGAATAGATTTTAACCACCACTGAAGTAAATAAATACATGAAATAAATTTTACTGACAACCATTACAATAACAAACATAAATATTAAAATAAAAAATAATCGCTTATATAGAATGTGTATTAAATATGATGCAATTAAAAATTATTAATTATTTACCGTACATATGATACTTAATTAATGACCAATGAATTGTATTAATATATAAATTTTAACATCTGTTAGTCAAATATTTTACCATTCAGATTCAGCGGCGGAGCCACTACAAAGTAATGGAGTCAATTGAACCTCATTGTTTTTTCAATTTTTTTTATATAATTTAGAGTAAAATATGATGAGTAGTGTAAAATTGATCTTCATTTGTAGTAATTTTTTGTATATAATTAATTTCATTCATATCTCACCTTCATAATTTGAAAGGTTGCCTCTGGGAGTTCAGATTAGATGTCTTGTTGTTTATTGTCCAGGGATGTGTTCTAATATTCTTAGGGATGTGTTCTAATATTCTTGTTCGTTTTCGACTTTTCGTTGTCATAAATCTCCGGTAGAAATCATATTTCAGATTTCTGAAAAGTTTAGACAAATTAATATTCTAGTCAAAAGTCCAATTAAAAAAATAATATTTTGGTGATGTTAGATGATTTCGAGTTTATCCGTCATTATTCACATTAGTGCATATGATAAACTTGAATATTAAGATTTGGTCATGTTAGACTGATAATGACTGATAATTGATAAACTACAAATGTCATTTTACAAAGCGCGCACAGAAAACTTTGCCCCCTTCGGCCCGGCAGAGGCATGGTATTCTGACTTGGTCTTAAATTAACGGCACAATGAGTCAATCTTTGCTAGCAGACCAAAATAAAGGTTTGAATCATGAAATAGTAACAAAAATCACACCGAACCTCTTCAATTTGTGCGACATAAAATTTATAAAGTTTGACGATTACTACGATCCTCTGTTTATTTTATTTTTTGACGTACTAGGCATTCTCGCCTTGCTAGTGTGGTAAAAGGTGAAAAAAAGTAAAAAACAGTAATTTTCAAAAAAAAAAAAAATAGTAATAAATTTTCAAAAAATGTAAAATTTGGTCTCTAAGCACAATTTAATATGGAGATCAACTTGAACGAATCGGATCGACGTTTTGAACTTTAAAATCGCATATGAGTGTGAAGTAAACCACTTGCTTTACTTCGTGAAGCACCATAGCCCAACTATATATATATATATATATATATATATATATATATATATATATATATATCGAGACCGGCTAATGTCATAACGAAGGCCGAAGTTATAACGAGTCGTTTATTAGTTTTTAAAATCCAAACAACCGATCCGAACCGTTCAACTTTTTCTAAATATTGAAATGTGTTTGGAGACCAAATTTTACATTTTTTGGAATTTTTTTACTATTTATTAAGCCACTTTGAAAATCGCCGATCTACTGTAAACAGTAAAAAACAGTAAAATTTTCTGGACCACCGGATCAGTATTTTCAAAGTGGCTTAATAAATAGTAAAAAAATTCCAAAAAATGTAAAATTTGGACTCCAAGCACATTTCAATATAGAGAACATGTTGAACGGTTCGGATCGGTTGTTTGGATTTTGAAATTGCAAAAACGACTCGTTATAACTTCGGCCGAAGTTATAACGTTATGACATTAGCCTATCTATATATATATATATATATATATAGAGTATGGCTAATTTGCTGCTGGCAGCATTTCGGCCAGCTGCTGCCGGGGGCATATCTGCCATATTGATGTTTAAACAACAAATCCAAACCATTAGATGTGATCTCTATATTAAAATCTACTTGGAGACCAAATTTTACATTTTTTGAAATTTTTTTACTATTTATTAAGCCACTTTGAAAATTGCAGATCATATGGTCCAGGCTGTTTTTACTGTTCACCCGGATCAGCAATTTTCAAAGTGGCTTAATAAATAGTAAAAAAATTCCAAAAAATGTAAAATTTGGTCTCCAAGTAGATTTTAATATAGATTGAACATCTATATAAAAAAATTTGTTGTTTGAACATCAGTATGGCAGATCTTCCCCTGGCAGCAGCTGGCCGAAATGCTGCCAGCAGCAAATTAGCCATACTCTATATATATATATATATATATATATATATATATATATATATATATATATATATATAGAGAGAGAGAGAGAGAGAGAGAGAGAGAGAGACAGAGAGACAGAGAGACAGAGAGACAGAGGAATCAAAACGATTAAGGCGAAAAACAAGGCAGTTGACAAATTGTGAGGCGGAAGAAAGCCTTCCCTTACCACTGGAAACCTGGAGGAGCCTTTCTACCCCCACCACTCAACCAACCACGCACCAAAATCTACACCCCCTTCCAAACCTACGCAAGGTCACAGCTGGACCAACCAGAACCACTCCTTCCCCTTCTCCTTCCCTGCCTTCTTCTCCTACATCTCAAACCTCACCGAAGTTCTATATCTCGCCTTCTTCTTCTCGTATTTTAACAATATGCCTCTAGCCTCTAAAATCTATTGAATCAGTTTCAAGCTTCAAATCCAAACCGTTCAAACTGATCTCCTTAATGAGAGCTTCGTTTCCATAAAAAAATATATATTCTGAAATTTATTTACTATCAAGTTAAGAAGAGTTATTTATGGAAAAGAAGCTCTCATTAAGGAGATCGGTTTGAACGGTTTGAATTTATCATTTGAAGCTGATTTGATTGATTTTGGAGGCCGAAAGCGTATTGTTAAAATACTAGAGGAAACGTGTTAGCCGAACTCTCTCTATATATATAATATTTTTGTCTCTATTTTACATAATAGTTAGATTATATGGTATATATATTTTTTATAATTACTTAGGGAGTCTAACAGGGTTAGAGCTGTAAACGAACCGAACCGAATCGAACTTACTCTCAGTTTGAGTTTGGTTTGAATTAATTTCGAACTAAGTTTGGTTTGAATTAATTTCGAACGAACTCAATTTCGAATCGAACTTTTTATGAACTCAATTTCGAACTTTTACGAACTTTGTTATGCCTTCGAGTTATGACTTATGGCTGGGCCATAGTTCGAAATTACATCACTTCAATAAAAACTCAGGTATTCTGAATTCTAATTACACAGTACACCAAAGTTTATATCAAAGTTCATTACAAATACCAAAATATCAAACACCAAAGTTTAGTACAATTAATCAAAGTTCAGTACAATCACAAATTCCAAAGTTTTCCAAATAACCAACAGGAGCAACATCACCAAAGTTTTCAAATATCCAAAGTATTCAAAATACAATTTAAATATCAATAGAAGTACATAACAATCACCAAAGTCTTAGAATTATTACAAACCCAAATATTATTCTAAATAAAACATTAAAGTTCATTATCAGCGGAAATTAATCGTTCACGTTTGAGTTAATTTCGAACTAAGTTTGGTTTGCGAACCTATTTCGAACGAACTAGGTCCAGTTTGAGTTTGGTTTGAATTAATTTCGAACGAATTCAATTTCGAATCGAATTTTTTACTAACTTTTTCTAATCAAACTGAATCGAATTACGAACTACGAATTTTTTGTTCAGCCCTAAACAGGGTATCGTAAAACAAATTTAAGGGAGATTTCTTAGCTCAATTGATGAGGATACATATTTTCTTACCTGAGTTTGTAATTCACTGTAAATAACTCTTCTTGAGCATAGTAAGATGGATTAAATCAGTTTAATTCAATAAAATTGTCAGAATATGTCAAGATTAAATAATTTTCATTACAGCAAAAGAGCCTTGGTTACTCCAGAACAAACATTTTGAAAATGTCAAAATAACCGGCACCGGTCCATTTCGTCCTTGTATAACTTGCCAAACCAAAACCACACGAAAATCTACACTGTGAACGCCGCATGACATCAGAAATAGCAATGGTCTCCGCACCAAACAAAGGTGCTCGCTCAAGTTTCACGTTTTGTTATATATAAGGGATTATCAAATTATGAAAACTGCGATACTTATCCCGTGAAGTCGGTTCGCACTAAATTATTCACCTCATTCATCTCCACATCAAATGCTAGCTGTTAAGTACATGGTAGGCCTCGCGAATGCATCCGGCCTTACAATATCCAAAATTAACATAATGGTGTAAATATAAAGTTTACAGCCGAAATAAGAACAATGGATATCTATTTATCTTACAAAAGTTAAAAGTAGCTGATATTTTCAGGATCATTTTGTGATTTCATCCGATTTACTTTGTAGTGTTATTTAAAAATGTAAGAAACATACATTGCATATTTAAAAGAAAGTGGATTAATTAGTGGAATTGATGCATACAAGTGGTATACAGTAAAAAACAATTTATAAGTGAAATAGGCTGTAAATTTGGCGCTATCAATTTAAATTGACCCATGAGGTATTATCTACTATTAACATTATACCAAAAATGAAAATATGTATTGAAAAACATAGTTTTGAAATTATGATAAATAATATGCACCATATACAAATTACAACAGAGGATCGCATGATAAATTAATAAATTGCATAAATTGAATTAGATATACATCGCTTATTGATGAATATTTATTTAAAATATTAAATAATTGGTTAAATTTGACTGTAATTAATCATTGATCCAACTAATAAAATAATTGATAATTTAGTACTCAACCATTTTTGTAAAGTATAATTGTTGTTTACGTCAAGTCGGTAAGAATATCCGTTAATATTAAATCAAAGTTACAAAAATATAAAATGAAGATATTTTTTTCAAAATCATAACCTAATCCTAATACAAATTAAAAATGTTACATCATGTCCATCAATCTCAAATGTAGATGTCAGAAGCATTCCTCCAAAATGTGAAAAACACAGGGCATTGAACTTTGTCAATGTATCCATGACAGAAAGCATGCGCGTGCTTTTCTGGCGACGTGTCTGATTCTATTCCTTAAAACAAGCATTCTCGAAAGCAGGGTCGTGTCGTGGAGATTTTTACCACCAGATTATTAGATAATTATAGAAAAACAGTGACAAACGAATAGTTTGGGTTCGGTTCGGCGGTCAAAAATTCGTGATTCGGAATAATCTGGATATAATTCGGTACCATAAGGAAGCAAAAAAAAAAATCTAAATTTTTTTTTTTGCATTTTTTTTGCGTTTTATTTGGTGTTCGGTTTGAAAACGTTAAAAAAACAAATAAAACACGAATAATTCGCATATTTAAACGTTAGTTATGTTACTATGCTTACAAAGTTAGTTGAAATCCCACAAAAGAAATAGTAGGGTCGAATGTGCCTTGTGCTCATCTTCATGCTGGTTACTGTATTCGTGTTTTTGTTGACAAAGGTAGATGAGGCAGGGATGAAGGGATGGATATTCAATGAATGAGGGTACTTCATTGTATTTGTGTTTTTACAATGAAGTAGGAGTGGAGGAACATTTAATGAATAGGGAGTCAATTAATTCTCATTTATTTTTAAATTTTTTATACTTTTACAAAATTTTCTATATAATTTAAAATAAAATACTATATATTACTACGAAAATTTTATATGATTTTTTTATTAAGAAAATTTTATAATTGATTCACATTCACATTTAACATCCATAATTTAAAAGTCTGACTCTGCGTCTGAAATGAGGCATGGGAGGAATGGAAACCAGAGCGGATTTGTGACTTGTGAGGGAGGTAATGTGTCGTAACTCATAACAACGAAGAAGAACATAAAAATAGAATAGAAATGCAAAAACAAACTATAAACGACGAGAAGAGGACTGAAAGCAGATTGAGGTGGCAAGGGAAATATTATTTGGCAATAATTATCTGGACAATATTTTTTAAACAATAAGATCGAAAATGAAAAATTAAAATTTATAAGTATGTTACGGAGATATAAATAATCTAACAATCAAATTTAAGATCTGTAGACTGTAGTTACTAATCAATTCCGATTTAGGACAGCCAGCCACTTGCCGCAAGGACAATTTTGTCTTTTATTATCAGTGAATACTGAATACTGTGATGTTTGACTCCCATTAACAAATCCCCCTTCACGGCTTCACATTTTCCACGCCTTGCACTATTCACCCAATCAACGATTAATCTCCTCTCCAGTTACAAAATTCAAAGGAGAAATTTGAGTAGATCTCAGCCATGCATTACAGATCCTACCACCTACGACAACTACAGAAATGTATGATAGAGCTTATTGAAGCAGTAGGGATAATTAACTACAGATCATGTATGTTAGAACGAGCTGATCCGGTCTGATTCGCCAGATCTGAAATGGATTCAGATTTGATCGGAAATCTCCAGTGAAATCCAACAATTCGGGAGGTTTCCAACTTCCCATAGGTGTATGGCTGTATGCTGCCTGTTTGTCGGAAACTTTCTGTGCGTACTGCGTACATGTTGTCAAGAATGCACATTTTTACCTCATTTTACAAAATATTTACAATTTTGAACACATAATTATATATATATTTTTTAAGCATGTGTGGAGTGTTTCATTTTTAAATCTTCTTTTACTTTAAATGAGGCACAAACAAATTTAAAAGTCTGATTGACGAACATAATGCATTGTAAAAACAAATTTGAATATATTTGCAAATAATACGATATAATATATTCATTGTTATAAAATTAAAAATATTATATTTATTTTTGTAAAATAAAAAGTTCTGATATTTTTTCTTCTGAAACTTCAAAAAATATGTTTTTCCCTCCAAAATATTTTATAACACAAGAACTTCAGAATTACTCGTGTACTTTCTTTCCTTCTGTTTTCTTTTCCTCTTTTCAGTCATTTTTTCAAACCTCTTGTTCTTATCTTTTGACTTTTTCATTAGTCGAATGAAAATTTTGCTAGGCAGATTCGTGATGTTCAAAATTTTTCGGTCATTCTGTAATGTTCAAACGGTCGGTTCGGTTGAAACTGAAGTAAAATGATCAAACCAAACTTTTCTTCAGTTTTCAAATATAGAACCGAACTGAACCGATTAAACCTATCAACCGATTAAGAACCGAACCGAACAAACCAAAGTAAATTTCGGTTTGTTCGGTTCAAACCGAAGTAAATATATTGGTACCAATATTAATGAAAAGAACACATTGTCATACACAATAATTGAAGTTCGGTTCGGTTTGGCTCGGTTTAGTTTAATGAAATAATTATAATACCAATAAAATTAGAGTCAAACCAATATAAACCAGTCGGTTCGGTTAAAAAATTTAGTCAGTTTTCAAAAGTCTAAACCGAACCAATCCATTTAAACCGAAATAATTAAAAATTTCAACCGAACCAATCTATTTAAACCGAAAAACCAATCTATTTAAACCAAAATTATCC
Organism: Carex myosuroides; assembly: GCA_028015225.1. Classification (NCBI taxonomy): domain Eukaryota; kingdom Viridiplantae; phylum Streptophyta; class Magnoliopsida; order Poales; family Cyperaceae; genus Carex; species Carex myosuroides. Next base: position 4,377,430 of record CM051481.1, read on the forward strand.
GGTTCAGTTAAAAACTGAACAAACCGAACCATTTGAACACCCCTATGTGCCAATAAAAGAGAAGCAGATTCAAACTCTTAAGATTGCTCACGAACGATACGTTATTTTAGCTGGTAAAGTGCTTGCTATCTTAAAGAGATATGTGGTATTAATGCTATTAAGAAGAGATCTGTGGTACTAAGATTAAAGCTAATTATGTTTCTTTTTGTCGTGTTGAATTTATTGGGCTGCTAGCAAAATAAACACATGTTATTATCACTTAAGTTGGAATCCAGTGTTGTTATTTAGTCTTGTAAATAACAGTTTGCGCTCGTCGGACGGACAAAGTACCATCAAATGATTAATCGGAACTAATATGCTATAATTGAAAATAATCAACTGATTTGTCGAAAAAAATCGTAACAGTTTGATTAATCGGTCTGCTGTTTTTTACAACACTGCCTCAACCATCGCAAGTCTAATCATTGAGAGAAATAAGAATAATATGTTATCTCCTGTTAAGTTGTTTAACTTAAAATTTAATTTTGTAATGTGTGGTAAGTTACCAAGCAACAAAAAATGATAGCACGGTTGACAATTCATATAAGAATACACTTAACAATATATGAATTAATTAGCATGGTGGGGAAGGTGTGCAATCAAACAAATAAAAATGATTGTTAAGTAGGAAAGAAATGGGAAAAGGAATTTAATTACATCTAATTACACCAATTAAACTAATTTGTGGCCAGATCTCCACAGCCGACTTGATCTAACGGTTCAAAAGAGTCGAGAATCCCTATTGTTTTTTAGTGTTGATATTTAACAGGACTAGATAGCCCTTTTTGGGAATAAATGCACAAATATGCAGCAGTGGCATTTAAAAACAGGAAATTTCATAGCAGGTGATATTTTAAATTATAATTGGATTATGGGTAATAGAAAACTTAATATAAAATAATTTAGTCACTCCAATTTTTTTTTTTCTTTTTTTGAAGTTGAAAGCATAAGCTCTAACATATATATTTATAAAAAAAGTTTTCCGTTCATTAAATAAATTAGTCAAACATGAAAACCTCATTTGACCCTTTCATTTTTCTCTGACTTTGAGCAAATGATTCCTTCACCACTGCAACTTCCTCTGCCTTTTGTTTTACCTGCTATGAATGTTAAGATTACCAACATAATTAGAATGGGAAATATAAAGAACAATAGCCTCACGAAATTTTCATATGTACATGCAGCCAAATGCATATAAATGAAGCAATAGACAATTTGCAATTAAAAGCATATTCATTTTTTCCTTTATCCAAAAAATAGAAATTAAAATTTGATGAAATGAACTGACTGTTGAGCATTAAACAACTGATCTTGAACTGACTGTGTTGAGCATTAAACAACTTATCCTTTTATTGATGCTGATAAAGTCGATCTGTTGCATATAATTGTCAATTTGCTAGATATTTTGTCATCATTTGCTCCTTCAATGTGTATCAATATTTGTGGACTATTCATTTTAACATGTGATAATCGACGGTGAATCTCCAATGAAATGATATCAAATTTGTTTTGAAATGATGTAGGAAAAACATTGAATATAACCAATATAAAAATTCGGTAGTTTGATTATGTTTGAGCTTTAATCAGCTCGTGAAGTGTCTATAGTCCTTTGGAAGTGTCTTATTAGCACTTTGGAAGCCGAAATTTTTATTTATAACATTTTTAAAAATTAAATTAATAAAATAACCATCGTTTCTGGTCAATTCTAAATCTAACACGGCCGCATAATGCCGGAGCGGACCCCCATATGGGTCCGCAGAATGCCAGAGCGGCCCCTGGGGCCGCAGAATACCGGAGCGGACCCTTTATTTTTTATTTTAGAAATACAAAATTGTAATTTAGTTTCGAATGTTGTTTAAATTGATTTTGGTCGTATCGTATTTTAGATATGTCGTTGGTTTGAAATATTTTAGATATTTTAGATATGTGGTTTCTTTGAAATTCTTTTGTGTACTCTGAGATAATAAAATCAACAAAATAAATAAATAACAATAAAATCAAACAAACAAGAAACTAATCAACTAAATAAATAAGTATCTGACAAAACATCTACCAATACTACAAATAAGAATCTAACAAAACATCTAACAGTACAACAAATGAAAATCTACGGCTCTGGACTAAACACCGTCCTCGCCTTCTTCTTCCTAGACCCCCGACCCCGCCTGCAGAGTGGCATCTCGTCAGTATCTGCGGAGGATGCAGAGTCGTCTGCCTGGACATCCGTAGACTGAACCAGCTCCTGGCGAACCTCCTTAATCTCGGATGTCCGGCTCGGGCTTGCCCCACTGCGGCACATCTGTCTTGCTGGCCAGGACTGGACGGCCAACGATCAGATGTGCGTAGGACCAGTGCTGTAGTAACATGCACGGTCCTATGAAGGTCTTGTTCTTCTTCAGGCAGGCTGTGTTAAGACCCCTTTACAAGAAAACAAAGTCATTGTTACTACACTACGATGTATACTATTTGAAAATATTTATAAGAAGGTGTTTCTTACCTATATAGGCATGCCAGCGTGGCACCTCCCCAGTTGAACCTGCCCGTAGTGGACAGGTCGCGCAGAAGCTCGAGGTAACACAGCCGCACCTGATCTCCATGCGAATCCGGAAACAACTGACAGGTGATCATCTCCAAAATATAGGCGCGTAGATATCGGTCAATAACCACCTGTTATAGATTTAAATTAGAACATTACTTACAAGAAAATAAATATAATACTATTTAAATTAAATCTTGTACAAGCAAATACCTGATCTGGTCGATCCGGAAAGACCTGGAATCTCGCCCGCAGCTTTGCCAAGCTGATGCAGCTGGGCGAGACCACAGTCTTCTCACCTCTCTTCTTCTCTTTCTGGAGATCCTCGTGCGGGATACCCAATAGCTCCAAGCACAATGCACGAAAATCTCCGTACTCGACACCCGTGATCGGCTCCCCAATAATGGTCATACCCCACAGGCAACTGATGTCCTGTAGGGTGACTGTCATCTCAGCATGGGGGAGATGAAAGCTGTGCGTCTCGGGACGCCATCGCTCAACGAGGCCAGAAGATAAACCCTCGTCAGCATTCTCCTCGGCCATCTGGGATATCTGGTACAATCCCATCGAGCGTAAAATCCCCCCGTAAGCCGGCTGGTACCGTAGATGCTGGCGGTTGTGACGAACCGTAACCGCATCCAAACCCTGTATTTAATTTAATAATCAGATCAAGTTCATTCATCAAAAATTCGGAATGAAAAATTTATAAATATGACAAATTTACTTACCCCAGTGGCAGCCTCTAAAATCCGATGCTCCGCATTCGGATACCACAAGAAGTCGCTGACCCTGTCGGTGCGACTCCGGATACCCGGAACATCCGCCAATGCTGTCTCGATGTACTGAGACATCTCGTATGGCGTGGCTGTAGGAGCATGCTGTGTACCCCTACTGGAGGATGGTCTACTGGTACTCATGATGTATTGGATAATTTTTGGTCAAATATGAGAGTTTGGTCAAAGTCCGGTTTAAATTTCGGTACAATTCTAATTAAATCTGGGTACAATCGAATTAAATTTGGGTACAATTCTAATTAAATTTGGGCACAATCGAATTAAATTTGGGTACAATTCTAATTAAATTTGGGTACAATCTAATTAAATTTGGGTACAATTCTAATTAAATTTGGGTGCAATCTAATTAAATTTGGGTACAATTCTAATTAAATTTGGGTACAATTCTAATTAAATTTGGGTACAATTCTAATTAAATTTGGGTACAATCGAATTACATTTGGGTACAATTCTAATTAAATTTGGGTACAATCTAATTAAATTTGGGTACAATCGAATTAAATTTGGGTACAATTCTATTTAAATTTGGGTACAATTCTAATTAAATTTGGGTACAGCACTAATTCTAAATCCTAAATTAATATCTAATTCTAAATGCTAAGTCTAAACCCTAAACCCTAAACCTACACCTAATTACTACTCTACACTAAAAATTAAAACTAGAGAAGAAGAAGAAGAAAACTTACCCGAGGTCGAAGGGATTGAAACTTCAAATGAGATGTAATGAAATCGGAACCCAGCGGCCCCTTATATAGGCTGGGGACCGCTCCGGTATTCTGCGGCCCCAGGGGCCGCTTCGGCATTCTGCGGACCCATATGGGGGTCCGCTCCGGCATTCGGCGGTACCCCCCATATGGGTTCACTTCGGCATTCTGCGGCCGTGTTAGATTTAGAATTGACCAAAAACGATGGTTATTTTATTAATTTATTTTTTAAAAATGTTATAAATAAAAATTTCGGCTTTGGAAGTGTATTACTAGGCTGGCTTCATTGTCTAGGCGTTGCAGTTGGAATTTAGATTGTCCCAAGAGGTTCTAGAGTGCCTGCTATTAAGAAGAGATCTGTGGCATTATTGGGCCATTAATCTTGGAATATCTGTATACTAAAATGGGCCTCATAAAGGTTGTAATTTCAGCCCGTTCTATCTAAAGATTTAAACTATGTTTCTTTTTGTCGTGTTGAAGTTACTAGGCTACTGGCAAAATATCAAAAAGAGAAAAAGAATTGCCTAGGGGCTTTCAAAAAAAAAAAAACAATAAACATGTTATTATCAATTAAGTTGGTACGAGAATTTTTTACACTTTCAATTCCTTTTGCCTGATTTTGATCCTATTTTTAAAACAAAAAACTTTTCGTTGTCCGAGCACTTTCACCCCCAACTTGTCAACTATATAGAAGTATTTATATGTCAATTATGACCTATAAAGTGCAAAATCAAGTGTAATTTTATACAATCAAGTATCAACTGTGAATTCTTATAAATGTCAATTATAATATTTCAAGTGCAAAGTCATTGAAGTGTAATTCTATACAAACAAATATCAAGTGGGAGCTCTTATAAATTTAATATATTTATGAGGTTGATTTCTATGAACGAAAATACAAAACGATGTTGTTTGTTCTGATTTTAAATGGCCGGTTTAACGAAATTTGAATATAGCTAAAAAAAAGAAATAAAGTCTCAATTTTTATTTTACATGTGTCATGCTTATGGCTTATGAACTTTACTGATCGAATTTATTCCAAAGTTTCTAGAAATCAGCCTATCTTGGTATGAAGGATGTACCAAGGATTAAAGTACTGGTACACGGAATATGGAAGCTCAACATCCCACCAAGAATAAAGGTGTTAACGTGGTTTTTTTTTTTTTTTGAGAGAGAAAAATGAAGGTCATGCCTTCAAGTTCCATTAAAATGACACCAGAGATGTCGTATTTTACAAAAGTTTCCGAAAAAGTAATGCAGTAATTGAAATACAGATTAAAACCTAAGAGAAAGAAAGGTCCGAAATATTTGAAAATTTTGATGGCTGAAAATTTGGCGAAGAGGAGATGGAACCTGCCGAGCATGTGTGTACTGTGTAGGCACAAAATGAGAGCATCAGACCCCTTATCATAGAAATTTTTGTCATCACGATGTTCGTTTGCTGGAGAGAGAGGTGTGCATGAATTTTCCGAGAGGAAAACAAGAATTGTCAGTGGAAATACCTGAATTGATTACCAGAAAATATCAATGTGGAAGAGTTTTACTTTATTGATTTTTTTTTTTCCTTTTTTTTCAATCTTGACCTTTTCTTCATTTTTTCTTAGTTGTGATTCAACTGAGTTGAATCTGATTTTGATTTAAAATGTAAAAGTCTCAGTTCGAGACTTAAACTGTCATAAAATAAAGAGGGACTCGATCTCTATTTTTCCTCACAAAAAATAGTACACTAGAGAACCAGGTTAATTTCAACTACTGAACTAGATTGCACTCTATTCAAGTGGTACAGGTGGGTTCAAGAAGGTTGTTTTGCATGTTGTAGATACTGAAAATTTAATTTTAGTTGTAGCACTATAGTAACATAAGACATATTTAGGAACTATTTTTCAATATGTGGATTACTAGTTTTTGTGTACTGCAAACTAATAATTTATTATTTGTTAAGCATTTCACTGTCCTATTCAGTCAGATTGCCCATTGAGTTATGTGCTGAGTGAGTGAAAATTAATTTTATAGTTTACCAAATTGATCGTGAATATGCTTCAATTTGAGAAAAGATAAATGATAAAGAAGAAAAGAGGAAAGGAAGTAATTGGGAAGGAGGAGGGATGGAAAAGGAGAGAAAAATTGGGGTTCATAAGAACATTTTGTTAATAATTTTAGAAGGAGGACATTTTGTTTGATGAAATTTGAAAGAATGACATTTTATAAAAATTTCCATGAATAAACCAACTGGAAGGATAAAGTTAGAATAAGTGGACATATTCTTTGCTTGCTTTATCAAAAGTGATATAAAATACATGTCGTCCTTAATTATTACTTGATTTGCTAACTTTAATATTTGTTGCAGCCAATGTAAGCACATAATCGTCAAATATCGGAGCATGGAGTCTCACATCTCGATCGGAGTATGGCAGTGAGCAAATTCGGTCGTTAGAGCGCAGCGACTGTTAGACAAGTAGATCCGATCGGAGAAAGAGATAGGAAATAAGATAACATGGTACGTGTTCGGCAGGTTGGATTTAGCCTCCTTAGTCTTCCTTAAGGCCTTAAGCGAGCCGAACAGGTGAAGCATAGATGAGATTAAGGCTTTCAGCTTTAGGCTCCTTAGAACAGAAAATTAAGTTGGCTTTCCACTCTCCTTGAGAAATTCACTTTCTTAGCGCCTCCTTAGCGCTCCAAAAGAGCCATATCCCATGTAACAATATATATTTTAATCAATTTAAGATTCATTGCTTTAATCTTTTATGTGCCGAACAACCCTTCCTTAACCCAGCTTAAATTCTTAAGCTGTAGGGCTCTAAGCTGCTTTGCCGAACACGGCCATGGTGATTAAAAGTGTTGATAAGTAGGAAAAGAAAAATATGGCAATTTAAAAGTAATTGATGAAAATAAAGAAATAAATCTAACAATAAGAATCATTTGACTCGTTGTAAATACGTTATTTCTTAATAAAATTGTTAGTAGATATTTAAAATCATTAACCTTAAAAAAATTAAACATCATAACATAGAATTATTTTGATCATACTATCTCTTTGTAAAACTAGTATAGAATGCATACGTTTGTCCATCTAAAAAAACATTACAATTTTCACCGATTTTTTTATTTCACAGCATTGCAAATATAAAAAAAAATCAATTCATAGTATTATTTTTGCAAAATGTCCAAAACTAATAAAGCTGCATTGATTCGTTGCGGTCTAAGAAATAGAGTACAATTGGGTTCATTGATTGTGAGTGTTATAATTCATTCTCTTGAACCATAATGAATTATTAAAACCTGGTTAGTTTGGATATTTTACAAAAATAGTTCTCCAAATTCATTTTTTATTTTTAATGTTATGAATAAAAAAGGGCAATTTTCAGGTATAGATAAGTGACACACCGACATTTTTATTAATATCCAAAGTTAATTAGAAATTAATATTTATGCCCAGATTTCACTGGAATCGCCAAAAATGCCCAAACCGGCCACAAAATGGCCGGTTTTCTCTTCCCCAGAAACCGGCCATTTTGTGACCGGTTTCCTATATATTTATATATATATATATATATATATATATATATATATATATATTTTACCGTAATTAACCTATAAAAACACATTTTTTCTCTCTCCTCCACACAATTCACTTAACTCACAAAAGAGAAAGGGAGGAAGGGACAGAGAGAGAAAGAGTAGGCGATTTTTGAGACGAAAAGACCGATATTTGAAGAGGCCAAAAGGATGAACAATAGCAACCGAGGTAGGTCGTTCAATCGTGGCCTAGCGAGAGGAGGGTCAATTAGTGATCGAGGTAAAAATGAGGGAAAAAAAGAACAATCTTCAAGTATGCCGTGATCTCTGGAATTGTGTGACATGTAAGATGGAGGAATGGAGTAGACGGCCTAATCGGTATGAAATTTCAGACGATGACTTTGTGGAAAACCTCTACGGCTTTGGTTTGAAAAAGAAGAAGGTTGATCCAGAGCCTCCAGTATCGGACGATGAGTTTGTTCTGTGTACTTATACTAGTAAGGCTACCACTTCGTCTGCTGTGACTGATTCAGATCCGGCAAAATCCGATGATGACTTTGTTCCATGTACTTTCAAGGCTCGTTGTAAGTAGTACTACTTATTAAGAATTTATATTGTAGACTTTATTCCATGCAGAAGTATTAGTAGGGTTTACCATTTTGATGCATTTGAGCTTGTTCTAAGAAGTAATATTTTATTGTAGTTAGATGAATTAGGTTGTAATTTCTTTGAGTATGAATTAAATAAGAATTACTTTTTATTTAGTAGGGAATGTTGTTTCTTTGAGTATTAATTTCTTTGAGTAGTCCCATGTTGTTTCCTTTGAAGATGAAGGCGTGAGAAAGAATTCAGAGTCACAATTAAATTACAAATAAAGTCCACACAATTTAGAGTGACAATTCAGAGTCTCGTACAAAACAATAAAGTACACACAAATTGCAAATGGAGTCCACACAATTTTCACAACATGCATATAAATCACCTATGACTACCACGTCTAAAACTAAATCCACGAAATAAACCACTTCCAAAAGATGACCTACCAGATGGCCCTGCTTGGGTTTCAGATGCCCTTGTTGTACGTCTAGTAGTTGACCTCCTCGGCTGGATTCTATATGACTCTCCTTGCACCCCAACCGCCTCTCCTCTTATGGCAACTGCCTCTCCCATTGCTTCGGCATACATAGCAGTTGCATTTAAACGGCTTATAGCTGTGCTACGCTGTGACCCTCCGGACCCACTTTTCTCTGCCATGACTCGCTTATTTTCTGCCGCATTTGCTGCGTTTCTTACCTCTGCATTTGCATGTGTTACTTAGTAAGTTGGTTTAAATTGAAAAAAATATATAATTTTTGATTAATGTTACATACATCTTCGTTGCCTATCGGAAGTGGAACGGCAATGTTGATGCCCCCTTCGTCTACCTTCCATTTCATTCATCGTCATTACATGACGGATGTGTTTTCGTCTCCTAATCCTAATCTAACCCTTACTCGGAAGGATTATGTCTTCAGTATTAGGAGGCCAGTCTGGCATATTGCCAATCAGTTCGTACACATGATCCCAAGTACTTTCAAGGTAGTTCACAGTGTACCAGCTTGCAACAAAGTCATCCTCGCACCAGTTCCGGTCACGACAAACAGCTAAGACATGAGCGCACGGAATAGAAGTTAATTGGATACCTCTGCAAGTACATTCCATTTGTCTGTCAGGACCGCGTGTCACAATGTACATGAACTCCCTGTGAATGGCTTCCATATTGCCCATATCGCTACGGGTACAAGGAACATACTCATTTGGGGATGAAACTTGGTACTGACCTTGGTCGTGTGTGTAACGCACCAAATGCATTTTTGCGGCTTTCTCCTAACATTTTCTGATCTTTTGCAAAACCCGATCAGAAAGAACCTGCCCCTTGTCTTTTAATTCTATTGCTCGCTGTCGCCGCTGAACAAACCATCTATTGTGTGTAGAACGTATGCTCCGCTATGGCAGCTACGGGCAGTTTACGGCTCATTAGGAAGACATTGTTGAGCGACTCAGAGCCGTTTGTTGTCATGATACCAAACTGGTATCCTCTATCACGGTTTGGAAAATCTTCTCGTAATTAGACGGCTCCATCGAATCACCGGGACGTACCTTGCCCACCTTCCTTAAAAAAGTATTACACTGGGGATTTAGCTGCACAAAATAAAGAGATGTTATTTCATTTTCAGAAAATTCTTATAAAATAATTAAACGAAATGTTATAAGTTAGACATACCTGAGCAAACTCTTTGGACATCTCTCTCAACCTTCTTGGCTTCTTCCTCCTCGCTCCTTCCCTGAACCTCCATCCGTACCACTTGTCTTTTCCACAGTTCTAGACCAAGTTGTCAGCAACATGCTGCATACAATACCTGTGCACAAAAAGCTCAGGAGACCATTCGTATTCTGCTGTCAGTGCAACTTTGATCCCCTTGTGCTGGTCCGATATAACACATACAAATTTATTACATCCGAGCACTTTATTCCTTAATCACTACAAGAAAAAACCCCAATTCTCAGTATCCTCCTTCCGCACAATTGCAAATGCAATAGGCAACAACTAGTTCTCAGTATCGTGGCCGCAAGCTATCAAAAGCCTCCCCTCATACCGCCCAGACAAGAAGCAGGCATCTATGCTGATCACAGGTCTCAAGAACTGAAACGCTGCAATGTATAGACCAAAAGCCCAGGCTACGGCTCTGAACTGGGCAACACCTGGCATAATTTCTCCTGTTTCTTATCCCGTATCGAGCTGGTCAGAAATTGGTACTTCGAGCCAGGATTGTTGTTGTAGATTGCCATTAACAGTGGTCTCAGCAAGCTGTATGAAGTCTCCCAACTCCCAAATTGTCGGGCTATTGCAAGCTCACGCACTAGTGGAAAAACATGAATCAGGATCGGCCTATCTGGATCGGTTATATGAAACAACCGATACTAATACCTATCTGGATCGGTTTTCTGAACAAAACCGATCCTAAAAACTAGTTAGATCGGGTTTTTTAGTCAACCGATCCAAATTTGTGAACTATCAGGATCGGTTGTTCTAAAAAACCGATCCTGCTACTATCAGGATCAGTTGGTCTAAAAACCGATCCTAATAGTTAAACTATTAGGATCGGTTGTTTAGAACAACTGATCCTGATACTATCAGGATCGGTTTTTTTATAAAACCGATCCTGATACAATTTTTTTTCAAAATTGGTTCTGCAAAAAAAAAAAAAAAAAAAATCTGGGTCGGTTTTTAATAAAAAACCGACCCAGATTTTTTTTTTTTTTTTTTTTTTGCAGAAATTTTTTTGAAAACCGACCAAGCGTGGGCGCCAGTTATCCCTGATAGTATCTGGATCGGTTTTTAGCAATAAAACCGATCCAGATAGTTTTTTTCTTTTATTTGGAAAATCTTTTCATATGGTTATGTTTAAATAAATATAAAAAATTACATATTAGAAATATAAGTTAATTATTTAATAGAAATTTTAGAAAGCGTGCATTTTTTTTTCTCAATCCAAAATTAATGCATGTATCTAATAATCATGACTCATGAGAGATGAACCATATATATTATACGAGTAAGGCTGGGTGCTATGGATAGCATAGAGGCCTCTATGCTACGGCTCAATATTTCATATTTTAAAATCCAAACGGTCGATCCGAACCGTTCATCTTATTCTCCATATTAATATCTGCTTGGATACCAAATTTTACATTTTTATGAAATTTTTTACTATTTATTAAGTATTTTACAAAATTGTTGATCCAACGGTGGCTGCACAAAACAGTAAAACCGTTGGATTAGCGATTTTCAAAGTGGCTTAATAAATAGTAAAAAAATTCAGAAAATTATAAAATTTGGTCTCCAAGCAGATATTAATATGGAGAATAAGATGAACGGTTCGGATCGACCGTTTAGATTTTAAAAACTTGAATATTGAGCCGTAGCATAGAGGCCTCTATGCTATCCATAGCACCCCAGCCTTACTCATATTATACTTACCACTATATGTATATGAGGCTTACATCATTTGTCATATATATATATATATATATATATATATATATATATATACATTAATGATATTTGTCATTTATTGTCTTATTATTAATGATATTTGAGAATCTTAAAGTCATTTTGGTCGTTCTTTTGACCAAAATATACATAGAAATTAATGAATTTGACATTGGTCGTCAATTGTTATAAATCAGAGAGAATCTCCTACATAAAAATCATATAAATAGCCATTGTTAATTTATTAACCCGATAACTGTTGTTTTAATAAGAAAGTTTCTTCCATAAATTATTATTGTAATTATACATATACCACAATATATATCTAAAGATAATCAAATTAAACATATAGCTGAAAAAAAAAATCCCCTTCCTTCATTTTATTTAAGTGTTGAAATGGAAAATAAAATATATTATATGGCACAAGTCATTGATGCATAACCATATGAAAAGAAAATATATTATATGCACAAGTCATTTGAAAATTAAATAAAATTTTTATTAAATAATTAACTTATATTTCTAATATGTAATTTTTTATATTTATTTAAACATAACCATATGAAAAGATTTTCCAAATAAAAGAAAAAAACTATCTGGATCGGTTTTATTGCTAAAAACCGATCCAGATACTATCAGGATCGGTTTTTAGCAATAAAACCGATCCTGATACAATTTTTTTTTTCAAAAAAATTTCTGCAAAAAAAAAAAAAAAAAAAAAAAAAAAAATCAGGGTCGGTTTTTAATAAAAAACCGATCCTAATAGTATTAGGATCGGTTTTTTATTAAAAACCGACCCTGAATTTTTTTTTTTTTTTTTTTTTTTTTTTTTTTGCAGAAATTTTTTTTAAAAAAAAAATTGTATCAGGATCGGTTTTTTATAATAAAAAACCGATCCTGATACTATTTTTTTTCAAAAAAATTAGTATTAGGATCGGTTTTTTTATAAAAACCGATCCTGATACTATTAGGATCGGTTCTTTATAAACAACCGATCCTAATGATAACTTTCTATATAACCAGCTTAGCTAGGGTTCTTCTTATTTTCATTTCGCGCCTCTCATTTTCAATTTAGCGTCTCTGTCTCTGTCTCCGTATCTCCCTCTCAAATCCTCAGTACTCTCTCTCTCTCTGTCTCCGTCTCTCTCTCTCCTCCGTGTGTCTCTCTATCTTTCTCTCCGTCTCTTCCTCTCAAATCCGAGCATCTCGCACCTCCCGCTCAATTGTGCCAATTTTTTATTTTTTTTATTGTTTCAAAAATGAATTAATGGTGTTTGTATATTGTTTTACAGTTTTGAGGACATCTCTCTCAAGTTACTTAATCATCTGGCCGATCAACTATCATGGTATTAGCTTTATCTAATTTTCTCATTATTATACTTTTAAAACACATTTTTTTGTATTTTTATTGGAAAATGTTTTTCTATCTAATTGTTACCTTTGTTTTTGTTTTTAGGATTTTTTTTAATCTCAAGTGATGTGATTGCAAAAGAGGTAATTATTGATTTTTTTATTGTTGTGCTTTACATTAATTGCATAATTGTGTATATTGCATAAATGTGTGTTAATTGAAGAAATAGCCCAATTAGTCACTTGTATGTTTGTTAATTAATTTTTTTTTTGGATTTAAATTTCTTGTTATAATATGTAATGCTTCACAAAACTTTGTATGAAGTACATGAATTTTTTGTAATAGTTTAAGATGTGTATGATAATTAATTTAGAATGTGTATATGATATTTAATTGATTATTGCTTCTTACTGTGCAAAAAAAAAAAATTTAGGATGCTGGCCAGCAAAATATATATGGAAGCTGGTCAAATAAATAAAAATATTTTTTTTAGCCTCAATAAAACATCAGGATCGGTTTTATATAAAAACCGATCTTGATAGTACTATCAGGATCGGTTTTTAGCAATAAAACCGATCCTGATACAATTTTTTTTTTCAAAAAAATTTCTGCAAAAAAAAAAAAAAAAAAAAAAAAAATCAGGGTCGGTTTTTAATAAAAAACCGATCCTATTTTTATTTAATTAAAAACCGACCCTGATTTTTTTTTTTTTTTTTTTTTTTTTTTTGCAGAAATTTTTTTGAAAAAAAAAATTGTATCAGGATCGGTTTTATTGCTAAAAACCGATCCTGATAGTACTATCAAGATCGGTTCTTAGTCAAAAACCGATCTAGATAACAACTATTAAGATCGGTTTTGTTAAAAAACCGATCCTAATAGTTTCTATTTGGATCGGTTCTTTAAAAAATATAAAACCGATCCTGATAGTATCAGTATCGCCTTCAACAGGATCGGTTGGATTCCGATACTGATATGTGTATATAACCGATCCTGATTCCATATTTTCCACTAGTGACGGCCCCTCCACAGTCAGTTATATTTAGGTTTCACATTGTCATACACAACCAAAACACAGTCTGCCACCGTTTGGATGCTCATACATGGGTCGGTCTTAATGCTTCTCTCAATGACATCTGTAATGAGTGATGCCGTCAGACATTCGTGGTCGTCCCTCATGTGCTCAGTCCTACATGTGTGAGGCCTGTCTTGCTTAGTTGTAACCCATGTGTCTCCATATCCCGAAGGTTTTTCTCGAAGTTCGTAACAACAATCGGGGTCCCTGCACACCACATGAATCTGATCCCTATCACTTTTCTTCATTCTGATCTCCTAATTCTTTTTTAGGTGCTCTCTGATCTTCTTCATTAGATCTTCTTTGCTTTTAAAATATTGGTTCGCAGTCAGCTCACATTTGTACTCAATTTGTTGCCCATAATAACCAATATGTGCTTCTCTAAACTCAGATACATCATTGAAGTCTGGGAACGGGTGCGTATCAGTCCGGCCACTAAGCGGCATGTTCCATTACGACCTATTTGCCCTTCAGCTGTTTCAACCGGACCATCTTCACCACAACTATCCAGGTGATCCGAATCCCCCCGTATTTCTCCCTTAAATTCATCCCCACTCCTCAGATCGTCCTCCGGCATTTCATTAATATTTTCAAAGTTCGGCCAGGTTGCATCGTCTACTGGTGCCGATCTGGAGTAAGGTGATACTGGAGGTAATGGTAAAGGCGCCACATTTAGGGTCTAAGTGGGGATGAAACTGAGTGTCTTGGTCTGCCTCGATGGGGTCTAGGTGGGGATGAAACCGAGTGTCTTCGTTGGGGTGCTGGTGGAGTGACGTAATTGTATGTTTCTAGGTCAGGTTCGATTAAAGGAACGAGAGGTCCGTATGTTTCTGGTTGTGTTGTATAATGTGGTGCCACTGATCCAGAGCCAGAACTTCCAACCCCGGGCTCTACCGGAATTCTTCTGCCAAAGATTTCTATTATATAATTCCCTTGGGACCTCAAATAACCGAACATGGCTCTCCATGTACTCTCATCTACAAGTTTCAGAACAACCCATTTCCCGCTGGGTGGAGGGCTATGTCGGGTTGCCAAATCTAAGTTCCACCTTTCTCGGTTGTAACCAGTGTGTGTGTGAACCATGGATTTCAGGTCCAAAAGTGAGATATCATCTGGAACCGGAAATGAATGAACTGCATATTTGTTGTAATAAGCTCCGTGTGCATTACTAAGCATCTTCCCACCGTAGTGTAATGAAATAATGGCCATGGTAAACAAACTACATTTTAGAAAATGGTAAACAATTGTCAAGTTACTAAATGGTAAACAATTGTCAGGTAAACAATTTTAGAAGATGGTAAACAACAAATTAGGTAAACAATTTTATAATTTAGGGTTTTGGGTTTAGGGTTTTGGGTTTTGGATTTTGGGTTTATGGTTTTGGGTTTTGGGTTTTGGGTTTTGGGTTTAGGGTTTTGGGTTTGGGTTTTGGGTTTTTTAATAATTTAATTTAATTTTTTTAATATTTTTTTTTATTTTTAATAAATTTTTTTAATAATTAAATTAATTATTCTATAAAATTAAAAAATATAATAATATAAAATAATACCTTGTAATCGCTGAGGAGAATGAGGCTCGGTGTGTGAAGAAGTTAGGAAGGGTTAGGGGACTTTTTATAGATTAATTACGGTAAAAAAAAATAGAAAATCGGCCACAAAATGGCCGGCTTCTGACGAAGAGGAAACCGGCCATTTTGTGACCGGTTTGGGCATTTTCGGCAAAACCAGCGAAATCTGAGCATAAATATTAATTTCTAATTAACTTGGGATATTAATAAAAATGTCGGAGTGACACATGTACGTGACTAGATTCTTACAAGACAAACTTTGACCAAGCTCTAATAATTTTCACAATAAAATTCATCTAGAACTTGAGAGTCCAGTGCAGCAAATTATCCAAATATTAAATTGATTGGGAATGATGCATAATCCATTACAAAATTTTAATCATGAATTCTCTCAAAACAATTTTAACCCTGAAGTTCCTGATTAATTTTCTAAATAACCATGTTACATTCTTTTATACTTCATTCCACTTTAGATTCTTCAGAGTACAATCTTATATATGGTCTAGCTACTAATAAAGAGCAAAAGAACCATAGTCGCTATGATCTTATATTCTTATCCCTTGTCTAATCCCTCAGAAATTTAACTACTAGGACCTTCCAAATTAAAGAGTTCTTCGTAGAAAATATGCAAAACATATTAAACAAACTTTAAAACTTCAGTTTGAATGTTTGATCATCTTAATTTGTATTGGGTTTTGAGAACTAATTATTCTTTTTTTTAAGTAGGTTGAAGGTCAACCTACCAACTATTTAATATTTAAAAGGAATTTTCTTATTTGAATTTCGAACATGATCAATCTTTGTCATTAGATCAAAAGCTAGTTCTCGAGAACTAATTAATATTTAGTCTAATAGCAAAAATAACATTATATGTATGGAAAGTCGCAGATTCAAGATCCAAATTAAAATTTCTTGTAGATATTAAATAATTAGATGACTTGATAGGCTTTATTAAGTAATTGAGAGTCAGTTATTCATTAAATGGAAAGATTAATTCCAGTAGGACTGAGTATAGAGATTTTTTTTTTTATGATAACATGTAGACTATATCCACCTATACATTCACACACTCTATTTCTAAGGGATGGCAATGGGCCGAGTGTATTTTGCTAAGCTCATGCCTGGCCTGCTTGTTAAAAATTGATGGCCCACCTGTCTGGCCCAATATGATGGGCTTACAAATCTATGTCCGGCCCGCCCATGGGCCTTTCCCCAGGCTCATGTATGTCCTTGTCTGCCCTTGCTCATGGGCCTGCCTGACCTGCCCATACCCGCTGGCCTATCCATATTCAACTACATCAAATAGACCGTACAAGACAACAAACAATTCATAATATGATTTTTCTAATGGAAGAAAAAATAATTCATAGTTTAACAACAAACAACAGTGTGATTTTGTTACTGGAGAACAAAATAATTCATAGTTTAATAGCAAATAAAGGCTGTTGTTCTGCTTGTTTTTTTTTAACATAAAGGCCCATGGGCTTCGACATAAGCCCAGGCCTGGTTTGGCCCGTCTCTAGGGCTGCCCTTACCTGGCCCATCAAAACGTTGGGACAACCGGATAAAGAACAGGCCGGGCAGGTAAGACCGGGCCGCCGGGCCAATTAGACTTTTCTGCCATTCCTATTTCTACACACTATTCTACACATACAAACTTCGAATCCTTATTCTCTTGTAGTAGGGACTTGTACCCCTATCTTTTTAATTTGCTTTTGCTATCCCTAATTCTTACTTTTCCTTTAAACTTACTCGAAAATATCTAGAGAAATAGCAAAATAGATCACAACAACTTCTAACACCTAAATGTCAGAAATTTTCATGCCTCTTCCCAAACTCAAAAATAAAATATTAAACGCTTCTAGATGCTAGAAGTGTTACTTGCAACGACAACAACCGGTCAATTCCAAGAAATGATCCGCAAATTAAGTACACAGCTCCTCCTATTCCTTAATTATTCTCGCATAATTCCAGTTCTTTCTGTTTAATAAGGGCATATTCCTTTTTTATATTCGGTTCCTACTTCCGTGGTCATAGGCATAATAACCTAACTATGACCTTTTATTAGTTCTAGTTTTCAACCTAAGTCAAACAAGACATCACATCGTGGGCTGTATGTTGTATAGGAGGCATATCCTGTCACCTATGAGATAACTTTTTTTTATTTTATTTTGAGTAAAGATGGAAATATCTAACTATTTAATATCTCTATTATTACAACAACAAAAATTTCTCGTTCAGATTTCAAATTCACAACCTCCTCTTATATAGAAGTTATGTGTCTTTGTCACTAGATTAAATGCTAGTTCTTAGATAACTTAATTTTTGAGTTGATGGATTTATGGATTATATTTTAAATGGTGCATATTTAAATACACGGGAGTGTATTAATAAGAAATGGGTTGTTCTAAGATTCGTGTTGAGCAGTTTAGATTTTTACACGTACCAACTCAAAAATTAAACTATCTCAGGAGATGCAGATTCATGATGTGCCTAAGTTTGTTGGATGAAGAAAAATTAAAAAAATGTTAATACAGAAAAGAATTAGATGGGAGAAATTAATATTATTTTTTAGCATGGCTAAAGTACTAATTCGAGTACCGATATCTCATGTTTAATTTGAAGAGCAGTGCTAATGGTAAAAAGTCTTTCATGAGGTTATGGTAATATGCATATTAGTTATTACAGATCTTCATACATGTGTTATGAATATGTATTTCTATTTTTAAAATTCAAACAGTCGATCTAAACCATTAAATATGATTTTCATATGAAAAATTATATCTGGAAACCAAACTTTAATTTTTTTTTTAAATATTTACTATATTTTAGATGGTTGGAAGATCACTTGATCAAAATATTATGAACCATTCAAAATTAATAATTTGTTATCTATCTAATTTTTTTTTTAAAGAATTCTAATAAAAAATGTAAATTTAATAGTTGTTTATACTTGCACATTCTATCATAATTGAAATTTCTTTCATTGCTCAAACTCTAGGTGTTCAGAATTGAAGTTACAGGTACTAAAAATGGATGAATAAATTAAGTATTTAACAAGTTATACTTATTGAACTTTGTTAATCATTAGTACTAAATTTGCTCTCAGGCCTCAGTCTCCATAAACAGAGCCAATTAAACTCATAATCAGGACTTGAGCATGTTTTATAGAAAAAGAGAGAACACCAAGTGAAATCATAATCTGGAGCACTTACCACATGCAGTGTTGTAAACTCCAAGGGAGAGAAGATTCTTCGGAATCATTCCTCACAGGCTTACACTAAAATAAACATTCAAATCAAAGCAAAAGTCGTTTCATATCAAAGTCTTCTTTTGAACTGACCACAGAAATACCCTTTACTATTCTCTAAATATGTAATTTGATTGATCATTTTTTCCTAACATTAATGCTTTCTAAACTCTCCATGAACGGCACAAAATGGAGGCATCCCTTGGATATCGTTGTTCAATCTGGTAGCTTATTTATGTTTTTTTTTAATTTATTTTGATTGACTGATTCATATTTTAACAGGTTTTATTTCTTATTTAAGGAAAAGTATTTGATCTCTATGAGTCTATGTCAAAACACTTAAATAATTAACACAACTTTTTTGGTGTTTCTCACCAAAAAAAATTATGTGTTTGATGGTGTTATTAATATATATTATATATAATTTCATCGATATAAAAAATATATTATTTTTATTTAATATTTGTTAAATATAAAATTTTCGTATTTTAACAAAAATAAATTCAAATACATACCTCTCTTTCCGGAGTGAAATACAGAAACAACACTAATTGATCTAAACGAGACAGTAAAATAAACAACCAACTAATTACGGTGGCATTTTTTTATTTTGAAAAGAAAGTCAAGAATGAAAACATAGACTTGGCCTTAAATACACATAATTCATTAAAGAGTACAATCTGCAATGACCAATTAAGACACAACTTGCAAACAATTTTTACAAAATTAAACTGCAACATGCAAACAACCAACTAATTACAGAGGCATTTTTTCTTTTGAACAATTTTTTTTTACTTGTTAAACTATTTAAATGTCACTGTACCTTTTGGGAAGATGTTTGATTTTCCAATTGCCTTCATAAGCCTCCATTCTTTTAATATTTATATTAAGAATGCATATATACGTGGCATGATTTAACAAAGGAAATATTCCTTGTAACAGCATCTATATAAGTTTTAGATTCATTTACAAAAATGGAGAGAATCTATCTCTTTATCCCTAATTTAAACCTCTTTCTAATCCCTGCTTTCCCCATTCTGGCGCGCTGCTCACGCTTGGCATATACTGTCAAATATGCTTTACTCCCCCTCCTATATACCTTCTCATTAAATTTCTACAGCTCTCCCCTTTTCATATTAAGCACCTCTCACAAGACATGCATTTATATATCATTGCAGAAACTTGAAAAGTGACTAAAGGAGTAAACAATGAAGTTTGGAAAGAGGCTAAAGAAGCAAATAGAGGACACTATTCCTGAATGGAGAGAGGAATTTCTCTCTTACAAAGATCTCAAAAAGCTCGTTCGGTTAATCTCGGCCGCACATCCTTCCACCAAGGCAGAGGCTGAATTCGTGGAGCTTCTGAATTCTGAAATAGAGAAATTTAATTCGTTCTTCATTGAGCAAGAAGAGGAGTTCATCATACAGCAGCGGGTGGGCCCATTTGTTCGTTTTTCTTTTGGAAAATTAAATGATGTTGTGATTAAATTTAATGGATTGACACCATATTTTTTCTACTTCTAAATGGTTTAAAACTTCATTTTTTTTTTCAATTAAAGCTACTTTAGAATAGTGTACATGGTTACGAACAGTATAATTAATGCTTGTGCATTTGGTAATTAAATGGAATTTTACCATGTTGCAACTAAGAGTCTTTTGTCATGTTGCAACTAAAAGTCTTTTGTCCCTCTAAAATGGCTATGCAGGAATTGCAAGATAGAATAGAGAAATTGAAGGAGAGATTTGAGCCATCGGATGCAGAATACATGGCTGAGATGGAACAGATTTGGAAGGACATTGTCAACTTCCACGGTGAAATGGTGCTACTTCTCAACTACAGCAGTGTCAACTACACAGGTTGTGCATTTTTTTTGTTCACTTTTACCCTATCATTTTATTTGTTTATTCATTTTTTATATATATATTTCGAATTTCTCCAATCTGAAGTGTTATTTATTTCATTTTTTAATTTGCTATATGTGTGCATGTATAGATATGGAATTAACAAATTCATGTTTGTGAGCCCCAAGAGTATATACCGTACGATGCATGTATGAAGCCCAAAAATTTGAGAAATTCTTACATGGCTTTTACCTGTAAAGAATTTTATCTCCAGACATTTAATTGTTTGGAAAAGTGAAAGACAATGTCGGAGTGGTCCCATTGGACTGCCTGTTACATTTTCAACATGTATTTTTTTTTTCCATTGCTTTATTGCTACACAAACTGAACAAAATTTTATTGTACTAATTGTGTGATGTTCAAAGTTTCTTAAATTTATTTTAAAAATTCGTCCAGAGGTCTTCCATATTATATATAATATTTATATTAACACCTTACACCTGACCAACTAAACTAGAATATATTTTACAAATGTTAATAGCAGATTTGGATATGCCAATACAATAGCATACAAATAAGTCTTTGTTGGAGGAAAAGTATGTTATGCATGTCAGTGAAGTCAACCTGGTTGGAAAGGACATGGAAAAAAATTAGATGAATTTCTATATTTTTAAGTTACATTGTATAGATGAGTTGTGTTAATTTCCATGTGGCTAGGTGTACTAGGGGATCACTGTGTATTGAGTTATATTGGGCTTTATGGTTTCCGTTGACCTCTTGGTCAAATCACGAGGAAAGAACTTCCAAACAAAGGGCCACATCCACCGTCTCCTTTTGAGAACATGAACGTCACAATTGATTTGAAATTTTGAGTGTTTCTGTAGTTGACATAAATGTCACATACTTTGACTGCCTGGCTGCTTAACTAAATGACATTTCAAAAGACATAAATGTTACCAACCAGTAAACAAGAATAGTATGTGCTTATTTTTAATAAAGCCACCTTAAAATTTCCGATTTTCTCCTGACATAAAACAAATAAACTAAATAAAAATATCATAAAAAATCAGTTGAATTTTTGTTAAGATGAAATAAAAATGTCTCTGTGCTAATAAATTTTACTATTTATATCACTGAAATATGCTTTAATTTTTACTCCTGACAGGTCTTGCTAAGATACTGAAGAAGTATGACAAGCGCACAGGCCGCCTTCTCAGGCTACCATTCATAGAAAAAATATTGAAGCAACCTTTCTTTACTACCGAGCTCATTTCAAAGCTTGTAAAAAGGTGTGAAACCATGATGGACTCTGTTTTTCCCTTAGCATCTGGCATGGAAGATCAAACCGAGATGAAGGAGAGAGAAGCCACTGCAATAAACGAGCCAAGCATTTTCAAAAACACAGTGGCTGCACTTGTTACCATGCAAGAGTTGAGAAATGGTAGCTCCACTTATGGTCATTTCTCTCTACCGCCTTTGGACTTGCCGGAATTTGATTTCCTGCAGTCTTTGTCACTGCCATTCCCAATCCCTATACAATGAGCCAACCATGCCACGCATTGAAGCGTTTGTTTTTTTTAGGATCTTGGTTTGTTATTACCACTTGTATTATTCAAGGGAAAGTTGTATGCTTGGCATAGAGCCAGAGGTATGTAGGGATTGAATTATTTGCATCACGGACTGGCTTATAGAATGGCTAAAATTACTGAGTGATGCTTTATGAGAGGAAACTGTTGAGCGAGACTTTTTTTGGTTTAAATATAATCCTGCTTATTATTGTTGTTAATTTTTGTAAGATTGTACCTAAATCTGTTTCTTACAATTTAACTTTTCTACAAAGATGTTGACAATAATAATGATTGAACAGTCTGATTGGTAAACTTCATGCTGCATTACTACAAAAAGAAGAGAAGGAAATATAATATTTTCGATTAAACACCAGCAATCCCTCAACAGTATGGGTCCTTGTGGCTTACTGTCAGCTGGCAAATATGAGCTCACTATCAGTGCTTACTAGATGAGAATTTCAGAATTTGCATTTAATTTAAAAATAAGTGAACAATTACTGTGCTGCTTTGTTGATTGTGCTGCTGGTGAGGCCATTAATGCATCTCAGGACTTTTGGAAAGGGGAAATGTTAGCATAGATTTTGTTACTGGCAAAACCTTGTTTCAGCAATAAAACGGGCTATATAGCCTTTAAAAAAAGTAAGCACCAGCAGTTAGATACATTATGATAGCCAAGTTATATCTACTGCCTGTTGGTCAAATCTCCCAAGCAAACTCATTGATGCAATTTCATGTCCTTCTCAGGCAGGATATCAACTTTGAAATCAGACGGCAAGAAAAAATGAAAGAAATATGAATGAATGATTTAACTAATTAATTGCATATGAAAGTAGGAAAGATCAAAACTGGCACCAAGACAAAAAAAAAATGCCACAATAACCTCATCATATTCTGTAGATACAAGATAATAAAACACTAGTATAAAATGCTTCCATAGGCAAAAAAACAAAATACAGTACTCCATCCACAAATACTATATCCAAGCAACAAACCATACCTAGTTTCATGATGTTGAATTCCTCTTGATTACCAAATCATCTGCTGAGTAATAATCTGCAATCAGCTTGTACATATGTGAAGCATTATGCCCTCCTCTACAGAAACAAACCCATAAAATTAAAAATGAAAGAAAACAATCAGTGTTCAAAGTAACATATCAGTAACAGTATACTAGTAGTGCTCATATTTTACAAAAAGAAACCATTTTTGGTCTCTCATTATCTTTTTTGTTTTGACTTCCCTTGGTATGCCTTAATTTTAATTCTGCATGAGGGCGACTGAGGCTAATGGAACAAAACTAGGGACAATTGGGTCAATCAAGTATAAATTGAGGTTTAATTGGGTTCGTGGTTGGGACATTATTGAACAATGAGAACCATTCCCCCATGCTCATTACACTGGCACATATATGAACTGTCCATACAAGTACCATATCCTGCATGAGCATCATTTTTGTGTTATATGAGGAATCAAATGGAAAGGCATGCTTACGTGTCGGTAATGAAGAGGCTGACGAGTTTAGGCGGCACATAGTCAAAGGTTGGGTTGACCACGTGCATAAGGGGGGCCCCTCCACGGGACCCAAAATCCATGCAATCAGAGAACTCCCCAAAGTCAATCAAATCTGATGGTGATTTCAGCTCATTCAATAGTACTTCTGGATTGTGAGAGTACAGCGGACACAGCTGAAAGAAAAGTATTTCAACATTGTAAATAATTACCAAACAGTCCATAAAGGAAAATGATATACACATACTAGACGTTTAATATTAATCTACGTGTGTATTAATATGTCATATTTCTTAGTTTTTGGAGGGTATGTATTATGTGCTTATAAACTAAAATTCCCTTTAAATAATAAAAGGGTGATAAGAAACAAACCTTGTGAGACCCGGCGACGACCACGAAAGGAACAGCATGCCTCTGAGCAGCAAGTGCAAGCATGTTCATTCCAACTGGTGCAATAACTCCTCCATTTGCCATAATTGCATGGGCCCCAACTATCACCTTAACAGATATCTCAGGCTATGTAAGTTTACAGAAATTGCTAAACCATGATATAACAAACAATTTCTTGCTTTCAATATTGCCTTCACAGCTCTCAAGTTAAGAGTTGATTCTTTGTGTAAAATGAAGAACAAAGCTGGGCATAAAACAAAAAACTCTTAGACAAGAGGTGTAGTTTTATTACCATGTTAACTCGGGAAATCATGGCAAATATAGCTGAGTCAGTAATCACAGTAGTCTCTAAACCCTTTTGAATAAGCTCCTTAGCAAGAACATGCCCTTGATACCTGATAAGAGTGAACCTTTATTAATTACCACAGCATCTTAAAGAGAAAAAAAAAAAAAGGGATTTTTTTTTTTAAAATAGATTTTGAAAAAGCATACAATTGTGTGCATTGGGATTTTTCATTTGAGATATTCAAATTGTGAGGTTTTAGTGGCAAATGGATTTCTTCGACCAAAAGTTCATTGTTGGGGGTAAGTTCTATGATATTCCGAATGGCTCTTTAACTAGACATTTTGAGTGTAAACGTGAGCTAAAACAAGAAGACCCCCTTTCTCCATTGTTGCTTGATTACAACAACAACAACCAAGCCTTTAGTCCCAAACTAAAGGCTAATTGTTTGAGTAAAATGCCGATCAAAGGAGCAAATCCTAGGGCAGGTTTATGCAACTTGAATTTGAATTATGCAGACGATAAGCTGATTTTCTTGACAGCTGATAGGAAAGATCTGATTAGAACCAAGTATAGGACATTGCTTGCAAAAATGGTATTCCGAGATTTAAATTATAGCGGTGTTTGCAAGGATCTGATTAATACAAATATAGAAATCAGAGTAGTAACTATTCTCCTTTTTGGGGAAATCTGATAGCTCAAGAAGATATAGTAGATATTGGATGCTCATTCAGATTGGTAGGGGAGATAATGACAGATTTTGGCAAGATAGATGGCACACTGATGTTTCTATTGACAGACTTTCCCTGATCTTTACGATGCATGTTATGAGCAAGATACTTGTGTTAGCTCAGTTTGGGATGGGTCTCACTTAAGTTAACATTTTAAAAAGCTGCAACAAGTGCAGCTTGCTGAGACTATACCTAATATGTTGATTATGTTACATCAACAGGGGACATTTTTTGTGAAAGAGTGGATACTCTATTATGGAGATGGGACCCTGGAGGTGCGTCTCTGTATGATTGGCTAAGTTTTAGGGGAATAAATGACAAAATTTTGGGCAGAGTTTGGAATTATAAAACCCCTCTTAAAATTGGGGTCATATTCTAGTTTGGGGTTCATGGTAAAATTCTTTCTAAAGACAACTCTTAAGAAGAGGTTGGAATGGTGGCTCTACTTGCCGCCTTGTGAATACTTGGAATCTATATATCATGCTTTTCTAAACTGTCCATATGCTAAACAATTTGGCAATAGCTGGAGTAATATAACAAGTAAGCATAAAGTTTTTTTCAGTTTATGATGTGTGGTATTTATAAGCCAAATGTAGGGTAAAAGCAAAATATTTTAATTTTGTAATTTTGTGCATTTATTTTGTCTTCTGGTTGGACAGGAACAAAGTGTCCTTTCAAATCCTTCTAAATGTGTGAGATCGTTAGCAGTTTCAGATTGATGCTTTAGGGGAGAATGGGAGAAATTAATTATTATGATTATACCAGGCAATTAAGATTGTTACCAGATTCAGAGGGACTGGAGGAAATTGGTACCAGGTTGGCACGAACAGGAGGCTTTGGAAGTGTAATTGTTGTGGAAATGCACAGCTGAAGGACTTTTTGAGCGCTGCTTGGTTTTGTATTTGTTTAATGACGTGAAATAACCACACTCACTTTGCTGGGGCCATGTAAAAACTTTCTTTATTTTATTGTGCTGGTTTTGGTTGTTGTAGGGGAGCTACTTTTGAGATATATCTTGGCCTATGGTATACTACTTGCTGAGGTTATTTACAAGGTTATCTCAAACAGATGGTTTTGGGGGTTCTTTAGATTGTCTGAAGGTAGTAAGATGGTGGTCATACTCTGTAAAAGGATGAAGGGTCATAAAACTGCTTCGATAATTGGAAACAGGTGAGATTCGAGACCACCTTTTCCAAAAACATAAAAATGTAATGAACCAAAGATATCAACAAAGATGCATACTAAATTATAACGGACCTAGGAGCACCTTCAGCGACAAAAACACGAAAAGATCGGTTTTTCTGCTTCGCAGCATAAAGAAACTCCTTCACTGTTTTTGACCTTCCCAATGTTAATATCACCTCACTGTAATGCAATAACAAAAAAGATGATCATAAAGTTCTGTACTAGCAAAATCTTTTGTTGTTTGTACTTCAGATTAAAAGATGAGACATGCTTATGGTGAATGTGTTCTACAGCTTGTTCAGAAATATCGTCATAGCAACTATTGATTTCTTCGATCAGCAAATTAATAGCCTCTATCACAGCATGCTTTAGTCTCCTGCTCCTTGCACTCTTATCAGCTGCAAGCATACTTATATGTTAATGATGCAATCAAGTAATCTTCATATAAGGATTAATGAACTGCACCAGATTATCGAACAATACATATCAGTTCATGGCAGTGCACCAGCATATCCAGGGAAAAATAATAAAGAAAAAATAATAACAAGCATTCAGGTTAATTGAGCACGATACAGTAACAAAAAATAAACAAGGTGTACTACACCAAAATGGCAGGTAATGTTGCCAACATTGTACAACAGTACCATCACATACATACTGGTACTTACAAGTACTTACCTAATAATTAGTTGGAAAGAGAATACCTACATTTGCTTTTTCCTTCAGAGTCGCCATTAGAGGAGGAGTTAGATGGGACAATTGGTGCTGGCCCATCTTCTAGAAGGGTCTGCAAGGAGCGGGGTCGCAAGGTGCTCCTGGATGCAGCAGCTACAGCAGCTGCTGACAGTAAGGAACCACCTTTCCGTTCCACATCTTCCTCATCATCGCTTTTTTCAGATATTTGCAGACCCTCAAATGAGACGGCAGATGAATCTTCTTCTCTTATTATGTGCAGAACACGCCTTACAATGTTACCCACTGCCAGCTCTGCAGTTATTATCTCAACTCTTATTTTATTATTTTTGTTTTAGTTTGGAGAAGGTAATTCTTTAATTAGGGAATTCATGCTCAAAATCTGATAATTATTAATTTTATTCTCAATTGTCATTTTTTATTACATAATATGGTAATGGCTTACTGAAAAAACGCTCCACTTATGATTTTCATTTTGCAATTAGTATTTGGCATGGTATAAAGGAAGTGTGAACTGCTAAACTATAGTAAACTCCTCAACCAAGGATTAAAACATATGCAGACTTTAACGCTATAACTCACCAACTGGATTAGCAGCTATCAGCTGTTCACCAACAGCTCTGACAGCTTCAAGTAGTGAAGCGGTCTGATTCGTGTATGGTATGCGGTGTTGTGAAACAACAGACCGCAGCAACTCTGCGGTCTGGCGTGCAGTTGCATGCGAACCTTCTATTCTCCTGCAATTTCACGCCCAATTAGCGAGAAAAACCAATATGAATTGACTTTGGAATAAATTGAGAGAAAGACGAAGAGAGCACACCGCCTCTGTAGCTTGAGAATGAAATCGGAGACGTCGGGCATGGCGACCTATAGGGCGATTTTGGGAAGATTCCAAACAGGAATTAAAGAAAAAAAATGAGGAGATTGGAGGAGAACAGAGAGAGCATGAACGGAGAGAAGAGTGAAGGGGTTAGGGTTTCCTTATTAGGCCTAAATTTTTTAAAACAAGAATCTTTTAGCAGCCCATAATTTGGAAAGAAAAGGCCGATATTCCTGGCCTGTCATTTCTTTAACCACACATTGAACAACTTGTTTGCGCGCCATAGAGAATCTCAATTCTCGCGTCGTCTTTCTTCTTCCTTTGCTGTCCGGATTCCGGAAAGACCAGAGCGATCTTACTTCGCTACATACTTCAAATTTCATTTCTCTTTGTGCTGATCACAGTGCGAGTACCCCGACAGGGGCGAAGCTGGTGTACACCAGGGGTAGGCACTTGCCTACCCCTGAAATTTTTTTTTTGGACCGGGCCTTTGGACCAATTTGCCTACCCCAGATTGTTGGGCTTGCCTACCCCTGAGCCCAGAACCTAAAGCCCATAACAGAGCCCAGATCAAGAGAAAGGAAAAAAAAAAAATGACCGTCCGCTAGCAGCACAAGAGAAAGGAAAAAAAGGAAAAGAAAGACCGCCTGACCGCCTCTGCCTGCCGCCTGCGCCTGCGCGAAGAAGAAGGATCGCCGCGCCGTCTGTGCGCCGCCTGTTCCCGCCTGTTCCCACCTCCGCCTGTGCTAGCCCGCCTGTGCCCTCCAGACCGCTACGCTAGCCCTAGCCGCCTCTACTGTTGTTCGGTAAATCCCCTTCTACTACTGTCTCTGTGTGGTAAATTAGTAAATTACAAGTACTAGATTGAATAGGTTTAAACTTTGAACTGTAATTTAAGACTAAGGAAAATAGGGATGTGCTTTCTGATCTGGTGAAACAGGGATGTATTAATTGAAGTTAATATAATGGTTTGCTTTGCACATGAATTAGTAAATCAGCTTTTCTGTTCTCAAAAAGTTACAGACAATTAGTTATGGCTTTTCTGTTCTCTACGTGAAATCACAAGTCTATACTTGGCAGCTTGAATTTTTAAACTCAATTAATTATGGCTTTAAGAGAATTTTGATAGGTTCTGAATTGTTTGAATTGTTTAAATTGCTTGAATAGCTTGAATTGTTTAAATTTTTAAACTCTAATTTTTCCTTTAAATTTGTTAAATTTTTCCGTTAAATTTTTAAACTCTAATTTTTCCTTTAAACCTTTTGATGTTCATTTATATTATTTTGACTTCTTGTTTATTTTAATTGATGATGTAATTAATTTTATATTATGTTAAATTTTTTTTTTTTGCAACTATATATGTTTGCCTACCCCTAACGAAATTCCTAGCTTCGCCACTGTGAGTACATCGACTAGAGAAGCGTCGATAATGGAGAAGAGAGCTAGGGCAGCAGTGGTGGTCCTAGGAGACATCGGTCGCAGCCCTCGTATGCAATACCACGCTCTCTCCCTCGCCAAACAGGCTCTCTCTCTTTCTCTCACTCTCTATCTATCTATCTAGATCCTCTTATCCCAGAAGTACTTAATTCACTCTCTGGTGACTATATATAAAGCATGTGACTTAACTTTTCATATTTGGTATTAGTGCCTCCATTAAATTTGGCATACTATCCAATCTGGAAGACAATTAACCCTAGAAGTTGGCATGTCTACAGTTTTAGCACCGTATTTCTGAAGATTGAAGTGAAATCGTGTACCAATTTAGTATTTAATTCAGAATTAAAGAGATAAATGGATCTGCGCTCCAATTTGGGATGAAATTCTAGTATCTTCAGTGCATTTTCCCACTTCCTTCCAATACTTCTGTTAGTCTACCTACAAAAGGCTACCATAATTTCTATTTCAGAGTTTTGTTGATGATATGATTCATATCTTTCGATGTGCAGGCCAATTTAGAGGTGGACATAGTCGCCAATGGAGGTGCGATTGAAAACATTTATTCTAATTAAAAATAAATAAATTCTCATACTGTTGGTTCCTAACAAATGATGCCACTCCTTTTATCGATATGGACAGGTAGCGAACCTCATTTGGCATTGAAAGAGCACCCATCTATTCATTTCTACCACATGGTATTAAGAGTTAGTTGATCTTTAATTTTTTATTATAAATGTTGTATTTTGCATCACTGTTTCACTTGAAAATAAATTGAAACTTTCAGATGCCAGTACAGCTGCAAGCAATTTCAAAAATATCTGGTGCAGTGGCGCTTGTATTAAAAGCTGTTTTTCAATTTGTACTATTGGTTTGGTTTCTTTGCTTTAAGATCCCTCGCCCTGATGTATTTATAGTTCAGGTAAGATATTGAATTTCTATTATATTATCATGTTAATTTTATTGTTATAGACAACCATGACATATCATAGACCAAATTGACTCCATTTCATATTTAACTGATTTCGTTGAGGTTCCAACAGAGGCTTCAGCCATTGTCCCAGAGTAAACCTTTATGAAGTTATATTTGCAAGAAACCTCAGGATTTCTGAAGTTTGCAAAAAAAAAAAAGTCACATTATTGTTTTATCCTATTTGATGAGGAGCAAAACTGAAAAACAATGGTTTAATGCATATTGCACCGGGGGGGGGGGGGGGGGGGGTTTGCTATATATGTTGAAGAGGAAAAAAATATATTCCTAAGACATTATCGATTGTCCATTGGTAGGTGTTCACATTAAAAAAAAAAAAATCTCAGATTTTTCGGGAAATAAATGTGAATCTGATGCATATGAGGACCTAATAAGTCTTGTCTTTTTATATGTAAATTTTGTATCAGAACCCTCCATCTGTTCCTACACTAGCTGCTGTCAAATTGGCCAGCTGGATAAGGCGTTCAAAATTCATCATAGATTGGCACAACTTTGGTTACACATTACTCGCTTTGTCCCTGTCAAGAAATCATATCATAGTTAGATGCTATTTTTGGTACTCTCTCTCTCTCTCTCTCTCTCTCTCTCTGTTACTCTGTGTGCCTGTGTTTGTGCACCTTCCCTGACCCCACCCCTGCTCTGTCCCTCTCGCTCTTCTTCTCTCCATGAGCATATTATTATCTTAATTCTAATGAGAGTTGTATTGTAGGTTTGAGAAGTATTTTGGCCAAATGTCGGATGGTTCACTGTGTGTCACAGAGGCAATGCAACATGAGCTTGCTCAAAATTGGGGAATCAAGTATGTTGACTGAACAAACTTTATCCTAGTTTCTGTGTGTGTACATGTGGTTGTGTGAATATGTATTCCTTTTCTATATTGTGAAACTTGAATATGTTGTAATTTTTTTTAGAGCTACGGTACTCTACGATCAACCTCCTGAATTTTTTCGTCCTGCTTCATTCCATGAAAAGCATGAGGTGAGCAATGACTTCATTACTATTATTTAATGCTAGGTGATCATACATACTTGATAATTTATCAAACAATAACACCATATAGAAATGATAGTTGTTTTGTAGATTGTCAGATGAGATTTGCAACTCAAAGGGCATCAAAGACTGTATTTCTCTTGGTAATTTTTCTTCTAAATTTTAAGATTTATTTTGCATGACAGATGTTAATTATATGTTCTAAGATCTCTTGTGCGTGCAGAAAGCTCATCTCCTTTTACCTACAGCAATGGTGACAATATTTTATTAAAGCCAAATCGTCCTGCATTAATTGTGAGCAGCACAAGTTGGTATGCATTTGTATGGAGTTCTAAGGTTTACATTACTAATTTTATTGTTCATTGTGGGTAATGGGAGAGGGATCACACATTTACATTTAATTTGAAACTTCCATAATTAATTAATTACACATATGCCAATTGGAAAATTTGCTCTTTCAAGAATGCAATAACATTGTTAAATATACAAAGCTCTTAATGAAGGTGACACCTTTTGGTTAAGATAAAAGTTAAGTATTGTTTAACTTTATTAGTTTTAATGACATGTCTGTAATGTAATATGTGACAAAATAACAAAGAAGTTTGTATTTTATATATACTGAGATCCTTGCATATTGTAGATAAAATCGACAAAAAAGAATATATCTTATAATTTTGAAATATACTTATACTAATGTTTGGAAATTGTCACATATGCGACAGTAATTTCAACTTATAATTTTGAATATATCTTACGTAGCAAGGATTAACATGGTTTTCTTTTTTTACTGATTATCAGTTAATTGTTGTTGTTTTTTTTCTTTTTTTCAGGACACCAGATGAAGATTTTGGCATCCTTCTAGAAGCTGCTGTTATGTATGATAGACGAGTTTCAGCCGCATTAAAGGAGGATGATTCTATAAATGATGAGAAACTATGGACAGATATGATAAGTGGGAAGCAATGCGTATATCCAAGGCTCCTATTTATTATTACTGGTACTTTATTCTTAACTATTTTTCAGAGAATGCTATCTAAGTGTAAGAAATTGGATGGAATAATTTTTCCAGCCTCTTACAGAGATTTTTTTTATTATAATTGATAAAAGGTAAAGGGCCTGAGAGGAAAAACTATGAAGAACAAATAAAGAGGCTGAAACTTAGACGTGTTGCTTTTCGAACAATGTGGCTCTCAGCAGAGGATTACCCCTTGTTACTTGGTATCATTTCTTCCAAACCAAAAATAATTTTTTAAAATTTAGAATGCTTGAGCTGATTTTGTTATGGACCTTCAGGTTCAGCTGATTTGGGGGTATCACTACATACTTCCTCTTCAGGCCTTGACCTTCCCATGAAGGCAATATTCATTTCTTTTCCAGTTTAAATTTTCTAGCAATTGTACTTCTTTTAAAAATAAATTGCAACTAAATACTCAAAACAATCTGTTTTTCAGGTTGTAGATATGTTTGGATGTGGGTTGCCTGTTTGTGCGGCTTCGTACTCATGGTAATTTGCATGTTACACCTTCCAAATAAGGGCCTTCTTAGAAAATGAATATTATTCAAATTTGTTAGAAGAACACTGTAGGCTTTAAAAAAAAACAATTTAAGAAGTAAGATATGCACTTAAACTGGATGTTATAAAAGAAACAGAAAGTGAACAATCGTCCTTTGAGCAATCTACTGATATTTACATATGTAGGCACAAAATGTGTCAATAAAAGCAACTGACTATACCAAGTCCGTTGAATCAAAATCCTTCTCATTTCAGTTCCCTTTTTTCTCCCTCTATCTTTTTTTATTTTGCTAAACCCTATGATTCATCAGCTGTGATAATAATATGGATGGGGAGAAAATTATAGAAAACAGTTTTAGATTCAAGTTGTACATTCAGTTACATTTTTATAAAAGAAACAGAAAGAGAACAATCGGCCTTTGAGCAATCTACTGATGTTTACCTATGTAGGCACCAAATTTGTGTCAATAAAAGCAACTGACTATACCAAGTCCGTTGAATCAAAATCCTTCTCATTTCTGTTCCTTCTTTCTCCCTCTATCTTTGTTTTATTTGTCTAAACCCTATGATTCATCAGCTGTGAAAATAATATGGATGTGGTGAAAATTATAGAAGACACTTCTAGAGTCAAGTTGTACATTCAGTTACATTGTTTTTTTTTTTTTGCTACTGAAATTGAATTTGTTTTTTAAATAATCAGAAAAATAATGAAAAACTACCAAAGTTTGGAAAAAAAAACAACTATTTTGCAACAGAATATCCCACAACCATAAACAGAGTGTGATAGCTGCTACTATGGCTGAGATCATAGTAGTCATTTGATTTTCTAAAGTTTCCACAGCACAAGAAAAAATATAATATAACTAGGAAGGAAAAAAAAAAAAAGGGGTGAAAATGGGGTCATTGCAGAAATAAAATAGGTCCCCACTTCAGACAAATAGGAATTGAGAAGAAAGTGCTTGAGATAGCTCAATTGGTTCCAAATCTGATTTGAAGTTTGGTTTGCATCTTTGTCAGCATAAAGGAACTTGTTAAAGTCGAGAAGAATGGACTTCTATTCTCGTCCTCGTCTGAGCTTGCAGATGAAATTTTGGTACGAAGTTCTCTATCAATACTAGTATCCATTCTATAATATCATTTATAGCCCCAGGGGCAGAACCAGAAATTGGCAAAAATTTAGGATGGGGCATAATTTTACAAATATTTTCAATTATAAGCATATTATTGCAATTTTTCTTCAATAAATAATAGTATGTGAGGCATATGTTTAAATCTTTTTGGACAGGGGTGAGCAAGTGCCATCCCATGGCCACACTTGGCTCTGCCCTGCATAACCCTGTTAAACTTGGGAAATTCCACGTGCATGCTAGCACTATATACAAGACTATGTTACTCCAATACTTTATATAGGCAAGCGTAATATCAGATATGTATCCGATACAGATACTTGTGTGATACTTGTAAAATATATTAGAGGCGTATCACAAAATTTTAAAAGTATTAACTGGCGGATACAAGTCAACAATATGCACATGCATATCAATGCATGGACCTCAATCTTTCATGTTCTAATAATAGATCCTTTTAACTTTTAATTTTCTGTAGACATTTATTAAATAAAATATAGATATAGGGTGTATTTTAACTTGTATTTTCTTATTTGATGAAAAAGAAAAAAAATTTACAAATTTAAAAATGAGATGCATTTTTTTAAATTCCTAAAAGTAATAAAATAAGCATCATAAAAGACGCATTATAACACAAAATTTTGAATGATTACGCATTGCTGTATCTTACTCATAATTCATCATTTTACGAAGATCAAGTAAGAATAAAAGGGTAGTTCCTCCACTCTTTAAACAATTAGGAAAAGGCAAGGTAATTGTTCTAATATCTTAGGGTGCGTTTGGATCACACAAGAATAGAGCTAACCTTGGGTTAGCTCCACTATTCTCTAACCTAGATAATCCAAACACAAATTAGCAAATTGGGTTAGCTCAAGAATAGCTATATTCTACTAACCCTTAGAAATGGTGGGTTAGCAAGAATAGAGCTAGTGGGCTTAGTGATATTAATAAAATATTTGATTCCTTTCAATTAAAGTTAGTTTAAATATTAAATTAGTATTAAATAAAATATTTGATTAGTATTAAATAAATATAATATTAGATTAGATTAGTATTAAATAAAATATTAGTTTAAATAATAAATGTAATATAGTATTAGTTTAAATGTTAAATGTAATATTAATATTAGTTTAAATATTAGAATAGTATTAAATAAATATAATATTAGATTAGATTAGATTAGTATTAAATAAAATATTAGTTTAAATGTAATATAATATTAGTTTAAATATTAAATGTAATATAATATTAGTTTAAATATTAGATTAGTTTAATCATTATTTTATTCATTTCCTCCATCGCTATTTCAAATATACAATCCAAACGATATTTTTACTAATCCGAATAGTCCAAAATTAACGCTATTCTCAAACCACTAGGATTAGCACTATTCTCAACCACTAACCCAAAAATCGCTATTCTTACACTAATCCTTGCACGATCCAAACGTACCCTTATAGAAGTAGATGAAATATATCTGGTTTTGCGGGGAATAAATGCTACGTTGTTCCTCCATTGGGACCACCCTAAACATTGTTCATTTTGTCCTGTTATGGTTGATGGGTTAATGCAGAAGCATGTTTGATTGCAGATGCTGTTCAAGGGATTTCCTGAAGGATGCCATGCATTGAAATTGCTGACAGATGGGGCCATGTCAACTGGCTCATCAGCCAGGTGGGCCACAGAATGGGAAGGCAATGCATTGCCACTGATTGATCAAGTAAGTTTTATGTTCGTACTGTATTACAACTTGGGTTATATTTGTTTATAAAATATCAATGAACGAATCAAACATATTTTGGATAGCCCAAGACCTTAAACAGATGGTACAACTGTGGTGCTGTGCTGTGCCTGTCTTGTGGTCATGCTCAGCTTGCATATTTCATTATGAAAATGCCATTGCATCTTGGTAGCCCCTACCAAGCTTTCAAAAAAGAAAATGCCATTGCAGAAATTCATAGTTGGAAATTGTTTGTAGGTCCTTTCAAGTAAAAGATAATAAAAAATAATGGAGATAGAAGGAGAAACCTCTATTATCTACTTGTGATCACAAAATGATATGGCGCCTTGATTCTCGACATAAGTTTCCGGGAAAAAATATTGGCGATGTACAATGAGAAGCCTTTGATTATTAACTTTGATGCAGAGTGAATGCAATTTTTTAAAATTTGTTATGTTCCTGATAATTAACAATGTGTTGTATTAGTTAATCAGTGGAAGCATTATTTTCTGTTAGTTATTGATGCTTTTATTTTTATTTTTTACCATACTTGGGGTGGATAATTTTGCTAGTTTAGATTTTGATGATTGTCTTTTTTGCAAGGAATTTTTGTATGAGATATGAATGTAGTAAAACAATTACTTACGGATATTTATCTTTATTTTTTTTGTATGCTACTTATGATGCAAATATATCAAACACTTAATCGTGAGTAGCTTGGTAAAACGACTATGTTTATGTTGGTCACCAGTTTGGCTTCATTTTACAA
This sequence comes from Carex myosuroides, assembly GCA_028015225.1. Taxonomy (NCBI): domain Eukaryota; kingdom Viridiplantae; phylum Streptophyta; class Magnoliopsida; order Poales; family Cyperaceae; genus Carex; species Carex myosuroides. The sequence goes on from CM051481.1 coordinate 4,413,856, forward strand.
TTATGTTTATTTCACTTCAAATTACAAAAGCGATCTCGCAGATAAGAAATCGACCATCCATCATTATAAACAAATAATTCTTAAAAAAAAAAGAGAACAAAATAATGAGACAATCCATCGACCACCAGGAGGCCCTTCAAACTGCGATCAATGGAGCAGGATTCGCTTTGTACCTTGATCTGCATTTTCACGGATTCTTCCTTGCAAAAAGAATCACAATCTTGAATTTGAGTAGGAACCAAATTGAGACATTCTTCTTTAATTCTTCACCATTGAAGAAAAAACTCAATCCATCTCCTCGTTATCAAATCTCTAGATCTAAGACAATAACTGTAGAGAATCAAAATAAATAAACCATCAAATGTAATCCGATTTTGGGGATGAAGTTATTTATACATGATTGTTGCAATAAAAAGGGAAGATAGAACTTACACTCTGAATCAGTCTTGACCCATTTACACCTATCCGTCTCTTTCTCTTCAATTTCGGATTCATTAATCATTTGTGCTTCTTTGTTTTCCAAATACTTCTTGGTGGAAATTGATGTATTGCTTTGAGGATATATTTTCTTGTGAAGCAATGCCCTCAGAACCTTTATTCATTAAAAATTGGTAAATGAAACATTAGCAAACTTGAGTTAAATTGAAAAAGAAAAATCAAATGTAGTTGTTTGAAAATACCTTCTCCATCCTTGATTCCGGCATCAGATTCGTCAATTTTGGACCCGGCACAGAGCAACCTTTACCTAGAAAAATCTTGTTGAGCACAAATCTAAGTGACTTCTGCTTGATTGTTCTGGATTTATTTGTTAACATATCCTTTGCCTTACTCAAGATAATTTTCATGTCAGGAGAAAGGTTTCCACCACCGTTGTTCTCAAATTCATCGTACAACTTTTGAAAAGAGGCTCGGATAAGCTCGAATCTCGAGGGGCAATTCAAAATCTTACTTAATTGTTGATTTGTTCTCTCTTCTTCCATTCTGTCCATTACTGTTGTACCCCATTTTGGTTTCATTGTGAATAGTGATTTAAGCATTTCTTGTATCTTATTGAATTCTTCTAGAGTAAAATCGCATGGATCTTGAGATGAACTAGAATCACACTCATCACCCTTTTTCGCCTCCTCTCGATTTTTGTTACCGAATGTCCCTATCGATAACAAAGCTTGGGGCCAATGATCCAACTCATCTGTACAAATATCTTCATTTGAAGCATCTCCTAGAGGAAACAAAGCAGAGAAAATTTAATTTGCTAGTTAGTAAGGTCAATGCAATGAAAAATCTTTAAGAAAACAACATAGCATAAGCTAACAATCTTACACCAATAACACACTGTTAAGAGATGTAATAGGCAAGGAACTAGATAATGTCAGCGTGCTTTTACCAATAATTAAAAAAAATGATTAACTGAGAGAAGAGAGAGAACTGCATCTGTTGATTATTGAACTTACCATGCTTAGATGTCGAAACAGAATCACAAGTTTTCTTTTCTTGCTTACCCTTGAACTTGTTTTGCATCCAGTTGAAGATCTACATGAAAAAGAAAAACCTTGTTAGTGATTATAAAATTATTCACAACAGAAAGAAGCTATATATATACAGAGAGAAAGAGAGACGGAGAGAAACCACACAAAAAAAAAAAATCTTACTCCCATAATTCTACCAGTGCTGTTTTCCTTTTGACAAATTTCTATAACAAGACCCTTTCTCTGTGAGATACTCTACTGAGGAATATAGCTTGTGTTTAAGAGCTTGTGCAGAGAAATGAAGGAGACTAAGTTCCTATCACCCAATTTTGGGTTTAAATAGATGAGAGGGATTGCTACTGAAACGCATGCACAGTTGCTCGTGAGATTTTTTGTTCCCAAGTATTGTAGGTAACAGAGTCCCTATGTTAGACTTCTAGGTAATTCCTGGTTGACCTCATTTATTTTTAAATATTTGTAATTATACATATTTTTTATATAGTTTAGAATAAAATACTATGAAAACAATAAAATTAACTTTCATTCTTTTATATGATTCACCTCCATTTATCTTTCATTTTCTTTTTAAATAATCTCTATTTATATTTGACCCTCGTAACTTAAAAGTCTGACTCTGCCCCTACATCTGAGTAATTCGATGTACTTTATTCCTTGAAAAGTAGATTTTTTCCTATTTTAAATATTATTAAACGAAAAAATTATATAAGAGGTTTGATAAATGGTACAATAGAGAAGCAAATAAATTACTAAATCATATGTATTGTATTAAAATTCATCATCCTAAGAAATCAGAATTGACAACTTTAAGAGTGTTTATCTATTAAGTCCAAAATCTTTTATAGAGTTGTAATTATTATACAAATCGCTCTACAAAAATCGCTCTACAGTGACATCCCAATGGCAATGATATTTTTGCAAGAAAAAAAAAAGAGTTTTATTCTATTATTGTTGCTATGATATTCAATGAAAAAAATACAACATTGTGCTTATGATCTAAAATAAACGTAAATTATGTTTCAGCCAAAAAACTTAACATATTTTGCTTCACTATAAAATCTAGTAAAAGATAAAAAAAATATTAAATTTAATCGTTCACAAAAAATTATATATAGATCATATTGAGCAATACGGATAGATGGACACAATGACTTTTGTACTTTTTATTAGACAATAAAAAAAGCACATGTCATTGGTAATTTGGAGCCTCATAATTAATATTTACATGAGGAGAGATCAAGTTACAACAAAGTTACAACAACTATTTTTTTCATTTTCAAAGTCCAAATCGTCGATCCAAACCGTTCAATATGATCTCCACAATAAAATGTGCTTGCAAATCAAATTTTACATTTTTTTGAATTTTTTTATTATTTATTAAGTATTTTACAAAATATAGTCATATTCAGACCATTGAATTTTGTACCCATCTTAATAAATAGTTAAAAAATTCAAAATAAAATGTAAAATTTGATCTGCAAGCACATTTTATTTAGATAATCATGTTGAACGGTTTGAATCGATAATTTAGACTTTGAAAATGAAAAAAATAGTTGTTGTAACTTTGTTGTAACTTGATCTCTCCTCACATATCTCACCTCCTACCCACACCCCTTCTACTGTTTTGTATTTATATTTTTACTTTCATGTCACTAAACCATATAATCTAGATACAACTTGTGCATCATTAATGAAATTTGATGACTTAAGAATCTCGCCTTTCTTTCAAAAACAAAAAAAATCTAAATGCTACATGAAGGACAGCTTGTGCCATGTCCTTAGAAGAATTTTATAATCTAGACACGAAAAATCACGAAGTGTTTACAGGTCCACGGGCATATCACTAGGTTCAAGTTCCAAAGCTTAGCTTTTACCTTGGAACTTTTCACTTGAAACCTTCTTTCCTCCGGTTCCCTTTTATCGGAGAATAAAACAGTATTACAGTACAGTTAGTAGTGGTTTACTGTGGTTATAATTAGCAATATTTGAGAATTTTAAATGCCGCTTGTTTTGTATGCCATCAAATCTGTACTTGTATTTTATGTTTTATATTTAATATTTTAAAAATTAAACTTGTACTGTTTTTATATTTTTTTTTTTATCCCCGGAATATTTTCCGGTTTATCGAACTAAGTTTACAGTTAATCAAAAGATAGAACGAAAATGCACTTTAATTAATCAATCATGTTACTTTCATTTTATATATATATATATATTTATCTTGTTTAGAATAACCTTTGAAAATTATATATTCATCTTCTTATCATGATCCCTATGTTGATTTGAAGTACTTGTGTGCACGTATTACTGCAAAGGTGCTACTATAAAAAAAATATTTACTTATTTATTTACACCAATATACCATATACTGACAAATTTAAGAAGCTTATTAAACTTGACCGAAAATATATATGAGGATCAGTGTTTAAAATAGCTATCTACAACTATGCTATAGGTGCACTATAATTTTTGTAGGCCTCAAATGCCATGCTATGTCCAAATATTACGCCAATATAAGTAGTTTGTAGCTCTAATATCTAACCGCTATGTTGCATAATTTTTTTTTTGCCACAATTTTTCTTTAAGTATAATTATCATTTGTAGTTTAAAAGGTCCAACATTGATTTTTTTTTAAAATGGGCCAACAAAAAAGGAAGTTGAACATCTAAAACTGATTAAGATTAAAAAAATTATCAGTTTGTATCGAAATATCAAAATCTACATGTGTGCATAAAAAATATTATAAATCATATCTTTTGATATATTTAATATATTATATTTTATATTGTAATAGAGATGTGAGGGAGACAAATAAAGACAAGACATCTAAATTCTAAAACCTCTTTATATGTATTAGATGTACCATGTATAATTGTTTAATTCCAAGTTAGGAGAAGAGTCACTTATGACTTGTCCATTATTTATGTCAATGATTTTGACAAATCATCAAAAAGTAAGTTTGAATGTGAAATCTAATATTATAAGCATGAATTATAAAGTGCATATATCATGACTACTATAAATAATTAGATTTGGCATATGCGCAGTATTGTTCATCAAGTAATTTGAATATATTTTTTTAACAATTTAAAATTAACTGTTCTTGATGCATGACCAATTAATACTCACATTACAAGAAACTCTATCGGTACTCTATCTATATATTCAATGATCTGCCTATAAATTTATTTTAAATTGTATTTAAGTTAATTTGAAGAGAAGAGATCAAATGCCTTTATTTTTTATGTCGATCTTCATCGATCATACCTCCACTTTATAATTTTATAATAAGAAAAAATTTAAAATTAAAATATTAAAATAAACCATTAGTATATTATTTTTTTTACATGCATATAAAAAATTTATTCTTTTTCAAATTTGTTTTGATATGGATGTGAGGGGGGTACTATAGCACTTTTCAAAGAGCAAAAAAAAACAGCTAGGCGATTTCAAAACTCTAGCATGCGGCATCTACACTTCTCCTTCTCCAACACATCTCTATTTTCAGTCTGCCCCTCTCTTACCCCTTCTAGACTTCTCTTCTGACAAAGCGCCTCCGCTCTCTCGCCTCTACCTCGAGAGGAGAGGGGAGGGACTGGAGCCAAGAGCGCGGTATCATCGGAGCTCAGAGCGTTAAGTCTCTACGCCATCTCAATCGGAGCACGGTGGTGGTTCAAAAGAGCGGATCCGATCGGAGAGAACGATAGGGATTAAGGTAATAGGGTAATTTTGAGTGTACATAAGTGAGATTAGAAGATTAGAGTTATTTAGAGTAGTTTGAAGGATTTTGTGAGAATAAAATAGTAAATTTAGGATTAGAGTCATGACTCGTTGTAAGTTCGTTTTTTTATCAATGGAATTGTTAGTTAGCACTTAAAATTAAGCCACTAACCTTTAAAAAAAATTGATATGAATCAATAAGTTAAAAAACCAACATCCAGTATTTATCTATATTAATGTATTTTACAAGTTCTTGATATTGATCAAAACAAAGTCAAAATGTCATAATTTCTTATATGTGCATAGAGAACATGATATAGATAAAATCTAATGATTTATTTTGATATTTGAGATATTAAGTTTAAGTTATTAAAGGTTAAAATAAATGAGGCATGATAAAGATACAAAAAATAAAAGTATTTGAACCCTCCTCTAATTTGAAAAACTTGACATAAATTAATTTGAGAAATATATTATCAAAATTGTGAAAATAAGGGTAACTCCGGTCTATTTTTAGTTATAAGGTCTTACTTCCATATTATTTATCCGCACGCACCTACTCCTGTGAGAACCTCCAATTCTCCAAACAAATAATTCAACATGTACTTTGATCGAATCCGATCCGATCTCAAATTTATGATTTTTTTTTTTCTCAAATCTCTTTACATGACCATGCTACAATGCCTCATCAAAAAAAAAAAAAAAAAAAAAAATGAGACTGTGCCACTGTGGCCGGGCCCATGCATGGCACGATCCATACGCAATAACACATGGATGATTAAGCATTCGCTCCTTGTACTGTTTCAAATTTCAGTGGCTATTCATTTTCTTGCCTACCTTTTCTTAGCATGCAGTTGACGCATTAATTGAATTTCACACATTGACCTGAATTAATCACTTGATCTTTGGTTTTTGTTGCTTTTACTAGAGGAAGAAGAGGTGGTACCGTATTCAGTTTTGGTACCAACAGGTCTGCTTGGAGAAGGTCTAGTAGAACTCTGTAGAAGATACAAAAATAGTTATTCTTTTCTCAGATCGATCTCAGTGGTTTTGAATGGTTATTTGTGTCGAGATGTCTATTTTATAATGTGTATTAAGAACCTTAATTGTAGGCAGTATTTTGATGTTTTGGGTACGATTCTTGTTAGAACTGTAATTTAGTAAGACTTTCCGTGTTAGTATTGTTGACTGTTGTGGTACCAACTTCAATTTTAATTTCTAATTAAACTAGTGGTTTGTTCACTTGTTTAAAAAAATTCAATCAATATTCTTCTCTGATGATACCCAAAACCTAATTGTTGTCAAATGTCAACATTCTGGTCCTTGATCTAGTAGCAAAATCAATGCTCTCCGTGTGAAAGATCGCAGGTTCGAAACCCGAATAAAAAAATATCTTGTGAATATTAAATAATTGGATGCCTTGACCTCCAATCTTTATTAAAAAAAAAAGTATTAACACTCCCATTTTGTGTATATAAAGAGGACATGCTATATCACCCCAAAATGATAAATCCAGACCGGTGTTTTAACTTGGCACGAATCTTAAAGCAGACTCCCTACGATCTCAATAGACACCAAATTGAATTTGATCCAACTGAAATTAATTTGAACCATTCATTTTTTAAAATTGTACCTTAGGTACCTTGGGGGAACACAGACTCCACCAGATACCACATTCAACACCAAACTGCTCTACTAATCAGACTCGGTCCATACCATCCTGTGCAACTGGATCGGACCGAAATCTAGCTTGCCGTCATGCACTCGTAGAATTGACTCGAGCACTACAAAAAATGCGGACACTTTTGGTTAATTGTTCCATTCTTAGAGCATCTACATCTCTGGTATTATAAGAGTTTCTAATCTGATGTGACAGTTTCTAATTCAATTTTAGAGATGTGGAAGAGTTTCTTATTTAGAAATTATGCAAGAAAGTTTCTTAATTAGAAACTATTTATGAACTCCATATTGGCTAAATGATTGGCTCAAATTATTTCTCATTTTTAATTTATTGCTGATGTGACTTAATAGAAACTCTGAAATTAATTTTAAGAATGTGAGAGTTAGAAACTTTAGACACCTTAATTTTTAAAAAGTAGTTAACAGTTATTTGTCATTTGAGTTGTTGGAATGTAGATACTCTTATACATTCTATAGCCCTCACGCAAAGTTATAATTAATATAATAATTATTGAAATAATAAAATGATTAGTTGCACATAAAGCGTGTGAGTGAGAGCCAAGTTGGTAGAGAGACAAACAAGATATGCCCTTCCATGTTTCTCACCCACCCAACACTCACTTCATTATCTCACTGTATTAGACCATTGGCTCCCATTTCCACCTTTCCAAGGCAAAGCTATTGCCAAGCTAGATCCTAACTAGCTTGTATTATTTGAAATATGTTTAGTTCATGCTGAAGATAAAAAAAAATTAGAAATTAATTACATTGATAGCAGATCAATATTAATTAACAGATATAGCAAATCATGTTATTAGAAAATATTTTAACGGCTCATTTTACACTTTATTAAAAATATAAAAAATATAGCATGTTTAAGATAAATGTTTAGTCTTCTAATTGGTCGGTTGTGAGATAAAATAATTCATTTTCTTACTTGTGACCCACACACAAGTATATGTATATTTAAATTTCATTGTGTATACATTACAATTTACAAGTAGAGACATAATTCGTTTGTCATCGGAGACTGATCAATTAGAAGACGAAATATCTTTCTTAAACAAACTACATATTTTTATTTTTTTTTAATAGAGTAAAATGAGTATTTTATAAATTTAAATGATTTTTTATAGAAAAGTTAATAAGTTAAATAGGTTAGATAAATTGGCGAGTCTTTGACATTTATAAGGGTAAATATGATTTATGAATTTTAGAAGAGAAACTACATAATTTTGAAATTTGAGAGGTATACATGAAATTCCCCCTTAATATTTGTTGACTTTATAATATTTATATATTTTAAAAATTTAATGTGAATAAAAATAAGATATATAATATTTATATAATTTGCTTTCCGTATGTATATTCAAAATAAATATCCAAAGCTTGAAATTTCCATGCGTGTGATTCTTTAAAATAAGACTTCAATCTCGTAAGTCCAAATCCTCAGAGGAGTTGCTCATATTGACGAGGCGAATCACGCATTGGAGAAAAAAACAAAGGGAGGAAAATGGACAGACGAATTGTCCCGACATTTTTATTAATATCCAAAAATTTAATAGAAATTAATATTTATGTTCAGAATTCTGGAGTTTCGTCAAAAATATCCAAACTGGTCATAAAATGGCCGGTTTACTCTCCCCATAAGTCGGCCATTTTATGGGGTCGGCTTACTCTTTTTTATTTTTCTTTTTTAGAGACACTATGAAGAGCAAGATAATAAAATCTCACACTGAAAATTTAAATTTTTTTGTTTAAATTATTTGATAGATTATTTCTTTTGATATATAATTAGCATATTTATACTAAAATACGCTAAATTACTTAAAATTATGTTGAATTACACTATATTAAGTTAAATTATACTAAATTACATTACATTACGCTAAAATACGGTAAATTAAGCTAAATTAAATATGAATAGGAATGATATCTTCACTGAAAAGGAGAAAAACGACGACGAAACTTCAAACGGCCATAAAACGGCGCTCGAGTATCCGATTTCAGCAAATAACCACTTTTCGGAAAGATTGCGAAAAGACGCATGCGTCCGTGCTAGCTATGCCGGATTTCAAAATTTAGAATTGCCAAAAAACTAAGGGAAGAGCCTCAAAACTTGAGTTGAAGTTTCCGATTAAGATTTTTATTTCTATTATTCAATCTAAGTAGCTCAGTAAAATAGTTACATAATGAACTTGTAGAATACCAATTTTTACTATTTTAAAAAAAAAATTTACTATTTTTTATGATTCATGAAAGATGACACAAAATCGGTCTACTTTAGCGTAATTTACCGTATTTCAGCATAATTAGCGAAGTTATTGTAATTTGGCGTAATTTAACGTAATTTAGTGTAATTTAACATAATTTATTATAATATAGTGTAATTCAACATAATTTCAAGTAATCTAGTGTATTTTAGTATAAATATGTTAATTATAAATCAAAAGAAGTAATTTAACAAATAATTTAAACAAAAAAATTTAAATTTTCAGTGTTAGATTTCATTATTTTGCTCTTTATAGTGTCTAAAAAAAAAAGTAAGCCGGCCATTTTATGACCAGTTTGGACATTTTTAACGAAAGTTAGAAATTCTGGACATAAATATTAATTTCTAATTAACTTTGAATATTAATAAAAATGTCGGAACAAATGCCAACGATGTAATTGGTCTCTGACATCAAAATTTTACCGATATTTTTATTAATACCCTAAAAAAAACAAATTATCAAATCTGCTCCCACCCCAAATTTATTTTTATTTCTACCCTAACCGCCCGTGGGCTGGGCGGTCCAATTTTCCCACTTGACCGCCCAGCAGCTGGGCGGTCCACTATGCATATCTGACCGCCCAGTGGCTGGGCGGTCCAGTTTCCATAGCTGACCGCCCAGCAGCTGGGCGGTCCGCTAGTGTTTTTTTTTTTTTAGAGAGAGACAATATGAATATCAAGATGCTGAATTCTTAACGCTAAAAATTCGATTTTTTTTTGTAAATATTAGTTAAATTACTTATTTTAAGCATATTTATACTAAAATACGCTAAATTACTTGGAATTATGTTAAATTACGTTGAGTTACACCAAGGAATTATGTTAAATTACGTTGAGTTACACTAAATTACTTTAATTACACTAAATAACAATAACTTCGCTAATTATGCTGAAATACAGTTATGCTAAACTACACAAAATTACGCTAAAATAGACCGATTCTGTGCCATCTTTCACGAATCATAAAAAATAGTAAAAAAATTCCAAAAATAGTAAAAATTGATATTCTACAATTTCATTATGTAACTAATTTACTGAGCTACTTGGATTGAATAATAGAAATGAAAATCTTAATCGGAAACTTCAACTCAAGTTTTGATGCCCTTCCCTTTGTTTTTTGGTGATTCTGAATTTTGGAATCCGGCATTGCCGACACGGACGCATGCGCATTTTCGCAAGCTTTCCGAAAAGTGGTCATTTGCTGAAATCGGACACTCGAGCGCTGTTTTATGACCGTTTGAAGTTTCGTCGTCGTTTTTCGCCTTGTTAGTGAAGATATATCGTCCCTATTCATATGTAATTTACCGTATTTTAGCGTAATGTAATGTAATTTAGTATAATTTAACTTAATATAGTGTAACTCAACGTAATTTAACATAATTTCAAGTAATTTAGCGTATTTTAGTATAAATATGCTTAAAAGAAGTAATCTAACTAATATTTACAAAAAAAAATCGAATTTTTAGCGTTAAGAATTCAGCATCTTGATATTCATATTGTCTCTAAAAAAAAAAAAAAAAAAAAAAAAAAAAAAAACACTAGCGGATTTGAAATAAAAATATTCAGCATCTTGAAAAAGTGGACCGCCCAGTCCACAGGCGGTTAGGGTAGAAATAAAAATAAATTTGGAGTGCGAGCAGATTTGATAATTTTTTTTTTTTGGGTATTAATAAAAATATCGGAAAATTTTAGCCAGACACATCGATCTCTGTGAAATCGCTGTTTGATATTTTGAAGGTTTTGTGTGGACCCACCGTACAGTATGGCAAGGCGCCAAGGCACATCCCTTGGAATTTTTGTTCGTCTGTCACGGACCCACAGTGAGTTGTCACGTAAGTCGGCCTGAGCCAATAGGAGATTAAACCCAACAATAATTTTTTTTTTAAAGTGAGATAATAATAATAAATGCACGCACCAAATGACATGATAAGAAAGCACCAAATCAAGAAGCCTTTTACAACCTGAATTAGACGAAGACAATACACTGACGACAAGGATGCCAATCCCTTTTCTGTGTAAAAGGGTATACTCAGCAAGCAGCTTTCTTTTTTTTTGTTAAAAGGAATCTAAGCTTGGATAATATAAATAAATAAAAAATAATTATTGATCAACTCTAAACAATGAAATAAATAATTTGGATTTAATTTACGAACGACACAATTACATGTTAATTTTTTATTTGTCTAGATCGTTTGTTAAAAAATATAAAAGATGAAAACATAAGTTTAGAAATAAATATAATAGAACAAAGATATCGGTATTAATTTGCAACATATTTAAATTAGTTTTTTATCATTTTAATTTAACTACAGGCTTATATAAATAATGATGTATGATTAATTCTCCCAAAAAAAGTCTAAAAAAAAATAGATGTTGGAGTTCACAAGAGTTTATTTCAATAAAAAAAATATATTAAAATCTTAATAATGGAAATAAAAATGAAGTTCAAGATTCATGAATTTACAAAATAAGCATTGGGCTCATGAAACACTACTCTTATTTTCACCTCATAAGTCATATCACATGATTTCACTTTCTTTCTTTTATCCGGATCATGTACTACATTGATCTACACGACTACACGTAATCAAAAGACCAAAAACAAAAAAAAAAAAACAAAAGACCATCTGTAGAAGATATAAGCATGTCGATTTTCTAAAATATTTTTAATTGGACGATCTGGACTGAAATATTACGTGAATTGGCATTGTCTGTAAAATAAATAAAGAAAGAAGGGTGAATTTTATGTATACCCTTCAAAAATCTTAAAGTTTTAATTTCTCATTCTAAAGTTCAAAATATCATATTTACCCTTATAAATTTCAAAAACTCACAAATATACTCAATTTAATTTATATCAAAACTAATTTTAAATTTAGTGCTCACTTATTCTTTGTTAAAATGTAGCATATTTAAGAGAAATATTTAGCCTTCTAATTGATTAGTTATGAGAGTAAATGATTTATTTTCTTACTTATGACACACAAGCGTATGACTAAATGTCAATGTATATGTGTCACAAGTAGAAAATTAAATCACGTGTCCTTGGAAAATTACTAGTTAGAAGACAGAAACATTTTATAGACTACATATTTTATTTTATTTTATAAAGATAAAATGAGTGCTTTATAAGTTTAAGATAGACTTAATAGAAAGTCAATAAATTGGATAAATTTGTGATTTTTTTAAATTTAGAATAATAAATTTGATATTATGAATTTTAGAGGAAGAAATACGTAATTTTGAGATTTTTTTTAGAAGTATACATGAAATATTCCCAAAATAATCAAGCTTCTATCTTTTTTTAAGAAAAGTTATACCATATCAAAGTTCCAACCAATAACCATCTAAAAAGAATGAAATTTGGAGCTGAAATTGTACTAATATAAAGTAGCTAGATTAAAAGAGATTTAAAAAGGAATTGGATGCATGCTCTAACTCCAACAACCACAAAGATAAGTTAGCAATTTAGCCTTCTATGTTTGGTTATAAAACAAGAATAGCTATTGTTTGTCTTATTAGAATAGCCAAACCTTTGGTAAGCTTAAGATTCCTTAGAGCACTAAGGAGAAATAAGGAGCTCTAAGCCATGGTTGCTGAATACTTAAGAATATTTTATTTTAATAAGACAAAAAGCTTGGATTCACTATTCTAGCTATTCTAATCCAACCAAATACTGAATAGGCTATTCCGAATAGTCTAATCCCAAAAATAGCCTATTTTCAATCCAACCAAATATACCCGAAGTGAGAAAGCACAGAGAGAGGACATGATGGTGTAAGGTTCTGAATATAACATATAGATACATTTCAATTGTAATTCAGTCAATTAATTACTATCTGAATTAGATTTTATGTGTACAATTAAATTATATTCAAGATAAAATTTATTACTAGAAAAATAACCATGATTTTAAACACTAGTTATAATCTTCTTTTCTTCCTTACGTGACAGACTCACAGCTATAACAACCACGTCTCTTTTAAAATTCATATGAGCAAATTTAAAAACAACTCACAGCTAGAGTGTCACCGCTAACTGACAACTCTCTTTTTCTTTCTCATTTTATCTCTATCTGTGGATTATGTGAGTTCAGATTTTCTGTTTTTTTCAAACAACAGAAAAAATAAACTGCGACAGCGTATTTATAAAACCCAATAGGTCTGATTCACACGTATTAGATTGCACCAATTGATTTGCAGCTTATCCATATGCACTTTTTCGGAGAGTATAATTTCTTGTCCATAATTTACGCGGTTGAATATGATTTAATTCATATTTAATTTTAGAAATTAATTATTATTTTCAGCCTAAACTATATTTACTTGTTGGACAATTTTATCATATGGCTCAAGGTACGGGTGCAAACGGATCGGATAGTGATAAAATCATATCCATATCCGTTTTTATATCGAATACGGATATACATTGGATATTAGACGAATATGGATATGGATCGGATATCTGCTTTTTATAATGGTGAATAATATAATTTTTTTCATAATATATATTAAACTATACGGTATATATTTACTATTCAGATACGGATAATTAAAATTTAAAATCATATTCGTATACTAGATATATCTACTATTTAGATACGGATAATTAAAATTTAAAACCATATCATATCATATATCGGATATCCGTATCAAATTTTCATATAAGAATCTGGATAATATCCGACCCGTTTGCACACCTAGCTCAAGGGCAATAATAACTTTCAGCTTAGAGCAAATATTTAGACTAATCTCAGTTGACTCATTTTTATTAATAAGAATCTCCATTGAACTTTATATTTTATAAAGAATAAATAGTTAACATAGACCAAACCATAAAAATATAAAACAGATCAAAAAAAAATTAAAGAATAGTGGTCAGCATAGCGGTAATAGTGTCAGCTATATACGATATATTTGTAGCTCTGTTTGCTCAATTTTCAAGTATATCATAGCATTTGAGGTTTAAAAAAACTATACCGTATTATAACACAACTATATTTAAATATTTAAAACACTAAGCATGTATCAGTTCTGATTCATTTGAATTATATTTGATCATCTACAAATTAAGTATCATTAGAACTAAACAATTACATTTAGCTTGTTATTTTTGAATTTAGTTAAATTTAATTTATAACAAATCTAAATGATTGAGGACTTATTTGTAATTTTCATTTTTTTTTAAATTCGGACACAGTGTCGAAAATATTTAGTTTTTTTTTTCCAGTAAAAACCCATGGGCATAAAATATTAGTTTATATATCAAAAAATAATTTATTTATTATGTATATAATCTCTGTGTGTATCTATAGATCGGATTCGTCATGGTCCATAGATCTTTTCTTTTTCTGTATTGGACTCTGCAGTGTTGCAATTTAGTTTTGAACTTATTTTTTTTATATAGAAAGGTGTATCAATTTTTATTTAATTATTTATAAAATAATTTTATTCGGATTTCGAACTCATTATTTCTCATATCAGAGGATACGTGTACTTGCTGTTAAACTAAAGATTAGTTTTGTTTAGTTTTGAACTTATATTTACGTCCTAATCTGTGAAAACAAAATTTGATGTTTTGTACTGTTAAATCTTTGGATAACCAAAATTGCATAAAAAGCTTCTTATTTATTTATGGACTGGAATTCTAAGCGGCATCACCAATGGAATGCTTTAACAAACCAAATCAAATTAGCGCGAGTGTAACGATTTTGACTGGAAACTTTGTTTTTCAAAACAATTTGATTATCTAGTTGTTAATTAACTTGTTTATTGTGTAATCCGTACTTAATAGTTAATTACGGCCTTGGTTAGCATGAGGTTATAATCATGAAATTGCATAAATTCAATTCCACCGAGAAAGGAGCCCCTAATTTGTGTCGCCAACGGTCGATGGACCACATGGGGAAACACGTGTCAAGGAGACGTGGCAATACCCCAGATCACCAACTCTGGAATCCTCTTCAGAAATGATTATTACCTCGGTTAGCATTAAGATTTAAGCAGCCTTTCGTACAGGGATTAGCAATCACTAATTAATCTAAATTTCTTGTTGACTAGTTAGACTTTTTGTATTAAAATAAGCTGGGATTTTCCACGCAGATCCCAATAAAAGTTTGTGAAACACGTCCGTGGTGTCACTGGGCAAAATTGCTCAAACGTGTAACTCGCTTATTTACAACTCGAATCAGTTTCAATTTGAGTTGGTTGACTCATTTAATAAATGAGTTGAGTTTGAGCTTACCCCAACTCGTCCATTTACAGCCCTACGCCCGGAGCGTCAGCAACACAACTTGGATTAATTCGTGAATAAGACTATGGTACATTGCATTGCAATGCGCGGATGTCTGTGTATTAGATTTATATCTTTATTTTTAAAATTTAAATAATTAATTCGAATTATTTAATATTATTATCATATGAAAATATACTTGAAGATTAAATTTTATATTTTTTGAAATCTTTTTATCATTTTTAAGTAGAAAATAACTATTTTCGGATGGTTCTAATTTTTTTGATCATGTAATTTTCTAATTATCTAAAAATAATAATAAGAAAATTTCAAAAAATATAAAATTTGATTGCCAAGTATATTTTTCATATGATAATGAAAAACAGCTCTCGGATTGATTATTTGGACTTTAAAAAATAAAAATATGAATTCAAAGTACGGATCGATCCACACATTGTAATATACCATAGCCTCATTCTTAATTCATAGACACCAAAAAAGTTTAATTCATGAGTAAATATGTCATAAGACACGACGAGCATTAAAAATATGGACAAAAAGAACAACTAAGATGGGTTTATCCGTGCAAAAAAAGGAAAGTTTGAAAAGATTAAACGGATAAGAAAGTGAAATAAATAAATAAATAAGAAAGCTCGAGGAAAAATTGTCAAACAACCTCACATAACTTATATATAGTTTGGTGTAGGCCTCGTAGCTTCGTGCTAAAACAAAATTCACTAATTTTCTCAAAGAAGTTAAATATCATTTGTTCTTTTGAATGATAATTAATAAAGAGCTTTTAGGATAAATTTAGCTAACAAATTTACACACAATTAGAGTTGTTAATTATTTATGCGACTTACTCTGTGTTCTATAACATGATACTAGGGGTGAAGATGAGTCGGATATTCTCCGACCAATTCCGGATCCGTACTTAAAAATTAAATACGGATATTCGATATCCGAATATTCATACGAATAGTGAAACAATTTTAATTTTGAATTTGAATTATTCGTATTTGAATAGTAGATATATACCATATAGTTTATATATATATTATAAAAATATTTATGTATATATCTACAAATATCTGATATTCAATTCGTATCTGTATCGAAAAAAAAACAAATACGAATATAGTTTTACCACTATCCGATCCGTATCCCTTTTCGCCCCTACATGATACATAAGGGGAGGGGAGATGGAGTCCGTATACTCTTTAGATATCTCAATTGAGTGGATTCAAAGTGGGTTAATTTATGTTCGGTACCTATTTGAAATGGAGGGGCCAGCTTTATATATTTTGAGATTCGCGTGGAAAGAATTTGAATGGTTAAGATTTTGCACATATTCACTCAAAGTTTGAGACATCTCAGATGATGAGAATTTGGAAAGAGGAGGGATGATCGGATCTTACCAATCATTGCTTACTTGTATCACAACACTAAATTTTGAGAAAAAGAGAAATAGAGAGAAGATAAATTTTGTATACAAATTATTCAAATTTTATAATTCTCAAATCGAAGGGTAAAGAAACTAAACATTTTATACTGCCCTTTTCCTTCTCCTTAATTATCAGAAGCATGGTCTCAGAGAACACAAATTAGACAGTTGGTAAGATTTTGTCTAGATTGTTGATGAGATTTACAAGTTAGATTATTTGGACTAACAAATTGCAAGTCGAAAACCATTTAATCCATATTATTTTAGACGGTTGGATTTTAGTCTCACAAATTTTATTGAAAAATCTATTTTAATTAAAAGTATGAATAACAATATATTGTAATTAGAAAATACAAACAAAAATATAACATATTCTTACTAACAGCATAAAGAAAGTTCAAATTAATAAATAAAATCTATATGCTATTCCTCACAGTAATGTTATTTCTATAGTTCTATATATACACATATTCCAAAGAAAAGAAAAAAAACACACCCGTAGTTTGGTTTGACTCAACCTTTTCTATAAAACCAGTAACAAATTTTCTCTGTGATCATTTGATCAAAGTTCAATTCGTGTATATATAACTAATCAAAATTTTCACAATTTTGCAAATGGAATCGAATGAACTGATTTAATTGATTGGTTTACATTTACACTCAAGTCAAATATTGACTCCGCGGATTAATGAATCAGGTCTGATTCAAACCACTAATTAGTCCGACCCGATGCACTTAGCTTAGGTCTGATGAGCATCGGAGTCATCTGATGAACTTTAAAATCTGTACGCACGAATTTCAAAGCAGAATGTGCATGAATTTTAAATCACATTAGACAACTTTGTTGTCTAATGACCATCGGACGTACATTTTTCTCGAAATTTATATATGTGGCCACTAATCATCCACCTCAGAAAATTCAACTAACAAGTAGTAACAACTACTTAGCTGACTGTAGACACAATATGTATAAAGAAAGATAATTATATATGGCCTAATCATATGTCATGTAACCCCTTATATAAGTAATACTCAATCCCGGATTCAATCTAATTAGAGGTTTAAAATGATAGGATGGGAGATCCTTTTATATATAATTACAATGACACTTTTTTTATTTGTGTGGCTGATTATGACCTAACAGGACCATCACATTAAAAATACTGACTAATTTAAAACAAACCAATTAATGGAAAGGAGATCTCCTGCCATGATTAATGTTATGTGAATCTATCAAGAACACTAAATTTTGATGCACTCGGGTTCTTAACATCTCAAAATGGTCCCTGCTCAAAAGTGCTACTATTTATGGGCCTTTTGAGTTATAATAATTTGTGGATTAATTAATTAATTAACAAACATGACAAATTAATACAACTGTGTGTTAGTAAGCATAGACGGAGGGAACATTATCTGATGTGAGCATTGCTTGACATTTCTTGAGATGCACGATGAATAATTTTCAATATTAAAATATAGTACTATCACCAAATTAAATAAATTCTTGCCATTAATGGAGTTTGTCAGATCAATATACCTCGGCGCCACGCAAAATCATTCCAATTTCAGAAATAGCTTCACATTCTATGAAACTTCGCATCTAAGTTGCTCCCTAATTTGATAATAGTAATAATAATAGAGATTGGCGTGATATGATTTTTAATTTTCTATCATCGGAGGGAGAATATTAAAAATATGGGCTTATTTTAGGAATCAGTGGGGTTTCAAATGCCATATTTCATATGGCTTTAATTTAGACGGTGAAGAATGTGCAATTTGCACCATATGCCTAAATCAGTCCTTTTGATCCGTAAAATTATAATAATGATCATAGTGACCCGCTATACAGATGTCTTTATAGAAAATAACAGAGAAAACCTAGATTCTGATACTGGCCTCAGCAGTGACACGCATCAAATTAATTATCTAATCATCTTATCTTGAGACATGATGAAGATTGAAGAAAGATATTAGAAATTTCAAATACAAGAAACTTTGCAACTTTTCCAACACGTGCTTTTTTTAATCGGCTTAACTACAGTAACATCATCAAACGATTCAAACCAATATTTTTCCTTGATTATCCGGTTCATTTTTCCTCTGAGGCTAGCAATCATCCCATTCATTTTCTCAAAGTTGGAGCATTCATTCCATATTGTCTCCATTGTTTTCAATCCAAAATATCCGCATGGACCAATGCGTAAAATAAATGAAAATGAATTAGTGTTGTTTTAGTTTAGAAAAGTGTGTATATTAACTGAGAGTTTTCATTCTAGCAAAACAAATAATATATTTTGGCGAAAGAGAGAAAAAAAAAAAGAAAAAGGGAAACGCTATTCATCTTGAGATTAGAGTCTGAGTTAATATTATCCGTCTTTTTTTCCCTTTTTGCAAGTAATTATGTCAAAATAATAGATAAGAACATAACAACTTGCTTGTTCTTTCCATTTATTACAATTCGGCTTCCAAATTCATAAAATATTTAATTTCAATTTTTTTATATTATTTGAAAAAACTTGTAAATGATCACAAGTCTAAGCTCATCATTATTAATTCCTATAAATGTGCTTACATGTAATTAAATGAAAGATTATTTAAGCATACTACTTATTTTCTCTCTGATATATTTAAGCATGTAGTATGTGCTAGAATAATTCAAACAATGATAGATTGAATCAAATTACTTTCTATTGTTATTTTTTTATCTTTTATTATCAAAAGGTATAAAAAATAGATAGATGATAACAGTGTCTATACTAAAATACTCTCAAAATCTTCACACCATAACTACCATAACTATCTGAGGGAACCATAACTATTTGGAAGAACCACAAAACTCCAGCACTCGAACTTTTTTCTACAAGTATTAATATTATCATTCTCAATTATTTAACCCTATGCACGGCAATATTTATACCCATGAGCTAAATAATTTTTACGTAATAATTGTCACCCCAACTAAATTTCCAAACATCCTCGCACCATAAATACTTAGGGTGACCACTCAAACTACATGGGGGGGCATACAATAGCAGTACTCTAAGTATGTTGTTGTTAAGGAA
Organism: Carex myosuroides; assembly: GCA_028015225.1. NCBI lineage: Eukaryota > Viridiplantae > Streptophyta > Magnoliopsida > Poales > Cyperaceae > Carex > Carex myosuroides. The sequence goes on from CM051481.1 coordinate 4,433,749, forward strand.
ACATGTATTTTGAAAGTGAGTTTATCTAATTATAACTAGTGAAATGCCTCGCTTTGCTTCGGCAATGGTAATTGTGATAAGTTTTATTGAGTTGCTGATGATACGAAGTATACAAAATACAATAAAAATAAACAATAAAAAATAAAACATTATGCATATCGTACAATATAATTCTTTTACATGACAAACACAGTGTTCTTTCTCCCTCTCTGTAAATATAGAATGAGAGATATTGTACATAAGCTAAGATAATACTATCTTTGACAATTTTAGATTTCTCCATAAGCACAAAAGTATTGTGTAATACTAATACCTATTGGTTGTATTGAGGATGTATCCTATTAATGCTTACATCATCAAAAGAAGAATCCACTTAACTGCTAAAACCCTTTGTAGAATGCTATTTGAGTACACAGCTTTAGTAGCTTTCTTGGGTAAAATCTTAACCTATGCATCTAGGGGTGTAAACGGATCCGGATTATCCGACGGATATCCGCTCCGAATCCGCTTATAATCCGTATCCGTTTCAAACGGATACGGATAATACCGGATACGGATCCGGATAATTACGGGCTAACAAAAACTTACCCGGAAACGGATACGGATAATACGGCCGACCCATAAACGGAGCGGATATCCGCATGTATCCGGATCAATGTTTTAAAATTTTAAAAATAAAAAATATTCAAAACTCATTCCGGATCGGAATTGATAACCCATTATCTGAGTCAGACCCGAATCCAGAACCCATTATATGATGGTTCCGGACTTGTCCCGTTAAAAGATCAGCCCTCCCCAGCTTCTTTTATAGAGGTTCCAGCGCATTCTAGCTTCTCTTTAGAAATTGTGGGACAAATGTACAAACCGGAATTGTATTGGCGACTGCTGAGAGTTTAGATCTGGACCGCCGACTGATGAACCCGCTGGGCATTGGGCTACTGCTTGGCCCAAATATATTAACTAAATATTATAATGCAATTCAGATTCTTGGCATTCATATGACCATTACATTCACTCCTGTATTTTGTGAGACCAATCAATGATGCTTGGCCCAAATATATTAACCAATATTATAATGCAATTGAGAGTTTAAATCTGGACCGCCGATTGAATAAAGAAATGAAGAAACTTAAATAAACTAACATAAATTATCTAATTATGTTTTTTGTTTTAGTTTGATTTTTCCATAGATTTAAATTATAAACTTAAATAACTAAATATTTGAATTTTGTTAATCTATCTTAAATTTCAATTATCCGACAATTATCCGTTCTGTATTCGTATTCGAATCCGTATCCGTGGATTATCCGCTCCGTATCCGTATCTGTTTAAGGCGGATATGGTTTTAAATTTTGATATCCGTTTATTATCCGTATCCGTATCCGCTCATTGAAAGGCAGATACGGATTTGGTATTAGCATTATCCGCTCCGAATCCGCTCCGTTTACACCCCTATATGCATCGATTTAAAAGGCCAGCCTTTAGGGAAAAAAAAGAGCAAAGACGGAAGAATACAATAAACCAAGTAAAAATGGTACCTCTTCTCCAAATCTTGAAGAGCCACTGGGCCGCTACTTCGCGCATTACATTGCAAGCATTATAGACCATTGGAGACAGCAGTAATGATGCTGGATATAAGCATGTATATACAGGCATATTTAATTATTAAACTGAACCGAAACATTAAACCGAAAAAACCGAACCGTTTGGTCCAAACTAATTCGGTTCGGTTCAAAACCAACTAAACCGGACCCAATGAACACCCCTAGGCTGATTGGTATGGTAAGAAAGACGTTGTAATCACCTACCTGGTTTCTCTGCTTTCTCCTTGTGTGAAAGTGAAACTTGATTTCTATCTTCTTCTACTTGAGGTTTATGCTTAATAATTTCTGTGGACTCCGAATCATGCCTGGAGTTGTTTCCAGATATCTCTTTCTCTTTCTCCAAGCAGAGAGGTGCTTCTTTTCTAGATTCTCCCTTGTTGGCATCACAATAGCTATCATTTGATGGTTGATTTTCACCATGACCTGTCACTAAATTGATTTAGCTGAATTTCTATTCTCAGTCTTCAGTCTTCTGTTTTAAAGGTGGTATGTAATCTATACTAGGAAAGGAAAGGTACTCAATTCACTTAAGAGATTTTGATCTGATTACAAAATTTAAATGAGCATATATATATGAACAAGCTATCATTAAGTTGCACATACATTTAATTTCTCAAGGAAATTAAGCTTGTTAACTCTATAAGAATGACTAAATCAATTTATGACCATCTAATCTAATTCCTCTTTAAAGAAGTATTTACAACTTCAGTTGGGCCAGCAAAGCAAACAAATGGTTGGTTATTACTTAATAATATCAGTATCAGGCCGCACTTGATTTCTATCTTCTACTTGAGGTTTATTCTTAACCTCGGATGGAAGGTCAGAACAGGGGCCCTTTGTCTTTGTCCTATCCCTGTGCTTTTTTATCTTCTCTGTCAAAACTACCGTACCAATTGTTTGATTCACCTGTAACAAAGATCCATCCTTCTTAATTATGTCGCCATCTTTTCTAACTATCTTCTTTGCATCATGATTTTTGGCTTTCTTCTTTGTTGGTCCTTCTATACCACACACACACGCACGCACTTTGGTAAATTAGCATATCTTTAATCGCATCTCATTACTCATTTTCATCTCTTCCTTGATCAGCCATTTTGTTTTACTCATCAATTTGAGTGTATTAATTGTACTAGGATTGCAGACATTTGGGTGTATTTATTGTATGTGCCTAAAGCTTAATTAGGTTTTAAATAGGATCTGGGCAAAATTGAAATTGGTAAAAACCAATACCTAACTTTTCATGTAACATTTCATTACCGGTCAGTGCTGAGAGTTGGCATAACCACCACAGACAGGCAATTGAAAATACTGTTCTAGCTGTAACTGGTTAAAAAAAAAAAACTTGTGTTCTTTAGAGCAATTGAAATTCATAACAATCTTTTTACCTGGAATTTCTGGGGACTCGGAATCATGCCTGGACTTCTTTCTAAATATGTCTTTCTCTTTCTCCAAGCAGAGCGGTGCTTCATTCAGCTTCACAAACTGCTATACTAGCATCATTAGTCTCTCCTTTTCTATATTCTCCGTTCTTGGCATCACAATAGCTATCATTTGATGGTCAATTTTCACCATGACCTGTCACTAAATTGATTTAGCTGAATTTCTATTCTCGGTCTTCTGTTTTAAAGGTGGTATGTAATACCTATACTAGGAAAGGAAAGGTATTCAATTCACTTATCTGATAACAAAATTTAAATGAGCATATATATATGAACAAGTATTAAGTTGTACATTTAATTTCTCAAGGAAAGTTAAGATAGCTCAATAAGAACGACTAAATCAATTTATAACCATCTAATCTAACTCCTCTTGAATAGCGTCTATGTACCTTGAAACTTTTCTTCTCCTATTTTCCTCGATTGTGTTGGTCTTACAGTGGTAGTATCTTCAAAAGATGCATTTCTCTTGCGCTTCTTCTTCTTCTTCTTTAAAGAAGTATTTATTTCAGTATGAGGCTGCAGTTGAGTCGCCACCAAAGCTGTGAGAAAACGGTACCCTTTCATCATCTTAAGGACAGCAGAGATCGGCATGGTTTCTGGCAGGTGGTAATCTTTTCCTTCCCAATATGTCTGCAAGGCCAGGCCAGGCCATATGTATATAAATTAAATTAAATTAAATTACATCTACAGCACAGCTTAAAGGAATATGACCCACCGTAAGAGCTATGTTGATTTGTCCAAATTCAGGATAGCAAAGTTCATGATCACTTACAAACTTTCCTGATCAAAACAACACAACACAAATTTCTTTTTAGAAATGAGTTATTTGTAAAGAAAAGCAATAACAAAAAGAATGCATTTAGGAATTATAATAGCAACAAATCTGAGAGAGAAATCAGAAATGAGATTGAAATTTTTTTGTAATGAGAAGAAGTGGGTACTTTTGACAGAGGCAACGGTGTCATGGGGAGAGACATCTATGGTCAGTTGAGTGTCGAGAGAGGTGTAAAAATTAACCGGAACACGATCTGACCTCACCATCACAACTGGAGTGCAGGCCTTTAAACAAAGTCTCTATTGCTGCCTTTAAAAAAAAAAATCCAATTTCACAATTGAAAAGATCAATTGCTGCCTTTAAACTATTTCATCTATTGTGGCCTTATAAAAAAATATCCATATACAAATAGAAGACAACACACTTAGAAGAAGGGTTCCCAAAAATTCAGTACCATCAATTCATCATCAAATCCACAAACAGAAATTCAATTGATATTATTGAAGTAAATGACACAAATTTCAGCACTTAACATCCTTATATATACCTGCTGTCTCTTTATAAGGATGTTGCTACAAATTTCAGCACAATTCAATTGAATAGTAATGGAAAAAAGAAAAAAGAAAACGAGGTTGATGAAATGGTGCCTTACCCAAAATTTGCTGCAGTCGTGAAATGAGACAAGGTCGGTAGCAAGGTGGCCAGCCACTGCTTGCTTATTCCGCCTCACGAGCACAAAACCCTAAACCCTAAACCCAAGCTACAGTAACTCGGTAGAAATGGACTGAATTGGTACAAAACCCTAAACCCTAAAATAAAAGAGCATAAAAAGAGGAGAAATTTGGCTGTGGATTTGTGGATTCCTTTTGTTTTTTTAGAATAATCTGCTAAATAATATTAATTTTTCACTTCTATATTTAAAAAATCTAAAACAAATTGAGAAATTCTAAATTGGATGAGAAGAGAGAGGAAGAGAGCTAAATACATGAACGTAGAGAGACGCAGTTAGAGGGAAACAGTCTTACGTCTTTGAAATGGTTGACAATGTGAGGAAGGAAAGGTGAGAAGGGCGGCAGGTGAGTCGTGGGAGTTGAAGGGAGTACGCTGAATCGCTGATAGGCGAGGCGGGGCGCTGGAGTCTTGGAGGAAATGGGGGATGCGGCAGGTGAGTCGTGCGGGTTGAAGGCGAGGCGTTATTTTTAGGGCCCATTTATAAGAAACTTTTATAATGGGCCTGGTTGCTAAATATTTTCTGGGCTAAAAGGGTGATAACAAAAACTAAATAAACCTATAAAGGCCCAATCCGATGCATTTCTTGCTGGAGAAGAAGCACACAGAGCTCCCCTTTTTCTTGTTCATTTTTCTTCTTCGTCTCAAGCAGATCTCACATATTGAAAAAACCCCAAGAAACCCTCTTCCTAAAGTGAGAAAACTCGAACTGAAATTCGAGAGAAAAGATGAGTAGAGGCACAGGAGCTGGTTACGATCGCCACATCACCATCTTCTCCCCGGAAGGCCGCCTCTACCAAGTGGGTATGTATATAATACACCATCTTATTAGGGTTTCTATGCTAGGGGTTCAGATCGTCTCCATTTTCGGGCTCTGAGCTGCTTCATTTTTTATATTAGTTTGATTATCTGCTCAGAGAAAGGCTTATTAGCTCCTTCTGAAATTTGCTTTTCTCTTCTTTTTGTGCAATTGATTTGGTCTGAAAGAGTATGCGTTCAAGGCTGTGAAGGCGGCTGGAGTGACTTCAATTGGAGTTAGGGGTAAAGATTCGATTTGTGTTGTTACCCAGAAGAAAGTCCCTGTAAGTGCTCTGTTCTCATCACCAGTTGGTTGGTAGTTATGCCTGAATTTTTCATAGTTTTGTTTATTTAGTGCCATTTATATCATAAAATTAAGACTTAAGCTGAAAATATTCAAGTTTCCCTGTTCATCTGGGTGGTGTATGTGAACAGAGAAATGAAGGTAAAAAAAAAGTTGATTAATGAGGCTCAATTCTGTTAATAAATTAGTCCAATTTTCATTTGATCAGAAATTTGGTAAATCTGCTTAATGAATTGTAATCAATGAGCAATGAAGTTAGGGAAACTAGGGTTAGGTACAAATTTCTTGCGATAGCATTATACATAACAAATTGTAAATTTAAATTTTGAATGGGAGGAATTAGGTCTTCAGTCCACATAACAATTTTTGGTTGACTTGTAGGATAAGCTACTGGATCAAACAAGTGTTACCCATCTCTTTCCCATCACCAAGTACCTTGGGTTGCTTGCCACTGGAATGACTGGTTTGTTCTCGTTTCACATATCATTACAATTCTGCAATTATAATGCATTGTAGGCACTTTAAAAAGGTTTATTCTACATAATGTGTAGCTGATGCAAGGTCACTTGTTTCCCAAGCAAGGAACGAAGCTGCCGAATTTCGTTTCAAATGGGGTTATGAGATGCCTGTTGATGTTCTTGCAAAGTGGTATTGTTTTTACAATAATTTTGGAGTAAAAAACTTTTTTTTTGTATGATTTCATTTCAAAAATAGTACTGCATTGTTGGCTAAATTGCATAATTGTCCTTCTTGGTCAATTGTAGTCTCTATCAATGTATTTGATAGCTAAAAATGTTGTTTTGGGATCCTATTTTCGTAATTTTCTTAAAGAAAATACTGAGTTATATATTTTAAGAAGTGAGGGACTATATTATTCTTCTGGATTTCTTTATCAAAATTCTGTCTTTCACATTTATGTATTATGAGATTACTCAAATATATGCAGGATTGCAGATAAGGCACAGGTATACACACAGCATGCCTATATGAGGCCTCTTGGAGTTGGTTAGTGTTACTTGCTTTGCATTGTAATACATGTAATTCTCTTCATCCTTACCATAATTCGGATAATGAATGGCTCTGTTTGATCTTGTACCTGGCAGCTTCTATGGTGTTGGCCATTGATGAAGAGAAGGGCCCTCAGCTTTTTAAGTGTGATCCTGCTGGTCATTTCTTTGGGCACAAAGTAATTCAAATTTCAAATAATGTATTTTGGTTGGTTTGAAATGGGTGACTAGCGTCTTCGAACCAGTGGACATGCTAGATTTATTCTTTTAAGTTGATAGTTAGCAATAAAAAAAGGTGTCCCACAAAATGACTAGTAAAATTTTGTTATAAATTTAGGCCACGAGTGCGGGGCTGAAGGAGCAAGAAGCAATAAATTTTCTTGAAAAGAAAATGAAGAACGATCCCTCTTTCTCTTATGATGAGACTGTCCAGGTCCTTTTTCTATTTTCCTTTTAGAAAGTTTCTTCATGTCGAAATAAACTTCAGATTAAACTATTGTGATTATTGTGATAAGTGATAACTCAATTTGAAAATGATTGTTCAAGTTTGTTTTGTTTGTTTATTACAGACTGCGATATCTGCATTGCAATCTGTGCTGCAAGAAGATTTCAAAGCCACAGAAATCGAGGTAATACTCTGTTTATGTTAGTCAAACCTAAAGCATCATAATCAGTGCTGCTTTGTGCCATTTCATGATTTCTTTTATAATATTTTCTTTCATGAGCTTGTTTCTTATTTCCATGCAAAGTATATTTCAATTTCAACCTGAAGGAATACTTTTAACCTTTAGCAAACAGTTATCATTCAGGATTCCGATTTGGTGGACCAGTATGAATATATAGCTACTTGTACATCTCACATATTACTGTGCCCTTGTCTGTCCTCAATTCCTTGTTTTATTGCTTGGCATAATTGATAGTAATTTAGGCTTAGTTCAGCATTAGGAAGGTTATCCAGCTAGATTAGAAATCAAGTAATTAACCCTCTTTTGGATGATGCTTTTCTCCCTTGCTCAGGTAATAGTGAATCGTAATGATGACAAAATAGAAAATAAATTAACAGTTAAGATTGTGTTGAGCAGGTAGGAGTGGTGACAGAGAAAGATCCCATGTTTAGAGTACTATCAACAGAAGAGATTGATGAGCACCTCACAGCTATCAGCGAGCGTGATTGAGGGGCTGGCTTTTTTTTATCCTACTTGTGTGATTTTGGTAGTGAAGGACAAAGCTATGTTACAAATCAGTTTATTTGAACTTTGTTATTCAGATGTTAACAATGAATTTGATGAAATGAAATCATGATTTGATCATGGAAGATTAATTCGATGATGACTGTTTGTGATATATACCTGAAAGATTTGCTATCCAGTAAATTATGGACTTGGATAATGCAATTTACTTTGTTCATGCTCTTGGATGTTTATATAATTTGAGACAGAAATGTTTGATTCTTCATATGCAGGGTTTTGTTATAATATTTCTAACACGTGCACAGGACCGAACTTGCCATAAAGACACCTAGGCTATGGGGGCTATCCAATGGAAACATTTTGTTTCTTTTTTTTTTGCCAGTACAATGGAAACATGCCTGTAATATAAATTAAGAGATACAATTTGTACATTTTTCAAAAATAGTGCAGTTTGGCTCCGATGGGTATCGGACGGTGTGCTTTAAGATTCATGCATGTTCTGTTCTTAGACTCGTGCACATGAATTTTAAAGCATCAGACAGCTTCCATACCCATCGGTCCCAAATTTGCTTCCGATAGGCATCGGACCCAAACTTATCGCTTCCAAAAAAGATATATCCACAGAGCAATGAAAATAACTATCGTAGCAAAAAACTTATTTCTTCCAAAGACTTTTAAGTAGCAATGAAAATAACTATGCTTGTTAGTAATGATCTACACGCATACTTCCATTGGCATGCACAAAGACATGACAAAAAGTTACTGCCACTATTAAAAAACAAAGTGCGGAATTCCGCAAAAAATATCTTACAAGACATGGCTGTTTAGGAGCCACAAAAAGAAAGGTTAAACAGGTGTCATAAGGCCGAGTAACCTTATCAAGAACACTTTTTATCTCCTACTTTCTCCCCCATATACAAAAAGAACAAGTCCTTTTTTACCGTTTTTCTGGGTCTTTCATTCTTCCATAACTATATATTAATACATAATATCTGATTTTTTTTTTTTCAATCTTTTATCTTCTTGTTTGCTACCTTGCATCAAAAGTTTATTTTTTTCTTCTTAATATATCATGACACTAAGAACACCTTGCTGAGTCTGCGTGCATCGGAACCCATGCTCGAAGAGGTACTGCTCAACAGCACCAGAGAGCCTAGGAGGGGTACGAGCACCACCCCTGGTGAGGTTACCAACACCAGGACCTACCAAAATTGTAATCTCAAGCCTACGGCCAGTCGACCTGATGTTGCGCTTTATGTTGCTTAATTCGTAATTAAGCACATGGATCGCTTCACTGGCATGAAGACCGCGAAGGTCTATTGGACGGTCCAGATTTTCTTGGACAAAACCCTGAGCCTCCCCCAATAGTAGGTTCCTGAAATTTGCAGGTATTGAAAAATATTTATCCATTCTCAACAACAACAACCAAGCCTTTAAGAAATCCATTCTCACTTAAAAGAATTTTTGTACAAAGAAGAGAATTTTTTAAAAAAAAGACCTATATTGGGAGGCAGCTTCTTTGGCTTTATCCTGGGCAGACTTGATTTGCATATTATATAATTTCCCCTTAAGTGTGAGCTCCTTTGAGAGTGCATCGTTCCCAGCCAAGTATGCTTGTCTTGCCTAAATAGAGCATATCAGCACTAGTACATGAATTTTTACGTTCATCACCAACACAAGAAATTAACTACGAGGAAGAAACATACAGAAAACATTGCTATTTCGGTTAAAAAGAAATACAAATAGTGTCACATGTCCATTAGTACCAATATGGATTTTAAAAAGTACCTGAACTTTGGGTGTTTGCAGACAAACAACCATGTTTAAACACGGAAATGTACTGGACTATTCAAATTGTTTCCGTTTTCTTGGAAAATTCAGCTCCAAAATGTTTGCACAAAGTTGCAAGAGTTTCAATAATGTTATGGAACATAAGAAATTAATGGTTGGGTTTTGAGAAATGTAACAAAGAATACGGGCAAAAGGAAATGAAAAACATCTGAGTCAGAGATTATGATAAGATGACCACTTAAATGAATTATTGATCCCAATATGTGGGTAAATTAGCTAAAGTTTCTATTTTAGAATCAGTCTCTATTTTCCTAATCTAAGTTAGTGTTTGTGTAAGTTGTACAAGTTGCTTAACTTTTTTATTTGTGCAGATACCACATACTGTGGATGGTCTTTGCAAATAGAGACAAACAGTGGTGTCTTTTGCAAATAACATAAGAGAAAAGGAAGTATGTATTAGTTTTTTTCCTTAAACAGAGGCAGGGGCAGGGGCAACAGAAATTTAGCTATCTACCTGTTCAAGGCACACATTTCGAAGGAGTGCGAGGTTGCGGAGTTCCTCCTTTGACTCCAAATTCATGCCTGCTGTCAACTCAAAATTATTTCCAACTAACAGTCCATCTTAAAAGAGAAAAAAATAAATAACAAAGAACTCAGAAAATGACTACTTGTATTTGATCGTCACATTACCAACAGAATCAGTGCTTTCAAGCCAAGGTGATCCCAGGCCACCACTAGCCATGTCTTCAGTTCCATTGTAAGATAACGTCCTAGCAATTCTGCCTGATCCCATGGGCCCAACAGCCAGTGATGAGCCGTCCCCCCTGTACCTCCAATTTGGTGCAGCTTCACTTACAGGAGATGACAAATCTGTATCTCCACCTCGTATTGTTGTTGAAAGGCTCCTGTACAGGCCATTGACTGGAGATCCTTGAGCAGTCATGTTCAGAGATGAAAACGATTTTGAATTCATCTTTTGGCTCTAATATAAGATAAAAACGCACTGTTGTCAGTGAGATAACCTCAAAAGATAAATTGTAAAACCTTAAAAGAAATTACAACCTTTTGGGCCAATTTTGATGGTGCTCTTACAAATTTTAAAAATTTCATATATTCCATTGTCTAACTGAAAAATAAGACGTGATATCCGCCCCTGTAAAACAAAGTACCTTTCCTACCACAAAACATCCTATACAAATAAGGAAAAAAAAGGACAAACATTTTAATTAATTTTCAAAAATCAGCACAGGAGGAATGTATAGCATTCCATTCCTTTAGATGCATGTGGGATATTTCTTATTTGCAGGAGCACACATCATATTCTGAAGTTAAACAGGGATATGCTTTAAGTTATTCCAAAACTTTTTTAATTAGAAAATATACCTCCATTTCAGCTAGAATTTCCAACGTTAAGCTCAAATCCTGGCCACTTCTCAGATAAATATCAGCAAGAGTTTGAGAAGAGATCCCAGGGTACTTTGAAGATAAAAACTTTATTGGATTGATGGAAGAATCCTCTGTGGTACTAAAGACGCTTCCACCATTAAAGTCATGCACTGGGCTTGCGCTGGAGGTTCCATTGAAGGCATTAACCTCCCTCCCATTCATACTGGACTTGCCTACATTCGCAAACTGCTTGCCCCACAGAAACCGGTTGCCATTGTTACCAAGAGAAGGCGACAGAACTGGAGGCTCCATTCCACCTTCACTGATGGATAACCTCGCAAGAGAAATGGTCTCAGTTGCACGTAACTCATCTTCCCCCGTAGCTCGAAAATCTGGAGTGATGTCATCTGGTAACTGGACCCTCCAGTATTTGTGTGCCTCTTCCTCTGAGTTCGTTGATGCACTCGACTCAGACCGATCTAGGGTTGCTGTAGCTGGATTTCCCACATTCCCATTTCCAGTTGGCGACTTGAGGGATGAAGGAATGAACTCCGCTGCATTCGGATTTGCAACTCCAGTTCCAGTCCCACTGGATGATCTATGGAAAGACGGAACAAACTCGGCTGCATTTGGATTAAGTGTTGTATTCATTGAAGTAGAGGTTTTATTTGACAGATTTAACCTCCTGTCCATATGGTTTGAACCGCCTATTATAGACAAGTTCATGATTGTATGAGGATTCTAATCAAAGGCAGAGGTGCTGTCTTTTAGTCAGAAAAGAGCATATCATGCATGTAGTGATCCAACACCTGATGATTTTTAAAATAATTTGTAAGTAATAATCTTTTCAAAAGTTGTCAATCAATTAAACAAAAATTACAAAACATGTTTCTCCTTCTCGAGTGGCAAAATTTAGATATAAAACCGGTAATACCTTAGAAGATAAGACCAAGAACAAATTCTATAATTCAATCCCTGATATCAAATTCAAAGCTCCCGGTTTACGAAGAACAAATGAAAAATAATTTCATTCTAACACTGCACCTTACAGAAATCTTGCAAGTTACCGTTCAATTAGAATTTGAAAAGGATCTAAGTATAATTGAGTCGGAATTGACCCATTAAAATGAAGAAAAAAATCTATTAATGAGCAGTAAAATTGGAAGAGGAACAATCGTCTGTTTGGTAACCCGTCACTTTAAATCAGGAGCGAAACAATTCTACAAAAGGCATCAAATCCATAGAGACTCTAAAAAGATTGATGTATACCTTTGATATCAATCAAAGGCGAGTAAACTTCTATCGCTTGGAGCTGCTTTTGCTGATTATAATTTTCAATCGTAACTCAGAATTCCCTCCTGATTTGAGCGACCTACAAACCCTAGCTCGCCTTCTCCAGCAAAAGAACTAGACGAAGAGAGAGAAAGAGAGAGGGAGAGAGTGTGTGAAACAAACAGCGTATCTCCTCTCCTCTCGTTTACAATCGGCTTACCTCTCTCTTACTCGTTCAAATTATAATCCACTTCAAAATTATACACTCTTATACTCTTTGCTGACACATCAATTTTATTAAACTGAAGCTTATCTGGGAATTTTTTATCTATAGAAATTATTAAATACAGATATACAGAAACAGAAAGAGTGTCTTGTTTCCGACAAATATAGAAAGATCTGACTCAACGAGTCCGATCCAAATTTATGGATCGGTTTTAATGGTCCGGATCTATCAATTTACATGCACACCAACATTGCCAACGTCTATTTTTTCTTTAATATATATATATATATATATATATATATATATATATATATATATATAGAGAGAGAGAGAGAGAGAGAGTAGAACTAGGGTGCTCCTAAGCTCATCAAGTCCTTCCGTGAGCGCGACTCTAAAACCTATCAAATTGACTTCAAACGACATTTTCAAGCCGTTAGATGTTCAATCTATATTAAAATGTGCTTGGAGACCAAATTTTACATTTTTTGGAATTTTTTTACTATTTATTAAGATGGTTTGAAAATCGCTGTTTTCCAATGGTGCAGAATTTTAATAAAAACAGCGATTTTCAAACCATCTTAATAAATAGTAAAAAAATTCCAAAAAATGTAAAATTTGGTCTCCAAGCACATTTTAATATAGATTGAACATCTAACGGCTTGAAAATGTCGTTTGAAGTCAATTTGATAGGTTTTAGAGTCGCGCTCACGGAAGGGCTTGGTGAGCTTAGGAGCACCCTAGTTCTACTATATATATATATATATATATAGAGATAGGCTAATGTCATAACGTTATAACTTCGGCCGAAGTTATAACGAGTCGTTTATTAGTTTTTAAAATCCAAACAACTGATCCGAACCGTTCAACTTTTTCTAAATATTGAAATGTGCTTGGAGACCAAATTTTACATTTTTTGGAATTTTTTTGCTATTTATTAAGCCACTTTGAAAATCGCAGATCTGCTCTGAATAGTAAAAAACAGCAAAATTTTCTGGACCACCGGATCAGTATTTTCAATGTGGCTTAATAAATAGCAAAAAAATTCCAAAAAATGTAAAATTTGGTCTCCGAGCACATTTCAATATAGAGAACATGTTGAACGGTTCGGATCGGTTGTTTGGATTTTGAAATTGCAAAAATGACTCGTTATAACTTCGGCCGAAGTTATAACGTTATGACATTAGCCTATCTCTCTCTCTCTCTCTCTATATATATATATATATATATATATATATAGAGTAGAACTAGGGTGCTCTCGAGTTCACCAAGCCCTTGGTGAACTCAAGTCCAAAACTCATCGGATCGGCTTCAAACGACGAATCCGACCGTTGAAACCCGTCTACCTTACAAGTGATGCGTCTACATGCAAAAATTTTAAATTTTGAAATTAATTTTGCATAGAGTCAAGTGGTCAAAAAACGTCAAAAAATGAATGCATTAAAATTAATTTATTAACCTTCTAATTTTGACCACTTGACTCTATGCAAAATTAATTTCAAAATTTAATTTTTTTGCATGTAGACGCATCACTCGTAAGGTAGACGGGTTTCAACGGTCGGATTCGTCGTTTGAAGCCGATCTGATGAGTTTTGGACTTGAGTTCACCAAGGGCTTGGTGAACTCGAGAGCACCCTAGTTCTACTTTATATATATATATATAGAGAGAGAGAGAGAGAGAGAGAGAGAGATGGGCTATTGTGCTTTGCAAAGTAAAACCCCCTCTTTACTTCGGGTCATATTTTTATTTTTAAAAATTCAAACAACCGATCAAAACCGTTCAACATGTTCTAAATATTGAAATGTGCTTGCAGACTAAATTTTACATTTTTTGGAATTTTTTTACTATTTATTAAGCCATTTTGAAAATCGCTGATCCACTGTGAACAGTAAAAAAACAGTAAAATTTTCTGGACCACCGGATCAGCGATTTTCAAAGTGACTTAATAAATAGTAAAAAGATTCCAAAAAAATATAAAATTTAGTCTGCAAGCACATTTCAATATTTAGAACATGTTGAACGGTTCGGATCGGTTGTTTAGATTTTCAAAATGCAAAAAATAGCCCGAAGTAAAGAGGGGATTTTACTTTGCAAAGCACAATAGCCCATCTCTCTCTCTCTCTCTCTCTATATATATATATATATATATATATATATATATATATATATATAGGATTTTGCTAATATGTTACGCGTAGCAGAGAGCCCCTCCGTGCTACGGCTCAATTTTTGAGTTTTCAAAATCCTAACGCTCGATCCGAACCGTTCAACATGATCTCCATATGAATATGTACTTGCAAACCAAATTTTACTTTTTTTAGAATTTTTTTACTATTTATTAAGCCACTTTGATATACATTAGTGTTTTTTCAAAGTGGCTTAATAAATAGTAAAAAAATTCTAAAAAATGTAAAATTTGGTTTGCAAGTACATATTCATATGGAGATCATGTTGAACGGATCGGATCGACCGTTAGGATTTTGAAAACTCAAAAATTGAGCCGTAGCACGGAGGCCTCTATGCTACGCGTAGCACCATAGCACTGTCCATATATATAGAGAGAGAGAGATGGGCTATGGTGCATTGCAATGCATAGGCACCCTTGTGCATTGGACCATAAATCACCGATTCAAAGTCCAAATGACCAATCCAAACCGTTCATCTTGTTCTCCATATTAATATGTGATAGGAGACCAAATTTTACATTTTTTGGAATTTTTTTACTATTTATTAAGCCACTTTGAAAATCGCCGATCCGGTGGTCTAGAAATTTTTACTGTTTTTTACTGTTCACCCGGATTTTCAGATTTTCAATAAATCTAAAAAAATAGTAAAAAAATTCCAAAAAATGTAAAATTTGGTCTCCAAGCACATATTAATATGGAGAACAAGATGAACGGTTTGGATCGGTCATTTGGACTTTGAATCGGTGATTTTTGGTCCAATGCACAAGGGTGCCTATGCATTGCAATGTATAATAGCACATCTCTCTCTCTATATATATATATTGATGGATTTGAACTATTGAGACCGATTCATAAACTTGGATCGGACTTATTGAGTCAGATTTTTCTATATTTGTTGAAATGAGGCATTCTTTATTTAATAATTTCTATAGATAAAAAAATTCCGCTTATCCTTCTTGTATAGCACGTCATATGAAAGTACAGAGTTGTACAACTGCGATGGTAGACTCAAAAAAGTCATTTACATTTTTTATCGGTTGCCTCGTGGCCAAAGGTTATTGGCTCATTGAAAACAGATATGTATCGGAACCGTCAATTATTTCGGAGGAATAATCAAACGGTTGGAAAGAGCGTCTCGTTTTCAACAAATATAGAAATATCCGACTCACTAAGTCTGATCCAAAAGTATATGAATCTTGACTCAATGGTTCAGATTCAAATATTATATTTTTCTGATCTGTGGACCCTTAGCTTGATTCTCCTCTAATCGGACAGTCCGAATCCAAATTCGAATAAAAAAACATGGATCTGAATCATTGAGTTTGATCCATAATATTTGAATCGGACTCAATGAGTCAGATCTTTCTATATTTGTTGAAAACCAAATACTCTTTTTATTTTCGTAGGTCTGATTTTAATAATCTCTACGAATAAAATAATTCTCTTTCCGCTTGTGACAAATATTCCTCTAGGTCTTTTATTTGTAACATTATATTTTAAATTCTCTAAAATAATTGTTTATCTAACTTCTAATTTTACTTCGTATTTAATTAGAATATGAATGACTGTATTATCCATAATAATTTTACTTTTATTTGATTTTTTATGAATTTTGCTGCTATATGTTTTACATAATTGATTGCAAACAGGAAAAAAGTATCTATTAATAAATATGGAGCTGATAGCAGTACCCGCGCTACAATATCTGTATTGTACCCGCACCATAACTATTATAATTACCTGGGGGACCGGAAAAACTCCAGCACTGAATTTTTTTATAAAATATTAATACCTATAAAGGGAGTATTTATATCTATAAACGGAAGTATTTATATTTATGAGGTGAACAATTTTAACGTAAATAATTGTTTTCCCAATCAAATCACTCAAACGTACCCGCACCTTAAATACTTGTGGGAGAGCACTCAAACTACATGGGGGGCTAATCTATACACGTTTTTAGAGGTGGGTTTTGTTTTTCTTCGTTCAATCTTGTTCATATTTCTGACGATCTATGAGGAATTTTGTGAATCTAAAATCACGAACATCTTCTACACAATTTTCTCTTTCAAATGAGATCCATGATGATGTACTTTCAGGCTCGTCGTCACACAAGTATTTTACCTCGTCGTGCAAGTATTTATATCTATACTTGCAAATATTTTTTACATATGACACTCGATGACGTCTGAAAGTATTAATATGTATTTATACCTATGCACGAAAGTGTTTGTACCTATGTGGTCAACTATTTTTGTTAGAGAAAGGTTGATGCGGGGACGATTGGGTATGGTTGATGCGGTGATACGTGATCCTCACTACTTCATTATAGGAAGATTGACGAGGGGACAATTGGGGGAACTAGAAAAATGATGATCATAACAAGTTACCCATCAAAATATTAATATCTTATTTTTCAAGTGTTAATTTCTTATCTTTCAAGTATTTATATCTATGAAGATTGAAGCGGAGATGAGTGCGGGAACTAAAAAAAAAGACCATATAATTAGTGGGGACCATAGAAGAAGAATGCTGCAAGAATTTTAAAATAATAATTAGTGGGAACTGTAGGTTTACTATAAGATGGATCTTTTGGAACGCTAAAGGATAGCAAGGGGGTGTAGTGGTGGTTTTGGAGGATAGAAGGGTCTTTTTACTTCTAAAAAAAGAGAAGGAATGGATAGTCGGTATATCAGTTATAGCAACAATAGTACGGGGAGAGAAATATTTTTTTATTGTTTTCTATTTGTGCTACTTGCTTTGGGTTGACGTTATGGGACCATATAATATCTTTTTAGAATAATAATTAATAGAGACTATATAATTAGTGGGACCATAATACATAGTTTTTTGAAATAGAGTGCGGATATTTTGAAGATATTTAAACGAGAGTACTCAAATATTTATTCTTATAAATAATTTTATAAGATAAAATTTTAATTACACGAACTTTAGTTGTGCATGAAATAGATACTATAATATAAAAATGAATTGTGACTATGGGTCAATAATGAAATTGTTTTAATATTTTTGCGGGTCAAATGACAAATGTGAAATTTTAAGAAAAATACATGTGCAACATTAAAATAGCTACATATATGTGTATTACTAAGTCAATGAATGAAAGACAATGACCCCTGTTTCATCTCGCTAATTTTTCGCTCATGCTTTGAAATTCCGAACCATGTCATCGCATCAAGTCATTATTTTGTTCTGCTTTCACTTGCTAATACTCGACAGTCATGTTAAATATAACACACTTAATTTATAATCACAAGGATATATCAAATTGGAATAATATAACTATTATCCTGTTTTGGTAATGTCTTCAACAAATTCAGTTTAAAATATATATATATATATTTTAATAAATTTCACAATTTATCTACAAAAATGTATAGGTGTATCTTCAAAATTATAGATTAATTAAGAATTAGTTACTGCATCAAATCTGAAAAAAAGGAATTGTCAATGATTTCCAGACAAGTTCTCCAGTAGTATTAAAAATTAAGGTAGGAGCAGATCAATTCATATTTAGCCTCCTGTAGAAAATTCCAAATTAACGTCTCCGTTTATTGGTTTACTCTAAAACTCAAACTATAATATATTTAAAAATTTCTTCAAAAAAATCAACTATTCGTACAGAACGCGCACATTTTTTTTTTTAGAAATTAAAAATTTTAATATTGAAAACAAGATGGATTTCATCAATCCAATGATTCGGCATATTGGAGAATCTATAGAGGTCGCACCGATAATATAATCCAAGTTCCTGAAGTTGCAGCTTTGTCACAAAATAAAAATCTGAAAACTACTGAAATCAATCATTGATTGGATCCAATAAGAACCGGGTCCTCATCTCTCTTTCACATGAGCTCTGTTAGGATTTAGGAAAAAGTTAATAAAATCGAATTAATAGTTCAGCTCTATTGATTTTTTTCAAATTATGTTACGTAATTTGGCGTAGTAACTCGTGAAAATCAGTTAGTTTGATTCATTCATTTATTAAAGAAAAAAATCCATAATGTCTCCGACCAATTAATTTTTAATTTCTAAAAACAAAAACAAAATTTCAATGCGCATGATTCGTGGTCAAGCGGCCAGCGGGTACGTTAGACAATTAAGGTTTTGAAAAATATCACACTTTCCATTTTCCAACGGAAAAATAATACAATAACAAGAAATGATAAGGGTGGGGCCCGCTTCGTGGATGTTGATAGAGACGGCTACAAGCTTTCTCTTCGCCTAGAATAATTTATTACTAGCTAGCTGTACTTACTAAACTACAAAAATTATTTATATCCCTGCTCCATGAAATCTACGGGAATCTACTTGCGTACTTCTCCGGGCTCACCTAACGGGAGAGGTCCCATTCGATTTCACAATGTAAAAACATCGGATTAAAAGTAATTTATGGGTTGCAGACAGGAACTGAGTGGGCCGGTAAATTTAACAAGTACACCTCTTTGGATGGTGGCCGAAGGCCTAGTAGTTTCTTCCGAAATTACAGCCCATGTTGTTTACGAGTGAGTTTTAACCTCGTAAATTTGTAATTTAACCAGGTCACGGCCTCACGGGACTCGAGAAGCTCGCTCTACGAAATATGTATCCGTACAGAAGGTGAACCCCACGGCCCACGTCCCCACCCCACGTCCTCTACGGCATAAGATATCTTATGGTGGGGTCCATAACTTTACGGTTTGGACTTATTCTCAGCCAGGTTAAACTCAATCAGATATCTATTTAAATTGTAGAGTTCTCTTTAAGGTTCGTGCCAAGTTAAAAAGATAATCCGATCTGATTTGCGTCGAACTCAAATTTTTTTTTTTTTTTTTTGATTACTAACTCAAATTTTGTTCCACTCCTGTCGAATGAATATAATCCGATCTGTTCCCTCATTGTTAATTGATCCGATGATTTGTTTATTTTTCTACTTATAGAAAAAAAATATATGTTTCATATATCATATATGCATTAGTAACTTTAAAAATATGTATATTTTATATTCCGCTGAACCAATTTCCGTTCGATTAATAGTAATACATCTTTAATTAGTATTTTGAAAAAAAATGTATTCAAAATTTCCAAAATATAAATTTTGGTTATATAATTTTATCTTTATACAAATATTAACTATTATTCAATAGATACTCTCTTCATAAGAAAGTTTAGAAGAGACTAACTCTAGTATAACAACAAATAAAAGAAGATAATTGTACTCCACACTGTCTCCAAATTGTTCAGAAATTATATCAAAATTTAATAAATTAAAAAAAAACCTCTTTCTACTAAAACAGTATGGAGTCAGGTATTGATTCACACTCTACACTTACACCATACGAGTTTATCAGGACATACGATGAGATTGTGTCTGGTCTGTTTCCCCGGCACGACTAGCCTTACAGGATACTCTGATCTAGTATGTATATCGCTCCTCGTTGGTATGTAGACCTAATTTGTGTTCTTGTTGAGTTTAAAGATTTTTCTAATGTGATTCTAACTTTAAATTTTCATTTTTTTAAATACTAACTAAAAAATATTCGGTTGTCGAACGAGCACCTATTATGATGCTGCAAATTGAAGTTCACCCTTTTAAAAAAAATAAAAAATCAAATTATCAGACAAGGGATTGGTTTTTGTTTCTTCGAAAATAGATGAATTCGGACTATTGAATCAATTTAATACAATTAATTTGGTCCCAAGAAGCTGGAATTGAATAAATGGATCCCCCATTGATTTCCATAATAACAGCACTAACTGCCACAAAATATGAAAAATATTGGCACCGAATAATTGATGAATTCGCATCCTCTGAGATATCTCATATTTTGCGTGACTTTTTGATAATCTCAACCGTTCAAATATGTTCTACATGAATCTCAAGCAAATGCTATTCCCGAATAGACACCAGACACATCGGTCACGCAAAATATGAGATATCTCAGAGGATACGCACTCATAATTCATACGGTTCCATTACCGGTCGCATGCACAACTACAGCTTTTAATTTAATAACATTGATAATAAAATAAATAAATAAATAAAATTCCAGGATAGAAGCATTAATTTGCTCCCACTAGTTTTCGATCTCCTGTGACCGTGGCACACCGTAAATTCCGAAAAGTACTAGGATCCCTGAAATTATTCGGATGGGATCAAACTAGGGCCAGGCAAAATTGCTCAAACTCGTAATTCGTTCATAACTCGCTCATTTACAGCTTGCTTTAACTCGTTCATTTACAACTTGAGTCAGTTCCAACTTGAGTTGGCTGACTCGTTTAATAAATGAGCTGAGTTTGAGCTTACCGCAACTCGCTCATTTATAACTCAAGTTATATAGCATTGTCACAATAAATCCTAGAAACCCAGACCCTTTTAAATAACTAAACTCAATTATTACTGATACTACGTACTAAGTTGCTGTATGAAAAATTGCTAGTATTATGTACTATTTAGAACACTGATATATACAGATTAATATACATGTAAAAAAAAATACTTTATTTTTTGTGTGCCTTTGAAATAGTAGGAGTCAACTATAATAATTTTATAAAACAAAGTGAAAGTCAAATTTAACTTCGATATGACATTTTTATCTAAAATATAATAAATAATGTACAAATCCAATATGTTGTATCCGGATTCCGCCCTTAGAGTTTCATACTTCTAAAACATTTAGATGAAATTTTATTCTTCTTGGATATGTTGGTACAGAATATAATAAAACTCAAAATTTAATATAAAAGGCTTGACTATGTGACATTTTGTTTACTGAGGACGCCAGGCCCCAGGGTGTTCAGGGTCCTTTTCCGTTGATTTCATTAGTTGTTTCAATTACTATGATTTAGTTGTTTTCTGCCACTTCTTTTACTCCAAAAAGAAGAAGTAAGAAAGGATGTAGAGACATTTTAAGTGCAAGTAAAACGGAAGGTATATCATTTTATACCAAAAATCACAGCAGAAGTTGAGTTATGATTTTAATTTAGGGAGACAAAGTAATGTGTCTGAGTCTTTATAGTCCGAAAACAATATATTAATTAGTTTGAATATTCTTATGCCATACTTTAAAGTATTAACGATAAGTAGTCTAATAAAAGAATAATCTGTGAGAAGTTTTTGTTAAACAACTGGTGTGGTGAAGAACTAGCGTTTGATCTAGTGGCAGAGGCACATGATCTCTATTTGAGAGGTCATGAGGTCGAAATAGATGAGAAAATTATTTGTTGTAATAGCAAGAGTATTAAATAGTTAGGTGGCTTGATCTCCAACTTTACTAAAAAAAACAACTAGTGTGGTGATATGTTATTTTATAATGATTGACTCGTTATTGTTCCCTTCATTCTTACGCACAAGATATGCGAGTCACAACGTTATTAGCTAACCAATGGCATGGTTCAAATTAAAACGTCCAATCAGAATCTACACGACTATTAAAATGGTTCCGTATATTTTATTTTGGACTGGATGGTACGGATTCTGATCGGACTGCCGTGATCCAAACATAAATATTATGTTACCTCACAGGATATGATAAGGATTCAATTATATGACCGGGCGATTTTTGTACCATTAACAAAGTCCACAGTGGATAGAGAATTTTTTCATATCATTAACAAAGTTATTTATAAGCAAACAAATTATACAAGATTATATATAGAAAACAAGTATTATGTAATTTTAGTTTTGAATATTTTTATTTTATTTTATTAGCGAATTATTTTAGAGTAAGAAGTTGTCATTACATAATTTTTAGACTAATTATTTATTTTGCAATTTTTGTTCTTTTTAATGCAAAACAAGGGTTAAAAAAATTTCCGAGTTTCTGATTTAGCCGTTTCTTACCGATTCATTTTTATTCCAATTCTACAGTCAAATTATTGATTTTGACTTCAATTATGATTTTGAAAACTATGACCCTAATTGATTTTGTTTGTTGGTACGTGAAATTCTTACTAATGTAGAGTTTTTTTTTAATTTAAAGGTGAAGGTCTAGTTTACTAGTTTTTTTTAAACTCCTATTTATTATAGAGAATTTTTTCACTTTATGGATTTCGAATCCATGACCTTCCATATGGAAGCCACGTGCTTTTGCCACTAGAGAAAAAACTTATTCTCATTAAAATTTGAATTAATCCATTGATCTTGATTGATAAATAGTAAATTAGATTAAAATTAGAATTAATCACTTAATTCTTTTTTTTTCTTTCTTTAAACACGATTAGGTAATAAGATTTAACCTGATTATTTATTTGAATCCGGTTAGCCATTTGATGCCACCGACAGACTCTAATTTCATCTTTAGATAATAATTATTGTCTTTTTCTATGGTTATTGCTGATTTATTAAGTTGATCATTGTAGGATTGGTTAGATCACCTGTATCAGCTACTCTAGCCACAAATTGGATCTTTTAGGCTATTCGTTACTTGGGGCATTTTATACAACTTTCCTGAGGATTTCTTGTTAAAATCAAGCTAAGAAAAAAAAAAATACAAACTCAATGATGAAATTCTCTTTCTGATTAGGGCTGTCAAAAAAGCTCGCGGCTCGTGGCTCGCTCGTGACTCGTCTCTAGCTCGCTCGCTAACAGCTCGCTCGGTAGTGGACCGAGCTGTTAACGAGCCAGCTCGGTTCAGGCTCGGGCCAAAATAAACGAGCTGAGCCAGGGGTCAGCTCGGACCGGGCCAGCTCGGCTCGTTAAGCTACAGTGGATTTAGGGTTTAGCCCCGTATAATTTTAAGTCCAGTCTCATTTTCAAAGGCGCAATTATGCAAAATTGATGTATTTTTGGTTTGGGAAGAAATAATATGGGCTTCAGTTGCTTGAAGATGTGCCTGCTGGACGATTTCTTAAATTTTTTTAATGAGCTTTTTTATTTTTTATTTTTGAATTTGTATAATAACAACCCAATAAAGCCCAACGAGCCAGCTCGTCAGCTCGCGAGCTAGCTCGAGCTGGCTTGTCACAAGCTGAGCCAAGACTTTTGGCTCGGGACCCCTAGGTCCGGCTCGCTCGGTTCAGGCTCGGGCAAGAATTAACGAGCTGAGCCAAGGCCCAGCTCGGCCCGAGCCAGCTCGTTTACAGCCCTATTTCTGATTAGCTTCTGTACCTTTTGGTTGTATAGACAAGGCACTTGAGAGTAGGTCGGGTTTAATCACCGTTGATTTGCTTTAAGATTCGTGCAGAACTCTTTAAAATTCGTGCAAGTCCGTTTTAATTTTCGTGCGACCAAATCTTAAGTTAGATCGGACGGTCATCATGTTAATTGAACTTAAAAGTAGGTCTGATGGGCATCGGACCTACTCCGTTCTCTAGACAAGGACTCATGTTCTGGTTAGCTCTCTTGTTATTAGTTGGTCACTTACTGAGTTAAATTAGGTTATTTATAAGAGAAAAACTACTTCCGCCTGCTCAATCTGAGCTTTGCATCATAACGCTTCAAATTGAAATTTTATCCATATATTTCCACTTTTGTTATTTTAACAATTTATTCAGTTTACAAGTAAAAAAAGGAAAAAAATGCGGAAAGTTGTCATACTGACATAATTCGCATATAATTCGCGTATAATTCGTTTTTTTGACGTTACCGAACCGAATTCCGAATAAAACGCAGAAAAACATATAATACATTTTATTCGCGAATAAAATACGTATAAAACGCGAGTTGACGAATTATTCGCGATAAAAACGCGAAATTTTTTTTTCAAATTTTTTTTTTTACGGTTTTTTTGGTTTTTTTTTTTTTTGCTTTCTTGTTGTACCGAATCATTCCCGAATTATACCCGAAATTATGAATTTTTGACCTCACCGAATTGAACCCGAACTATTAATTTGTCACTGTGTGTCGTACCAGTAGTCCAGTACACACGCCATGACGCCATGTCCGCAGACTATCTATTCCCAATAATTTGAAATTTTGAACACAATACGAACATATCTGACAAACACGCAATTACACGACACGATCAACACGACACGAGATTTATTCAGCAACTATAACGATAGAACGATAGAACGAATCGCCGGTGACTGGCATCTAATGCCAGCTGATCTGTTGACGTGGCATCACTTAGTTCTGTTCCCTCCTTGGGACCCACTTCGCCACTCAATCGGACAAGTGTAGTAATTTTCATTGGTCTGGCTTTACCATGGGTCCGGTGTACAGATCGAGGTAGTAAGCCAGTGAGAATCCTAATCAGAAAGGGTCGATTATAACGTAGACTGGGCCCATGTGAATACACGATCGATGCTCAATGATTGATGCGGACCCCACTTTCAGCATCTCTCTCCCGCCATTTATACCCCTGGTCCCTGGAGGCACCACACCATTAGAGGCTTAGAGCACGCGCGCGAGATTGAGACGGAGCTCACCTCTCTAGCCCTGAATATGGGCCCCTTTCTCCCCATCACACACCGAGCCATGAAAAATCAGAGAGTCGGAATTTGAGGTACTCCTTGGTGTTTTTCTCTAACAACAGGGTATTTTGTTCAAATCTTCACTCACTGAAAAGTCATGTCTGTTACTGGGATCCAAGAAGAGGTGGAGTACGCATCGTGCGACTGCTGTGGATTGACAGAGGAGTGCACACCTGCATACATCTCTCTTGTGCGTAGCAGGTACGTAGTGTGTTTCGTTTTTCATTCCCAGGACCAAATATCAATTCTTCAATCTTTCAAGTGTCAATACGCAAAAGAGCATATGATTTTTCACAGGTACAACGGACGGTGGATCTGTGGGCTGTGTGGAGAGGCCGTGGAGGAGGAGATTACACGGTCAGCTGAGCTGGCGATATCGTTTGAACAGGCGCTGGAGCGCCACGCCAGCTTCTGTCGTGCCGTTCGGTCCCCTCCAGCAGATCACCTGATCAACACCGTCAGAAATCTCCTTAGAAAATCGCGCTCTGCTCCGGCCAGCCCTCGGAGGAAGGATGACTTGGACGGGCCAGGCGGCAGTAGCTTAAGGCCATTGATCGCAGATTAATTAGATTTTAAAGTGTCGGGTCCATCTGTGTCCCATTCATTATATGCTTTCATGTAATGAGTTGCAATGTAGGTCGCGCATCTCCTCGCTCCGAGGAATTGTCTCAGTAAATATGCTCCTTGGGCAATGGGCATACGTAGCATGAGTGCATGACTAATTAACCATCGTTTAGTGATTCACAATGGTAATAACTCGGCTACATGGAGATCGACGCAGAAAATCAGGATTTTGGAACCCGAAAGGGAGAAAGGAGAGAATAATTTTGTATCTACTACTACTCTTTTCCCTTTTTTTTGTCCCCCGAGTTTGAGGGGAGAAAACAGTGGAAATAAAATTTAGGAAATGGAAGAATTTCATTTCCTTTAAAAATTCTCTTCAATGATTTGTTTCCTTGTGGATAATTATTCCTGGTCGAATAATTCAGCGGGCTCACGCACTCACGTGATACCAGCACAGATTAATGCGAGATTATTTGTATAAATTATTTACTCCCTTCTGTTTACTTTTCTTTTCTAATTTATTTAATGATGATGGACACTTGGACAGGAATGCTAAAAGGACTTTCCTAGACGCTAATTCTTATAAATTATAATAGACAGAGCCCCAGAAAGAATGAACAACCAATTAAATGGTATCTGTCATTGTTTATGGCCCCAGATTGGTGCTTGTCTTGCAAGACACTCAATCAAATGGGGCCAGAGAAATCCAATTGTTGGCGCTTTTCGGAATCAGACAGAGAGTTGCGCTTGTGCTCACTTGTGGTTTTGTTCTGTTTCATAGATAAGGAAATGAAATACAATTAATCACCAACATTATTATGTCCATGTATCATGAACAAATGGATGTGACAGTTGGACTGTTTCAGGAAATTAGAGACAGGTTACATATGTTAACAAGGAATTATTTGATCAACTGCATATTATAACTAGTAATTATAAATTATAATTTTAGTTGCGTTCTTTATCGTTTGATCCATTTTGTTTTAATAAAATTTCTACCGTATGAAAATAATCGGTGACCAAATATTTTTCAAGTAGTAGTAAATTTTATAAATGGCTTAATTAAATGACAAAAAAATTATAACTGTAGTTTTCTAAAATATTCTAAGTATAAATATATTATTTGTCAATATTTCATAATTTACTTAAAATAATAATGAACGTCATGTATTGCAAGAGATGTTCACTCCTTGCATCTACTATGTCATTTTTCCTCTATAAAAGACTAGGTTTAAAAAATAATAGATATTAAATAAGGGAAAAATATTTAAGATGAGAAAACATTTCTATAGAATAGTTTTTATATTACATAAATGTTAGAGACAAGATATTTTTATTAAAAACTTGTATATAATGATAAACAATATACAATTAGTTTATGTGGAAACTCACAAAAGGAATGCATAGTTAAAATAAGCGTGACACACAGGGCGGAGCCAGACGTTCGAACAATGGGGGTCAAACACATATGGAGTCAATCATATAAAAATTTTTGAACTATGAGGGTCAATCATATATAAATTTTATGTAGAGAATGGAAGTCAATTTTACCGTACCATAATATTTTACGCTAAATTTTATAGAAAAATAAACATAAATACAAAAAAATTAAAATTAAATGGGATCAATTGCCATTGAATCCTCTTAGCTCCGCCTCTGGTGACACATGAATCATCCAATGAAGATAGATGTAGTTGCATAGTTTCAAATTTTCGTTAAGAAAACTAAATTTGTGTATCTACATACCTAGTTCTATGGTTCATATGCATCGTGTATCGAATTTGGTGCACATAACATTATTTGATTACCAAGGACACCTGACTTCAAATTTCGTTAATTAAGAAAGTAAAAATAAATTTGTATATGTAATTCTATGATTAAATTAATGCATCATGTATCACATTTTGTGTATTTAAAAGTTATTGGTCAACAATCAAATATCAACGGAACTATTTAAATTGTTGATTATTCAAAGCACTCAATCAATAACAATTAACCAATCAGTTTTTAGATTGCATAAAAGCAGATAATATAAAGAACACATCTACACTTTGATATATTTTTTATTTGATAACCGCTTAATCGGTCATCACTTTATTCATATAATATTGTTTATATTAAGCATACCCTATAAATAAAGAGAAGAGATCCACTTACAATATTTGTAAGTTACAAAATCTTATAACAATTTGGTTTTTATATGATTTTCAAAGTCCAAGCAGTTGATCCAAACCGTTCAATATGATATCTATATTAAAATGTGCTTGGAGATCAAATTTTACATTTTTTGAATTTTTTTACTATTTATTAAGTAGTATACAAAACTGTTGTTTTTCAGTGGTCCAAAATTATCTAAAAACAACAGTTTTGTAAAATACTTAATAAATAGTAACAAAAACTCAAAAAGATATTCAAGTATATTTTAATATAGAGAACATGTTAAACAGTTTGAATCGATTGTTTAGACTTTTAAAATTATAAAACCAAATTATTATAAAATATTGTAACTTCTAAATATAACAATATTTAGATCTTAGGAAGAGGAGTTCAAATCCATTTAGTAAACTGGCATCTAGCAGCTTCCATCAGGCCAATTCCAAGCATATTCCAGTGATAATTTAGTAGAAAAAATAAATAGAAAAAGAAGCATATTGCACTGAAAATAAAAATAAAATAGAATTCCGAATTCTCAAATGATGTGCGGCATAATCTATGCCGTTTAAATTTAATCGGACGGGCCATGTTTGCAATAACAACAAGCTGCTATCATTCCAATTGCAGTAGAATTCGGATCCCTCAGGATTAGACAGACCCACTGTACATCCGTGAATGCAATATGGGTCCAAAATATTATTTGTTTTCCCTACCTACTTAAGCAAATATATACGCAGCAAATAAATATTGAGCTTACAATAATCATTCGTTAGGTACGGTGCTTGCTTCGGTTATTTTAAGACAAATGCGAACATCAAACTGGACATTTCCTGCTCCACTCCACGGATATTTAGTCATTATACCAGAGCCCACTCGAGATGCTTCATATTTTCCTATGAAACACTTGTTACATGTACACAAAGCTGAACTCCTATATATATATATATATGTATGTATACTAGGTAGTAGGTACCCCTACTTTATGATTGCAAACTAAGGAATTGAGATCATATCAAACTTTATGGTTGCTAGGTCGCTATGTGTTAGTATTTTTATATTTAAAATTTTGCACTTTTATACTAGAGGAGGGCTCAAATGTCTGTATTTTTGTGTTCCAATCATATTTTACATTTTTATCTCCAGTTTCAAAGTCCAAGCAGACAATTGAAACCGCTCAACATAATATGTGTTGGTGATCAAATTTTATATTTTTTGAAAACTTTTTACTATTTTGTAAGATATGTACAAAATCATCGTTTTTGGATGGTTCAGAATTTCTGAAATACATTGATTTTGTATCTATTTAAAGAAATACTAATTTTCTTTTCTAAAAAATATAAAATTTAATCTTTAAGCACATTTTAATATGAATATCATGTTGAATGATTCATATCACGTGTTTGAACTCTTACAATAAAAATAAGAATGTAAAATTTCATTAGAGTACAAAATCAATGAGATATTTGAGTCGTGAAGTTTTAAACCTAATCATTGTATAATATAGATTAGACTAGACTCAAACTGAGATCGTTACATTTATCCATTTACAATTTGAGAACGCAATGTGGGTTCCTCTAGCAAAATCTTTTATCTTTCGGCGGTCATTAAGAGGTTTGTTGTTGTTATGGTTGCAAAACATGATTACTCTTAATTAGTGTTAGATCAGCGTGGATCACAGACAGAGAGCATGTACTGATGGTTACTTGGCACAAAAATAGTTAGAATAACCAAATCTAAATATTCTTAGGAATAGTTAATTTTAATAAGAAAAAAAATTTGAATTCACTATTTTAACTATTCTAACTCAATCAAACACCGAATAGACTATTTCGAATAGTCTAATTTCAAAAATAGTCTATTCTCAATCCAACCAAACATACCCGAAAGATTTTCTATTTAATTTGAAGAAAATTTCACATTATGCCTAGTCCCTAGCTAGATCCGTTGACCAAGACACATATGTTAGATTGAAAATGGAGTCTGTCATATATGTTTAATTGAATATTTAAGCATCTTAATCAAAAGCAGCTTAGCAAAATTTGTGGCCAAGTATATTTCTAATTTCTAAACATCTTATGTTTGACAAATAAAGTATTTACTAAGAAAGTAAAATACATTATAGTTGATAGTACTGAAGTAATTAAATAAACTAATTTTAAGTATATATAAATATTATATTGACTTCGTTTACTATGCAGCAAGTGAAATAAATCAAATAAAAAATATCAAAATTAACAAATTTGGTACTTTAAATATATTCCGCCTCCAGAAGTAATTCAACATTAGTGCACTATTAAATAATTTTAGTGAATTAAAATACTTAAAAATATATATATACTTAAATTATTGTTACTTTATTACCAAACACACAATGAAATTAAAGTCCACACTCAGGGCGGGTATGCCATTTCCCTGGAATCGCATGATATCTTTGAAATTCGTTACTTAGTTGTTACAGTCTTACAGAAGACAACATAAGCTACGGAGAGCAATTTCTAGTATATAACAGATCAAGTTTATTATAAGTACAGACCTTGATACCTAGATAACTTCCATTAACTTGTCCATGCATAAGCTTAAAAATCTGAAATATATAGCCGTGAAATTCTTAGTTTGACCACTCCAAAATTTTAAATAAATCACGTATACATTATGAAAATAATCTGCATTTTAATCGCAAATTTACCGTAGTGGCATATGAAAGGTTTCGGGTAGGTTATATATAGATGTACAGTTCTATTACAATTTAATTAATTAATCACAATCCGAATCAGAATTCATGTGTAAAATTAAATTCAAAATAAAGTTTACCACTAGACACGTAGCGGAGATCTTCGTCTAGTTGTAGGAGCAGACATTTTTCTTCTTCATTCTCGTGTCAGATTTACGCAACAACAACAGCAGTCACGTCTCTAATTATATCCACAAGAACATGTTGATAAACAACTGGAAGTCGGAGTACTAGCGCCGACTGACAACTCCTTTCTTATTCTCTCTCTCTCTGTTTTGTGCGAATTCTGATAAAATGAGATAATTAAAAAAAATCTAAACTGTTGTTGCATAAATAATATGCACTAGTTCGTTTGAGTCAGTTCAGTGGCACCAGTTGGTCGCGCTAATTCGGTTGAACTCTTCAGAAAATTTGTCCAGATACATTGAATCAGAGATAAATAACAGATCATCAAACCCATAATACATTTAGTTCAGTATCTTAATCCATATTTAACTATTAATTCGACTCAAATTTTGAGCGGTAGGATATTTCTAACAATATTATAAGCCTGTCTTTTTATAAAAAGGTTCCATATTTAATTTTCAAAAATAACATTTAAAAAATGATAGAGTATATCAAAATTTTATTATAAAATAATATTTGTTAGCTAGAATTAGGAGTGAAAACAGAGCGAATACGGAGTGGATAGTGGTAAAACCATATCCATATTTCTTTTTAATTTTTCGGATACGAATACGGATCGGATATTAGCCGGATACTGATACGGATCGGATCAGATATTTATTAAAATAATATTAAAAAATACCAAAGTTCATAATATTTATCTAATTTTAATAGTGAATAACAATATTTTTTTTCATAATATATATTAAAATATATGATATATATCTAATATTCGGATACGAATAATTAAAACGTAAAACCATATCAGTCTCCATATCTACATGGATATTTAGATATTAGATATTTACATCTAATTTTTCGAATACGAATCGGATACAGATCAAATATTATTCATACCGTTTTCACCGACATTTTTATTAATATCCAAAGTTTAATACAAATTATTAATTATGCCCGGAGTTCAAAACTTTCGCTAAAAATACCCAAACCGGCCAGAAAATGGCCGGTTTACTCCCCCACTAAACCGGCCATTTTCTGGCCGGTTTACTCATTTTTTTTAAGACTATGAATAGCAAAATAGTAAAATCTAACACTAAAAATTGAAATTTTTTGTTTAAATTTTTTGTTAGATTATTTCTTGTGATTTATAATTGAGGAGGGATCAAGTTACAACAAAGTTACAACAATCATTTTTTTCATTTTCAAAGTCCAAATCGTCGATCCAAACCGTTCAACATGATTATCTAAATAAAATGTGCTTACATATCAAATTTTACATTTTTTTGAATTTTTTTACTATTTATTAAGATGGGTACAAAATTCAATGGTCTAAATATGACTATTTTTTGTAAAATACTTAATAAATATTAAAAAAATTCAAAAAAATGTAAAATTTAATCTGCAAGTACATTTTATTGCAAAGATCATGTTGAACGGTTTGGATCGACGATTTGGACTTTGAAAATGAAAAAAATGATTGTTGTAACTTTGTTGTAACTCAAATTTGTTGTAACTTGATCCCTCCTCTTTATAATTACCATATTTATACTAAAATACATTGGATTACTGGAAATTAGGTTGAATTACACTATATTACAATAAATTATGTTGAATTACACTAAATTACAATAACTTCGCTAATTACGCAAAATTACGCTAAAGTAGACCGATTATGTGCCATCTTTCATGAATCATAAAAAATAGTAAAAAAGTTCCGAAAAATAGTAAAAACTGGTATTTTACAAGTTCATTATGTAACTAATTTACTGAGCTACTTGGATTGAATAATAGAAACGAAAATCTTAATCGGAAACTTCAACTCAAGTTTTGAGGCTCTTCTCTTAGTTTTTTGGCGATTCTGAATTTCGAAATCCAGCATTTCTAGCACTGACGCATGCGTCTTTTCGCAAGCTTTCCGAAAAGTGGTCATTTGCTGAAATCGGACACTCGAGCGCCGTTTTATGACCGTTTGAAGTTTCACCGTCGTTTTTCGCTGTCACTAAATTACATTACATTACGGTACACTGAAAAGGCAAAACTTCCAACGTTGCGTGGCACTCGATTTGTCTCACCGTTTTCCTCTTACCGTTTTCCTCTTACCTAATATTCATCGATCAGCCTTTTTATTGGTTTTTAGTGCAGTTTGCTGGACATTGTGGAAACATCGAAATGAATTGTGTTTTGACAATGGTAAGAGGAAAACAGTGAGACAAATCGAGTGCCACGCAACGTTGGAAGTTTCGCCTTTTCAGTGTACCGTAATGTAATGTAATTTAGAGACGGTGAAAAACGACGGCGAAACTTCAAACGGTCATAAAACGGTGCTCGAGTGTCCGATTTCAGCAAATGACCACTTTTTGGAAAGCTTGCGAAAAGACGCATGCGTCAGTGCCTGTGATGCCGGATTTCGAAATTCAGAATCGCCAAAAAACTAAGAGAAGAGCCTCAAAACTTGAGTTGAAGTTTCCGATTAAGATTTTCGTTTCTATTATTCAATCCAAGTAGCTTAGTAAATTAATTACATAATGAACTTGTAGAATACCAGTTTTTACTATTTTTCGGAATTTTTTTACTATTTTTTATGATTCATGAAAGATGCACATAATCGGTCTACTTTAGTGTAATTTTGCGTAATTAGCGAAGTTATTGTAATTTAGTGTAATTCAACATAATTTATTGTAATATAGTGTAATTCAACATAATTTCCAGTAATCCAGTGTATTTTAGTATAAATATGGTAATTATAAAGAGGAGGGATCAAGTTACAACAAATTTGAGTTACAACAATCATTTTTTTCATTTTCAAAGTCCAAATCGTCGATCCCAACCATTCAACATGATCTTTGCAATAAAATGTACTTGCAGATTAAATTTTACATTTTTTTGAATTGTTTTACTATTTATTAAGTATTTTATAAAAAATAGTCATATTTAGACCATTGAATTTTGTACCCATCTTAATAAATAGTAAAAAAATTCAAAAAAATGTAAAATTTGATCTGCAAGCACATTTTATTTAGATAATCATGTTGAACGATTTGGATCGACGATTTGCACTTTAAAAATGAAAAAAATGATTGTTGTAACTTTGTTGTAACTTGATCCCTCCTCAATTATAAATCACAAGAAATAATCTAACAAAAAATTTAAACAAAAAATTTCAATTTTTAGTGTTAGATTTTACTATTTTGTTATTCATAGTCTTAAAAAAAAAAAAATGAGTAAACCGGCCAGAAAATGGCCGGTTTAGTGGGGGAGTAAACCGGCCATTTTCTGGCCGGTTTGGGTATTTTTAGCGAAAGTTTTGAACTCCGGACATAATTAATAATTTGTGTTAAACTTTGGATATTAATAAAAATGTCGGCCGTTTTCACCTCTAGCTAGAATGCATTTATAATGTATTTGTGCGTTATGTTTTTAATCAACTGGTAATATACCAGCACGATCCGGCAGACGTGATATTTTTTCATGCATCTATTTTTTTTTGTTACATGTGCACTTTAAAATTAGGTAGCATATAAAAACGCTAGACAGGACCTACGATTAGAGTTAGGAAAATGGCATAGCGGAGCTGGCTCCGTCACGGAACAGCACGGTTACAGCATGGAACAGCACGACACGCGTGTCAGTTACGTGCCGTGACTCGCGTGTTCCGTGTCATGACTATTCACGTGCCGTACGTGCTCATCTTTTGAAACTTTGGTACGGCACGGAACGACACATGAAAGATTTAGTCACGGCGGCACGGTACGACACGTAGTCACGCGAGTCATGTGTAATTAGGACTATTAGATATTGATTTAATGGTGAATCTTGAATAAACTAACCTAAATTATGATTAAATGGTCACGCGAGTCACGTATGGTCACGACATGTTTAGGCACAGCGTGTTAATCATAACGGCACGGCACGGCAAAACATGACACGGCACGTGAAAAATTAACTTGATCACGGCACGGCACGGCACGAGACCAAAGTCACAGCGTGTTAATCATAACGGCACAGCACAACACGCCACGTTTTTTTTCCACTCTACCGTAATATTATCAATCAATGTCACACTCCGTTACAAGAAAAGATTTTGACGGCGGCGATAGAGTTTTGAATGGGGAATATTATCCTCTGCGGAGCTTAAAAGCTCCGCAGACTGCGGTTCTTTTAATCTGATCCGTTAGTGGTCCGTTAGTTTTAACTTTGCACGAATCTAAAAGCACAATAATACTGCCCCCTCCGTTAACCCGATCACAAAGCGGCTGAGAGTTAATCTGGTCCGTTCATTTGCTCCGCACCTGCGGAGTTTTATACAACTCCGCAGAGGATAACTTCCCTTTGAATGGATGCTTTAATCAGCGCACTGACTTACAATTTAAAAGAGGTCGCTTTCTCTTGCCGCCTCCGCTCTCAGGAATAACATAAATCTGTTATTCCGATCTTAGTAGTCGGTTTTCGTTAAAATTCGTACGTAAAAAAATTATTCGTTAAAATTTATAGAAAAATTTGAACGGTTAGAATCAAAATAACAGGTTTCTGTTATTCTCAAGGAATAGTATCAGATTTATTTCCCTTTCGATATAATGAAATTTGTATTAATTGTGAAATTACAAATTACCGAACGACGAAATTGGTGGGATCATAAGATAAGTAAATGGGACAACATCCCAATTAATCGTTTACACCTGTAGCTGCAAATTAATTTACACAATACATCCTAAAAACAGAGAAAATAACATAATAACACTCACCAAACCTCCATTGAGTGGATAAATTTATAAAACCAACAACCACAGATTTTAACCAAAACTTCTGTTTGATAAACTATACAAATAATTGACAGCCAGATATTCCTTTCATGGTAATTTTTTTTTAGTTTTTCTTCATTAGGTTAAATTGAAATGCTTAACTTTGAGAACTCCAAGGGACTAAAAGCTAACTTCCAATGACAAATTAAATTTTGTA
This sequence comes from Carex myosuroides, assembly GCA_028015225.1. NCBI lineage: Eukaryota > Viridiplantae > Streptophyta > Magnoliopsida > Poales > Cyperaceae > Carex > Carex myosuroides. Next base: position 4,469,401 of record CM051481.1, read on the forward strand.
TAATGATTTCCTTTTGAAGATATTGCTCCCTTTCTCGTAAATTTTCATACAATGATATCTACATTTCTATTTTCATTTTTGATGTCACAAAAATCAGTACATACTATAAGTAGAGTGGAAAAAATGTGCCGTGACTAACATGTGACTTTCGTCCGCCGTGCCGTGATCAAGTCTATTTTTCATATGCCGTGACTAAAATAACGAGAACTGATCACGACACAAGAATGGTCACGCCACGTGAGTCATGTCATGCTTAGAGACGGAATTCGACTTTTGAGTAAAGAAATGGCTAACCGAATAAACATCATATTTAAAAATATTTTAATAAAAATCAAAATCTATATACCACAAAATATTCACTATTTGATTTAATAAAAAACACAGTAAAAAACTAACACTAATAAAATGACATGTTTATAAAAGAAACATAACATATTCATATTTATATATATATTTTTATAAATTTAGACTTATGAAAAGACATATCATTTTACATTCATGTCCTGTAAACTTTTTGTATTATCAAAGAGGAGCTAATACACATAAAATACAAGTTACAATTCAATTTCTATATACTTAATAAAAAAATTCTGAAAATGTTGGAGGTGGCTTAGCCACCTCTAGACTAACATTACCTTCCGCCACTGAGCATGAGCATGACATGACATTTTTTCTATGCTAGATTCAAATACATTTTTTTAATTTTTTTAATTTATTTATTGCTAAATGTAAAAATTAAGTGCTTTTGCTCGAAGAAATGCTAATCTTCGCGAGTAATCAAACTGGTTCATTGATAACTATTTTTATCAATCAAAGCCAAATAGAAACAAGTGAGAAGAAAAAAAATAACACTTCTTGGATCAATCAAGCGACTCCAGCATATACAAATGCAAGATTGTGCGAAAAAAGAAAGAAAAGAAAAATAGATTAGGTCACAAGGACTAAATGTTAAACCACCTTGATAGGTGGCTTAATTTTTTGCACTTTAGGCCGGCCTAAAGTTCGGCTTATTCCATTTTAGTCTGGCTCAATTAAATCATATTTGGTGACTTAACTGAGATCTAAACCCTTTATTTCATGGTTTAGACCACAACCAAATATGATCTTGAGGAGTTGGAATACGTTGATCCAGCCTTTCTTTTATTGGACCATTACATTTTTAATCTATTAAAAATACATAGAAAACAAATAGAGTGAGGCTATGGTACTAGACATAGCGCACACCGGTTTATACAATAGTTCTGTATTTTCATTTTCAAAATTTGAACGGTCAATTGAAACTGCTCAACATGATCTCTATATAAAAATATAATTAAAGATAAAATTTTATTATTTTTGGAATTTTTTCACTAACTTTTAAATAAGTTAAAAATTACTTGATTTAAAGATTCTGGATCATTTGAAAGTAGTGATTTTCTATCGATATAAATAAATAGAAAAAATAAAAAATCTAAAATTTAGTCACCAAGTACATTTTTCTGTGGAGATCATACTAAGCGGTTCCGATTAACTATTTGAATTTTGAAAACAAAGATGTAAAAACATGAGAGATCTATGCTATGCATAGTACCGTATCCTCACTCAAACAAATATATACAAAAGTAAACCATTTCCCAGAGTATGGCTAAGTTGCTGCCGGCAGCATTTCGGCGAGGTGCTGCTGGCAGCGTTTCGGCCATTCTGGTGTTCAAACAACAAATTTTTTTATATAGATGTTCAATCTATATTAAAATCTACTTGGAGACCAAATTTTACATTTTTTGGAATTTTTTTACTATTTATTAAGCCACTTTGAAAATTGCTGATTCGGGTGAACAGTAAAAACAGTCTGGACCATATGATCTGAAATTTTCAAAGTGGCTTAATAAATAGTAAAAAAATTCCAAAAAATGTAAAATTTAGTCTCCAAGTAGATTTTAATATTTAGAACACGTTGAACGGTTCGGATTTTCTGTTTGAACACCAGAATGGCCGAAACGCTGCCGGCAGCACCTCACCGAAATACTGCCGGCAGCAACTTACCCATACTCCCATTTCCCATATTGAAATTGAAATGATTCACTTGTGATCTCTCTCCCATATTGTGAACCAAATACACGGTGTAAAGGTCTTCCCGACTCCTCCACGAAGAAGCAAAAGGAAATAAGCATCCTATAAAAGAAGCCCAGCCCATCAACAAAGAGGCCCTCTGCAATGCAAATTACTCTGATACCTTCCCAATTCCCACGACTTATTCAACTTCTGAGCAATGCCCATAAGTTTGATTGGCAGGTGCGGAGATCGGTAAAGTTACCATTTCAACCCTGTTTTGTTCGCACCGCGCTACGCCGGAGAGGAGAGGAGAGCTTCTTTCCTTACTCTGGTCGTTGTCAACGTCAGCAGAGACGAAGGTGATGCTACTCTTTATTCCAAATCATAATCTCCTCCAAGTCGGATCCAATTAGAGATCCATTTTTCCTATTAAAACCCTGTTGCCAGTATCATTTTAATGGTCTTCACGAAGCCCTAGCTCGTAATCGTAATAATGGCTAGGGTTCGTCCGGTATTCAATGGATTATGCGTGATTGTGCTCCTAATATTCTTTTACAACAGAGGTAATGTTCTCAAAACCCCAATCCTTTTCTGGAATCACAAATTACCCCAAAATCTAGCCTCCCGGTCAGAGATTTTCCCTCATAGGAGGCTTCCTGAGCTCAATATCACCAACTCAATAAGTAATTCGACTCAAAACCTCCTAATTGATGAAGAACCCCTGTTGGTTGACAACCCGTCAGTTGCATGTGCGGGCATAGATGACCATGTGGGGTATGCTAATCAGTGTGAGTTCCTGAAAGCTCATGGTCAATGCACATCTGGTGGTTTCTTTGATTACCTCACTTTCTTTTACTGCACTTGCGGCAATTTGCGTATCTTGGGTTTCGCAGTTCTCTTTGTATGGCTCGCTGCTCTGTTCTACATGCTTGGCAACACTGCGGCTGATTACTTCTGTTGTAGCCTAGAAAAGCTCTCAACTTTACTCAGTTTACCACCGACTGTAGCTGGTGTAACTCTACTTCCACTGGGAAACGGAGCCCCTGATGTATTTGCAAGCATAGCCGCATTTGTGGGGACCGGAGCTGGGGAGGTTGGCCTCAATAGTGTATTAGGTGGGGCTGTTTTTGTCACTTGTATAGTAGTTGGTGCAGTTTCTTTGACAGTGGCTGAGAAAAATGTACAAATTGATAAAAGGTGCTTCATTCGAGACATTAGCTTCTTTTTGTTAACCCTGGTCATTCTCTCTGTTATATTGATTGTTGGGAAGGTGTCTGTATGGGGTGCCTTTTTGTTTGTGGCCATTTATGTGGTTTATGCAATCACGGTGGCAGCCAATGAGATTCTGAAAAAACATTCAAGGAGACTAAAATTAGATGTGGTGACTCCTTTGTTACCAGTTGCTGGTAGTCTGTTTACGCATGGAAAGGAGGAGGATGAATCAATTTATAGCTCTTTACTAGAAGAGGACTCAGAAACCGAGGTACCGAATTTGAACACCTCCTTGCCTCAATGGATGTGGGCTTCTAACTTTGCCATGTACTCAAATCACGGGTTCCGAGGCAGTAATGCAATGGATTCATCTAGGCCTTTGTGGGGCTGGAGTGATGAGAGGGAAGAAGAGACTGGTGCTGTAACCATATCTTTTTCCAAACTCTTTTTATACATGGAAATCCCATTGACTGTACCAAGACGTTTGACCATACCGATAGTGGAAGAAGATAGATGGTCAAAGAGATATGCAATTGCAAGCACCTTTTGTGCTCCTCTTCTGGTGGTGTTTCTCTGGAATAGCACCAGAGAGTACAGTAGTATATCTTCGTACATAAGCGGCACTTTAATCGGCATGTTGCTATCTTCTCTCACTTACATGTACACCAGTTCAGACCGCCCCCCTAGAAGATTTCTCTTTCCTTGGGTTTTAGGAGGCTTTGTAATGAGCATTGTTTGGTTTTACATAGTTGCAAATGAGCTTGTGGAGTTGCTAGTGTCATTTAGTATAATTTTGGGGATAAATCCATCTATTCTTGGCCTGACGGTTCTGGCATGGGGCAATTCTATGGGGGATCTCATGTCAAATGTGGCTTTGGCAATGAATGGTGGAGATGGTGCCCAGATTGCCATGTCAGGTTGCTATGCAGGGCCCATGTTTAATACACTAGCTGGTTTGGGTGTGTCTATGTTGCTCAGTGCTTGGTCCGCTGCCCCGAGTGTATTTGTGCTGCCGGGAGATTCTTCTCTTGTATACACCATGGGATTTCTTATCTGTGGATTGGTGTGGGCTTTATTGGTGCTTCCGAGGAGTGATATGCGGCCTAATAAGCTTCTGGGAACTGGCCTCATTACACTTTATTTGGTGTTTCTCTCAATCAGGGTTGGCAATGCTATTGGTTTAGTGCACTTGCCTGGGTTGGGTTGAGTGTTTTTTTTTTTTTTTTTCTCAATTGGTATTAATATATTTTTTTTTTCTTAGTCATTTAGACTGCACAGAAGTTCATGTATCTATCTGCTGTTATTTTTACGGGAAAATATGAGAACAAAAGACGGAATGACCGGAATATTCAAAGTAGACTTGAATACCAACAAATTGTGCCAACTTCTTTTTTACACAAAATTTCTTTACTATGAAATAGTAGAATTCTGTTTGTTCTGGTTAATCTCATTTTACAATTGTTGGTTTAGATGGAATAGTATCCTTTCAATTGCACTTTACAAATTTTTTATCAAGGATTTCTTGATATATATCACTAACAAGGTTTGTCATGATCCCATAAAAGTATAACAACCAATATCTATGGGTTTCATTTCATGAGAGAATGGTTGTTTTTCGACCATTGGTCTATCGTTGGCTCACTACGCCTATCACGACCCTCTTCCTTTATCCTGGCTTGGGACAGGCTGTGTAGAAACTACACAGGCTTGGGACATGCTGTGCAGAAACTACACAGGTTTTAGTTTAGGACAAGTATCATGATGAATATTCTGTCATTAGATTGGCTATAGCTCCTTTTACCTGTCTGGTATACTGGTAGGCAGTCAATAAGCATTACTGTACCTGTAGTGCGATTTTGCAATTACAAACAGCTGAAACAAAAATCATTCTATACAAAGACACCTTGTCCATTTTCATCAAGTAATGTACGTATTCTTTTTTTTCCTGTCACCCAGGACTTGCATCACGGATCTCATTAAAAACAGAAGCTGCTCTGTTATGCATTTGCTCACAGACTTGCACATGCCACGCCAAAAATTTACAAAAATATTACTAAGTTATCTAATACTCAATATGGCTAACCAAATTCCTAGAAGTCTCTCATCTGTGGAGGCAAAATAAATTTCCTAAATATACTAGTAAAAGAATGACATCAAATAGAGATGCTATTTGGCACGCCACGGCAGGTGACCCCAGGTGAAGAGCTAGGTGCGAGCAACTCGTAAGGTAACACACCAGCACCACACCTGTTTCGCCTCGCAGGATCTGAGTTCAATTTTGAAATCTCCTTCTCTGCGCGGGACACTGAGTCTGAAAACTCTCTCTGCAACCTGACAGCCCTCTTGTCAGATGTCCACAAAACAGCATTCTTGCTCCAGTCCTCCCCCAGGTACTCCTCATCCGGCGAGTGCGTTGACAGCGTGTCAGCAACTGCCATAAATTTTGTTGCCTCTAGCACCTGAAAACGAAAACCATAAGGTTCAGTACTAGCTATTTACAGTCTCGCGTGATCTTTTTTTCTTTTTCTTTTTTTTCTTTTTCACTTTTTGTTTACTTACCCCTGGCATAGCACCAAGAAAAAATCGATGTGGATCAGCCAAAAACTCTGTGTACTCATTAGTATTTTCGTCTGGTAAGAGACGGCGAAGTAGGGGCGGCCGATTTGGTACGTACCCACCGAGTGGGTATTGGCCAAAGTTAAGTGCTGCATGTTGAGCTGATGCAAGCCAAATGAGGGTTGAAAGTATGGAAGCAAGATTGGTCGGAGTGGAGAGTGGGGGCCACCAAGGGGCATTATTGAGGTCGGCATGACCCACATGGATAGACTCCCGGTACCATGATTGGAGCTCTGTATCAGAGCGAACCCGGGCTGAGTCTGGGTAGTAGAGAGACACATAAGAGTTGACCCAGGTTTGAATTTCTGACCATAATAATAGGCCGTCATTTGCATAAGGATAGTCTTCAATAAGCAGCCGCAAACCATGTGGCTTGGTCGGGTCTTCAACAGCCACTCCCCTGAGTCATTGATTAAGAGGAGATTAGCATAGAGGTAATATTTATTTAGTCTTTTCATAATTTAAATGAAAAGAGATCTTGTTTCATCAAATAATTGCAGAAGTGTCCTCCCCTTTTCATCATCATCATTATTATTATTATTATTATTATTATGATTATGATTATGATCATCATCATCATTATCATCATCATCATCATCATCATCATCATCATCATTATTATTATTATTATTATTATTATTATTTTTCTTTTTCTTTTTCTTTTTCTTTTTTGGGGGGTGGGGGGTGGGTTGGAGGAGTATTTTGGTCAACTTTCAACTGTTTCCTTAAACACATACCTGCGTATGAGGTCAGCGGGAAGGGATTCCTGGTCGAAGCGCCAGAACTGTCGATAATAGCCAGCACTCATCTCCATGCAATAGGGGCCTGGTGTGAAGCAGGATTCAATCACCCCTTCAGCATTAATCAAACTCTGCCTTGCCAAAGCATTTATCTCTAGAGTATATCGCGTGTGTGGATGCAGCAGTTTGTACACTGGATGCATTGCACTTAGCTGTCGGTGTGCTGCCAGTATAAATGGTTCCATGACTGCATGTGTTCTCAACCTTTTGATTGAAATTTTTTTGTTAGATTGTTATTGCCTCATATGATCCTTGCTTGGTGCTACTTCAAGAGCAAAATATACTTGGTAAGGCATGAACAGGGATCAAATATAATGTTTGTGTCTACTGCTAGTTATACATTTATCTTTTTGCATTCTCTTACAATTGGGTGTTCAATCTTTTAAATTATGCAATAATTTGTTTCTTCAAGATTATGATAAAATATGCAAAGGAAAGAGGACAAATAATGAAGGACAGCATTCGATCTGAGGACAATTATAAATACTTAGGGGCATTAAGTGATACACTTCTCTTTTCTAAAAATCATCTGACAGAAATTGAAAAGTACCAAATAAGCAAACCGATAAATGATACAAGTTGTTAGAGTGTGTACCAATGGTTTACTAGTTGGTGGACTCCAGCATCGTTGGAGCTGACGTGTGCCTTGGCGAGCATCCAAAGCCAGTTGGAGGTGGCATCACAAGGAGGTGTAAGGACCTTGTTGGGACGGAGCCCACCTGGTTGGGATGGAGGAAGGCCCAACTCAATTGCTATAGGCTTCAGTGTACCGGATGGTCCCAGGAAGAAGATGGTTCTTGTTCCATATGTCTTGCGACCCTCCAACGCATTTATGCGGTCCACGAATGGAAGATAGATATCGTGGTAGTCTAGCATGAATAGCTTCCCTTCATCCATTGCCTACATTTTTTTAAAAGAAATTAGAGGAATGTGAAGGTAAACACACTGGACTCTGGAAATTAGTGAGCAAACCGGCAAAGCCTACCATTGGGGTGTTTTGAACATACCAGGGGTATATGTTTTTGGATTATGACTTGAAGAAGTAATCAATGGAGGACCGTTTCAAAGTTTGTACCTTGAAATGTTACAGGATTTCCATCACATTTTGGTTTGCTTCATCAGCAGAATACTATGTAATGATGGGTATTTTACTTCACCAGTTCCATATTTTTCGTTTAGTATTATCCTTGGTATTGTTAATTAATTGTATTTAGAAGGAATTTGGCTAAATGATTCACAATAAGGAATAATTTTACAATTGATAGGTAATCAACAGAAGTAGGTGCAATCTAGGATTAATTGAAAATTATGATTATCTGAAACCTTATTATCATTGAGGATTTCTTGCAATTTCACTATAATATAACTGGGTTTTAAACGGGGCAAATTGGGTATAACAAGAATTCTTTAATCATATGGGGTTATGATAGTTGCAGGTACTGTACTGGTTAGTCAGGAATTGTAATCTCTTGGATATGATGCTAATTAATTGGAAAATAGTTCAGTTCAGTGACATTTAAGCGACCGAATTAGAGTGTAGTTTGTTGCAAGGTGGTATCATGTCTGTACCTGTTGAACAGTAAGCCCGTTAAGGTGGCAGGTGATATGTTTCTCTGTTATGGCCGATTCAGGTGGCCCATACATATCCTGGTCTAGCTGGCTCACAGGAGGGAAAACCTACAAAAAAAATATGCCCTGTTTAGTCAGCACTAAATAAACAAAAGGCAAAATTGGCAAAATTACCCCCATCGATTAGAAGGTTTACCTTTACCCTCTCTATATTCACCGGGTTTATTCCTGCTACCATTTGTCGAGCAAATTCATCATCACGTAGCCATGCAAATTTATCCTCTGCAAGTGCAATTCATTTGATCATTAGACACGAAAGCCTTAAAGGAAGTATCCACATCTTAAGTTTGTAAAACATAGATAGACAAAGTAAATAGTACTTACTAGAAAGGATCCTTGGTGTGTCATACCGAAGCATCCCTTCACTTGACTCTTGAATTTTTTGTACAAGTGGTATTTTATTGAACAAATGTTCTTGCAAACCGAGCTTCAATTTGAGTCCCTCCTTGTAGAGATTATCTATGTGATGAAACCCTTGAAAGCTGTGTGTGTCGGCCGAAATGTTCGCAATAAGAGATGGAATAAGTGTGTGTAGAACAGCACGAAGTCGACCAGCTGAAAAGGCACCTTGTTTGAGTTCCTCAAATGCCTCATCTCGTGGTACATAGATTGGATGCGGCTTTTCCAATCTGCTCTCAGCATACATATCTGTTTGGAATAGGTTTGAACACATGCTTGTTAATCATGATTATGTTGTGTTAAGGCGATCCCCCCAAGTATCGATAACTTGATAGAATACTTAGCTGATACATGAAACTAGGCCCCTGATAAGATTTCTGAACTGAATACCTCCCTTGCTAACTATGCTGATGCTATACAATGCATAATTAAGCTGATGGAAGGTGACTTTCGATAACATGTGTTTATTTTTAGAAGATACCATTTCGGTACAGTAATTCTTGATTGGATTTTTTATTCGGCTGAGAATGACCTACCTGTAAGATTCCAGTACTGCTAGATTTGTAAAAGTGGGGTGCCCTTATCTTTTTTATTTCTCTAGTTCGAATTTTTTTTATAAACCATAATTAATTTTTTTTTTTTACGAAACTAACATGATTAATTTTTTCTTTTACAAAAATCATAAGAACCGAAATGCCATTTCGGTCCGTTATTTTTTTTTATTCCGGACCGAAATGGCATTTCGGTCCGGTTCCCTTTTTGGATTTTCTGTGGTACTGATTTCACAATTTTTCATATGAGCCGCCACAGAAAATCCAAAAAGGGGACCGGACCAAAATGTCATTTCGGTCCGGAATAAAAAAAAATAACGGACCGAAATAGTATTTCGGTTCTTATGATTTTTATATAAAAAAAAATAATTACGTTAGTTTCGTAAAAATATTTTTTTTAATTATGGTTTATAAAAAAAATTGCTCTAGTTCTCCTACCAACCCAATATCTGGGTCAATATCTTCAGTCTGGGTCAATATCTTCAGTCAAAGTCAACAAAATCATTGGATCAAAGCAACCTCAAAACTTAGTCTAACTTTCCAGGCAAAAATGTTCCAGCTGGGTCATGTTGAATTATTCATATTATTTTGGTATTCTTCTTATGATACTTATTCCACTCTAATTAAATAGATATAACTTAGGATTACTTGACTAGGTTGTTTGATCAAAATAAACGATATAGCAAGTTATACTTGTGTCCGTTGAATGCCGACCGGTACGGCACCGACGCGGGTATGGCATTTTCTCTCCTCCGGCTGTTGGCCTGGCAAACTCCCACCCTTTATCTGGGTTACCCAAGTCATTATAAAGGGCGTAATCATAAATTCTGTCTGACAGCTTTCTTACACCAGTGCCGTCTCCTCTCAAATCTCTTAGTTCCTTCTCTCTGAGTGCTCTTAGTCCAGGAGGTGTCTCAGATGGCAGGTATGGCTACAATTAGTTAATTCTATGTTATGAAAAAATATATTAATTAAATTAGGAGCTAAAATAAAACTAAATTCTGGATCCAATGTACATTACTAGGTCATACATAATTAAGCACCGAGTACACAGTGCACATGATTCCTAAAACTTCTAATAATTGAGGGGGTCCAGGTGTAAATTACCCCTTGCTTTGCTTTGCTAGGCGAGTCACAACTCACAAGGCAAAAAAGGTTATATTATTCGTGCTAGTTATGCTGGTAGGTAATTAAAAAATAGTCCCTATGAGCATTTTAAGAAGAGAAGACTAAAGCTCTGTATAGATATCTGCTGGTTAGGCTACTTAATCATTTTCATTAAGCAGAGAATAATTGAAACTTGAAAGTGATACTTCTTGACAAATATCACCACATGTGATTAATCTGCCTTTATGGCTAAAGAAGTCATGTTTTACTTTGCCTATTCAATTTTGAAATGGACAACTAACCAAAACAATACTTTCTACAATTTAAGAATTCAAGAAACCTCCATTGATTTCCACCAGTGGATCAGATTGGCCCCACAGGGATCTGACAAGCTATTTAGTCTGTTCAATTATTTTTGAAATAATATAACAGAAAAAGAAAAATATTTTAACTTAAATACACAATTCAATCTAATACTTAATAAGTAATATATGGGTATTGAATAACATACCTTGTTACTGAAGAAGATCCTTTTTGAGGCAAGGTCTTTCTCTGACTGGATCCATGAGTCGCATGCGAAATGCACCGGGCTCCACATGACCCCTTGTCCTTCTACCACAATGCTCTCAAGAAAGAATTCTTTCTGGTGCCGGTTCAGTACAGTCACAGCGCCCGGCTCGCCAAAGACCGAATCTACGATGAACTCCACTGAGTACACCACCCCCTCTCCTTTGTTGTTGCGCTTTTTGCACCAGTCTTTTATTGCCACCTCACCGCTCCTTATCGGGTTTCTGGTTTCTACAGCAATCAATTTCAGTCAGATTAGATCAGATCAGATCAGATTTTGGATTGATAAGTGAAGGTCATCATTTCATCGATGCAGTTATGGAGCAGCCTTTTGGAGATGAAAAACAGAGAGCAATTAGAATTATTGGGACCAAACGCATCGATTGAATATACTAATAATAATGTACTGTGGTGGGACAATTGCTCATTCAGAGAAAGTGACACATGTAAAAAGAAATAATCAATTAAATCAAGATTGTCCCTATAATTGATTGGTTTATCTAAGTAGCGAAAAATATATAATTGTATAAAATGCAATAATGCTTCATAGTCTTGTTAATTTATATAACCTTGTATTTTACTACTTTGACAGATCAATGATGACAGTTCAAGGATGGTTAGAATTTCTAACTGCCGGAACCAAATAAAGGAAAAGATATTGGAATCAAATTTTAAAATTAAGATCAGAAATGCAAAAATCCAAACAATAGAAAATGAGATACCAAATTACTCACCTGGATCGAATTGGGTGCTTATGAGCTCCAAAACCACATTTCTTCCAATCATATCAGAGAGCGCATCAAGATTATTAGCAATTGCATCCTTTATATCTTCCTTAAGCTTCCGCCTCACGGTCAAAGCAGCACGTAACTTCCTTTTTACCGTCGTTTCCTCGGTTATTACCTTGATCTTGTTTAACTCTTCACTTATAGCTGCAACAATTACAGATCTCTTTTTCATAGATTTCACGGGCCATGTGTGTGTGTGCCTAAATCTTCTCTGTTCTGAGAAGAACAGAGTAGGAGTGTGTAAAGAGGAAGCTTTTGATCTCTGTTGGAGAAGCAGAGATATACTCTGAGCTTGGATCAGAGACGACGCCATGATATTTTTCTCAGGTAGAGATTTTTGGCCAGGGGAAGGGGAATTGGAGATTTTGGTCGTTGGAAGCAAGAATTTAAACTTTGAAGAGGAGAAGAGCAGATTCTAAGAAGGTGAAGAGAGCGGAGGGTAGTTATTTTGTGACTTTTATTTATGTAGGCATGAATGTTGGGACCGTTCACATGATCAGGTAAAAGATGAGCATTATTCAAACCAGTGGTAAGATGGGTATTATTTAAATTAGAGACAAAGTCAGACTTTTACAATATTTTAGAGACAAAGTCAGACTTTCACAATACAGAGATTAAATGTAAATGAAGTTAATTATATAAACTATTTATGCTATATTTAATATTAATTTATAGTATTCACAATATTTTATTCTAAACTATATTGATTTAGATGAGGAGGACTCAAATACTCTATTACTTTCATGCTCCAATCACATCCCACATCTTTATCTTTGAGTATAAAGTTCAAATGTACAATCCGAATCGCTCAATATGATATTCACATTAAAATGTACTTGGAGACCAAATTTTATATGTTTTGATTTTTTTTTTTTTTACTATTTTTCAAGATGGGTATAAGATCACTGTTTTCAGAAAAATTTGAACCATCTAAAAACAGTGATTTGAGCGGTTCAGATCATGTGTTTAGACTTTAAAATCAGAGATGAAGATGTGAAATGTGATTGGAGCATGAAAACAATGAGGCATTTGAGCCCTGCTCATAGAAAATAATGTATAAATAAAATTGATTGAATAATCCAAATATTATTCATCTCAATTATTACCTAATTCACCTTGGGGAATATTGACCATATTATAGTATGCTATGCCATTTTCATATAAAAGTCAGAAACATAATTATTTAAAATAAGGCCTAAAAAATTGCATAAAAAAATTCAAACACATGATTATAATGTCACTCACATTGTAGTGGATAAGTGAGTTGTATATTCAATATCACACAAGTAGATTGGATATCACAAAAGCATACTACACAGAAAAATCTATTTGAATTCACCTTTTAAAAAATTTCTTTTGCATCCACCTCTAATTGTGTTTAGTAGTTAATATATTTAACAAGTATTTTTGTATTTTAAGGACTAGCTTCTGTTCTAGTGACAAAGGACAACACTTTCCGTGTGAAAAATTGTGAATTTGAAATTCAGATGAGAGATCTTCTATAAAAATTAAATGTAATTTAAAAAACTAGACCTCCATTTCTCTATCAAAATGCATACTTCTCTGATTATGTTTAGCATAATTTTTTTTACACATATATTGTACCTATAAACAATTAGCTAAGAAGTTACTTCAAACATAAAATTATATATAAAAAAAGCAATGGAACCTTGTGTTTTTAAATATTTTTTTTTTAAGGTTAGTGAGCATAGCTCAACCGACGATTTCATTAATAATAAGAAAATTATTTACAAAGCCTAACTCCTTATTTAATTACAAAGTACTCGTGCGAAAACTAAATTCCTCTCTGACTTAGAGGTTACTCTGTCAATTGTTAATCTCCATGGCCGTTTGACCCACCAGTTTTGAGATGATCCTAGCCTTGTTCGTGAACAACCGCCTGTTACGCTCACGCCATAAAGCCCAACAATCTGATACCCACACCGAGTCCCAAAGTTTAGTTGTTGTCGGTTCCATTTGTTTCCTTGATTCCCACCAAAGATCAATGATCCTCTGATTATGTTGTAATGTAACCCCCAAATTGTACCTAAAGAGGAGCATTCTCCAGTACTCATTGCATAAGTGCACATAAACAAAAGGTGGTCCATTGTCTCAACTCCCGCATCAAAGCAGAGATGGCACCCCAGGCTCACCATAATCAGAGTTACTTTAAACAAAATTATTAAACGAGTTACTTAAACAAAATTATATTAAACGAGTTACTTTAAATCAGAGATTATATTAAACGAGTTACTTTAAACAAAAGGTGTTTTTAAATATATTAAACGAGTTACTTTAAACAAAATTATTATTCTTGTAAATAGGCATTTTACTTTTGTGTAATATTCTATAATTCTTTAATATATAATTATAATTCTCAAGATATATATGATGCTTGTAAAGAAGTCAAATAAATGATTATCATTATATTTTTCGTATTATCAGTAAATTCGTCTTAAAAATTGTAACTATAGACGTGTTAGAAAAAGAAGTAGCTAAGTATTTATAAGAACAATAATTTTTTGTTAGAAGTAACCGATTTAATATTAAAAACACACATTCATGCGATATATTTGTTTTATATATATATTTAAAAAAAAAGGCTATTTGCCCCATTTCATATTACTGTATCTTGCCTCATGCAATGGTGCCAGTATAGAAAATACCAGCATCATCCATAGTTCATACGAAGCAATCAAAACAAAATGTATCACTATTTGTTTTATATATTAAAAACAATTAAATTACTGTGAAAGACAACTTGATAGATATTACATGTACAATTTATATGTTAAAAAATTAAACATTTAACACATCTATAAATGAACGCAAGGAAAAACTATGATGTGGCTCCCCTAGTGACTAATAATTACATATATGGTTGTATACTTTTGTGCACATTTTTCGTAAGAGTTATGAATAAATTCCTGAGAATTCTCTACCGAGTTCAAATTAAACGAAAGATATTTGGAATTAACGAATTTGATTATTGGAACCTTGATTGCTTAGTCAAGAGATTTCTCACTATCCATAAAGTCTAATATCAATAATATATTGAACACTACCTTCTAAATTTGTGACAGCTATAAAATAATTATTCTAATTGATATATTATTTTTTATAATAAGTAATTATATTTAAATATTACATTTAAAGCATTTTAGTGTGACTAACTATTATTAAAAATAAGTATAGGAATACATCAACTGATTTTTCACATTTTTGAAAAAAAAAATAGCAAGTAAAGATGTAATTGATTTTACTTTTTATCTTTTAAGTTGGTAAGGGTCAATATTGGAATTTTGGAACAAAAACGATAGATAAAAAAAAAATGAAACAGATTGAAACTACATTTGTTTATATGTGTTCCCTAAATTGCATTTAAACACATTCTTCAGTTTGGTTTGTGTTGGTTGGTGATAGAATAATTTGCATTTTACAGCCTGCTTACAATGACGCGTTATTTGAGAATTTAACTGCTAAAATAGAGATGAGAATCACTGGTTGATTTACTATTAAATTCCTATATGAATAAATAAAATTAAAAATTAAAGTTTTCTGTTCTTTAATAGTCAAATTATAAGTTAAAGAATTATTATCAAAGGGAACATTGTTCCACGACGTTGGATTAATTAATACTAATTTTGTGTCTTTCCATTAATTTCTTTATTCATTACCTCTTATTTTAAGTGATGAAAGTGCTCACAAATCTCTCTCTATTTCTCTCTTTATTTTCTCACTTGAAGTTAGAATAAAAAGCTCTTATAGATCGAGCCTAATAATTATCACTCGAACAATTAATTAGTTGACCTTTGCATCACGCAATTATTAATTGATGCATTTTTTTTATTCTATTGACGAGGTTTGGCTTGCCATTATAATATTATATATATTAAGGAGGAAGTAAATGAATATTATGAGATCATTTTCTTTACCATACTATGTTGCATTAGAGAGGAATATATTTCGTATTGATCATTGTACCAGGAAGATCATTGGCAGCTTATCTTGATGTATATATGATTATTTGTACCCCCAAGTCTGACAACTTTTAGTGCCAAAATTGACGTATGCTTTTCAAATGAAATTTAATTTTATTAACAATATTGTTGAGTTAATGATGTCAACATACGCTTTACTGTCTAGTGGCAACTACCATATTCAACAAACACAACTTTAAATTCTTTTATTACACACATGAACTGTAAATGCAAAGCTAGCTAAAGGATTTAACACAACTTCAAAAATTTATCGGATTGACTTTAAATAATGAATTCTCTATATATTTCACGAGTGATGTGTGTACATGCAAAATTTTAAAATTTTCGAATTCATTTAGTACAAAGTCAAGCAGTAAAAAAATGAGAAAAAATGAATGCATAATATAACTTATAATAAGTTCATTTTTTTACCTCTTGACTTTGTACTAAATGAATTCGAAACTTTTAAAATTTTGCATGTACACATATTATTCATGAAGTAGATGAATTTCAATGATTTGAATTTATCATTTGCCAATCCGATAGAATTTTGAAGTTGTGCTCATTGCTCTTATAATTTTTTTAATACAAGACCGTAGACACACACTAAATTAAATTAATTTCAATCTAGTTTATGTTAGAAATGATGCTAGACTTTAGCTTCGGTGACGTGTACAACTGAAGTTCTTATAAAACGTAAATAAATAAAAAATCAATAAACGGGTTGATTACTCTTCAAATTATAAAAATCGAGAAATCGAGAAAAAATTTCAGTTACCCTATGAAGTAACCGAAAAAAAATTCGGTTACCCCTTGTGCTAATGGCCCCACAACCCATCCCAACCCAAGAAGGGTTACGTGGAGTAAAAAAAAAAAAATTTAGGTGGTAACCAAAAATTTATTCCGGTTACCACTGAAATGTGAAATTTGTGTGACTCAGGGTGTAATGGAGTGGTTTAGGGTTTAGGATTTATTAGAGTTTAAGGTTCAGAGTTTTGATAATTTTTGTAATTTGAAAAGTAATTAACCTGTTTTTATTTACGTTTTGTAACAAATTTCCACAACTGAACTTGTAACACTATGGAAGCTACAAATAAGAAATTAATATTGGACATAAAGTACAAAACACTTGAATGTAATTTTTGATAAAATAAGTAACGTTTCACAGGCAAATAATACTTTCTGAATAGATGAACAAGATCATTGAGTTACTTGAAGTGAATTACTATAAAATTGATAGCTTTCAAAATTTTGTTTGACTGATGTTAATTCGAAATTTCTAAAATATTTAGGGATTTAAATATTCATAATAGAAATTGAAATTAATATGAGATACAATATATAAGATTGATAATAGATAATATAAATGTATGTATATTTCATTTACTTTGGATTAGTTTGCAAATCTTGTAAATTCAAAGGTCAAATAGCAAAATGAATAAATTTAATAAGGTGGGACCCGCACCCCTCCTTATCCCTTTTTACTCTCTCTTTTTACCGTCTCTCTCTCTCTCTCTTTATCTCTTGCGTGGCAAAGCCACTGTGCTCCAGCGACTTCAAGCCAATTAGAGAGCAACTTGCTCTTATCATTTGTTATATTTCTAATTTCTTTCAATGTTTAATCGTTCCTTAAACACTACAGTTCTCTCTTCTCTATTGTGCAAGAAAGTTGAAAACAACTTCTCTTTGGTTGACCGAGTAATTGTGTGAATTGATTGTGGAATGGTTTATGTGATTACTCTCTCTATGTACAGGGGTAATTTCGTTTCCCTTCTCTGTTCTATTTCTCTCGTAAATTGATTAAAGGTGTTCGAAAACTTTGATTGTATGAATTTAAGTATACAAGCTAAACCTTATAACAAGTTAGAAAATTGCTTCATAAAGTGTGTCGATTGATTTGTCTAAGGCCCCTCCTTTCTAGTACTATGTGCTTTCATGTGAATTGAATTCAAAACAAAATTGTTGTGGTACCTTGTTTAGATATGTAATAAGGTTGACTATGTGGTTCAATCTGTGGAATTCTGATTAGAGCTTGACCATAAACTGCACATGTCGGTACGGAGCTCGAACCAGTCTGAACCATTATATTGGTACCTTTTTCCTTTCGGGTTGATATTTTTCTTGTGTTTATTGGGCTTATTGATTGATGTTGGATATTCTGAACGCTGGTACAAACAAATACCAGTCTCTTCATGGTACTGATATGCTATTTTATATATGAGGGATGCTTCTATGGACATAAGGACCTATTTGTAAAATGAGCATATTTTCATTTTCAAAATTCGAACAGTCGATCTGACCGTTCAACATTATCTCCATATTAAAATGTAATTGGAGGTCAAATTTTACATTTTTTTGAATTTTGTTACTGTTTATTAAGTATTTTACAAAACTAGTCAAATTCAGACCATTGAATTTTGTACCCATCTTAATAAATAGTAAAAAAATTCAAAAAAATGTAACATTTGACCTCCAAGTACATTTTAATATGGAGATAATGTTGAATGGTCGGATCGACTGTTTGAACTTTCAAAAATGAAAATATGCTCATTTTACAAATAGGTCCTTATGTCCATAGAAGAATTTGCCTTTATATATTAGGGACTTGATAGCAAACAAAAATAGGAAATGAAAGGTATAATTTGCAAAGTTAAAACAAATTGGTAAATAAAACCTATTAGAGGGGCCTTGGTGCAAATTATGTGTATAAAAAGGCAGTTGTAAAAGTTTTATGGAACTTGATTACTCAAATTAAGCTGGGCTTTAGGCTCGGCTGAAATAAATTAATTGGATTTTTGGACATGTAAATATTAAAGAAGAAACTGAATAATTATCTCAGCTTAATTGGACCCTGACTCGAAAAAGAATATGAAAATGCAAATTTGGACTTTGATCTTGATTATTTGGATACTTGTACTATTGGATTATTTGACTATAACTTAGTTAATTGGATTGAATTCAAATCTAGACTTTGAACTGAAACCAAATTGAAATAAAAAGGATTAACAAAATGATTTAATAATTGATCGAAAGATGTCATTAGTTGAAATGGATACGGTTGGAGTGTCTTATAGAAGTGTCTAATTATATGTATAAGAATTTAACTGATATCACACAGGGTACCGTATGACATCGAAACTAAATATAAATATTAATTAGAATGTGTATATTATTGTTAACGTAGGCATAATTATGAAAAAAGACTGATGAGACAGGATGTTCAGGAGGAAAAGACTATCAGTGACCTCACCTGTTGCCCTACGATATCAGGTGCGCGGTTATTGGATTAGTCTGAGATTCATGACTAGGAATTAAATCGTAACTAGCTGTGCATTTCGAATATTTGATTGACTGCATTGATTCAACTGTTGCATCATATGCATAGCCCAATACAATTGAAACTGAATTACAGGGAAGTCTATTGACTGTCATGTTGATATTGTTTATCGATTGATTGATTCTGATTGAGACTGATTGATTGAAACCACAGTGATTGAATTGATTGAATATTGAATACTGTAATCCTTGAACCTCCATATAGTGGAGAAAAAAGATTAATATATTGTAAAGTCTAGCTAGCTACTAGACTTTACTCCAGGACCCTTATGCGCATATGGTGAATGGCCCCAACTGAACCCAGTACCGGTTGGGTAGGGAATATTGAATGAATATGAATTGTGACTGTAAGACTAAAGAACTGTGGTAACTGTCTTATCAATGATTTTCTTTCCGATAATGACAGTATTGATATTGATATTGATTTCGTATTGTTTCTGTTAAATAATTGTCAGGATAGTTAGAACTGTCTTGTCATTGATTTTCTTTCCGATAATGACAGTATTGAGATATTGATTATGTATTGTTTCTATTAACAAATTACCAGAATAGGTGGAACAGTATAAGCCATAACATGACATATACATGTTATTATATCTGTCAGTGTTACCAGACTAGAAATTGTAAAGTTAAGAAACCAAACGTTACTAGACTTTATGGTTTAAGAGATTTTGACCCAAACCATTTATTCTGATAAGATTCTTAGAGTTCTGATTTATTTATGTAATTGTTGTTGTTCAATTGGATACTGTTATTGAGCATTTGCATTCGTTATTATGTTATTGAGCATTTGCATTCGTTATTATGAAATGAACTGTTAGTTTCTTGTGCGGAGATTTCATTCTGAATATGGATTTCTTTCAAATCAAATAACCTCAGTGGCAATTAGCACTGAGAAATAATTTATTATTTCTCACGCGTTTCCCCTTGTGGGATTCACAGGTTTGTTAGATGAAGACAGAAACGCTTTTGGGGTTATAATTGACAGCAGAGCCACCTAAAGGTATGAGATTTTGGTTTATTATATCTGGCAGGGTGCAGAGAATATATCTCTAGCATCATCCACTGTAAAATGTCAGATATTTATGTATTGAAAATTGGGATATGGGAAAATAATGGATGCTATTGGCAATGCATAAAAAGATCCATAACTTATGTTACGTAAATTGAATGAAAAAAGGTACGCAGTAGGAACTGTCGCACCTCCGGATCGGGGGTGTGACAGAACTTGTACAACTTTTTTCCCTTTTTTTTTTACCAAAGCTGCCAAGAATAGGAAGTTATGTGGCGCCAAGCTTTTAAAAAAAACTGATTAAAGGAAATGAAGTCACCAATAAATGCGGGAGTCAATCCGGCTCTTGCTTATGATGCATGAGGCCCTTAATATTAGTGCGGGTTTCAATCGGACGGTCCTAATATATTAATGCACGTTCTGTTAATGCAGAGAATACAAATTCGTCATATACATAATTGTTTTATACTATTAAAAACTGCTCTGTAAAAAGAGCAAAACTAGGGTGTGATGTGCTCACCAAGAGGGGTTGGTGAGCACACCTCCAAAAGACTATCGGATTGACTTCGAACTATGGATCAAATCCGTTGATATCCATGTGATTCGTGAGTGATGTATGTACATGTTCGCGCAGAAGCGCAACGCAAGTTTCGGTACGCTTGAGGGCGTACCTTTTAAAACCGCGCTTACACTTCACGAGTAAGGGTTGCAAGTGCACAACCCCTATCGAGTAATATAATCGGGTATCGATCCACAGGGACGGGCAATTGTTAGGTTAGAATCCACCGAACTAAATTAAAAACTAGAAGTGAGAAAGATTTGGTTTGGTATTTAAGTTCCTAAAAGATCAATTCAAACAAATCTGACAATGCAAACAGATGTAATAAAATGCTAGAAGAAATGTAAACTGTGTTTTGATTATGGATAAAAGGCGTTTCCAGGGTTTCAGACTTCATCTGTGATCTGCCTCTAGTGGTACGGCCCGTACCAAGTTGGTACGGCTAGGCCGTACTTAACTTGGTAAGGCAAGGCCGCACCACTCTGGTAAGACTCGTACTGGCTTGCCAGAACAGAGCTTACCAGTTCGAGTTGATGCATTTCTTGCTGGTACCTTGTGCTAAACTCTTTAGAAAGGTTCAATTGACCATACCTAAGGTTCCTAAGCCTCAACCGTCGTGTGTTGGATCAAGATCTAGGTTGGAATGCAATTGATTGCCTTTTAGGGATTTCTACACCTCAATTCTCATGTGTTGGTACAGATCTACCCTAGCTGGTTGATTGGAGACCTAAGGCACCCTCTAATCTGTCGATTAGAGGAGAATTCAACCTCTCGGCTTCAATTCGAACAAGTCTACCATAAACAATTGATTTGGTTGAGAGATTGAGATGATCACATGACCTTGATAGGTTTGATCTAGACCTAGAGGTTCATCATACACAATCACAGCAATCAAAGCAAGAGATGGCAAAGAAAATCACAATCAATCAATCAAAAGAGTTCATACAAGATACAAGTCAAAGAAAGTCAAAGCAAATCAAGAATCCATCTCTAAACCCTAGAAACTGAAATAACTACTCACAGCACATGATCTGATCTAAAAATACAATAAAAGGGATATAGAAAGCCATGGATCGAAGGGATCGAGAGGATGAAGCTTGATCCGTCGAGTTTCGCCTCTTTCCTCTTCCTTCCTTCTTGCTCCTAGCTCCTTAGCTCTCTTTCTCTCTCTTACTGTGCTCTCAATTAGATCTGGAATGGAATGCCTGTCGAAATTGGAGAGTTCCCCGCTTTAAATAGCCTCTGCCAAAATTTGAATCTGTCAGGCCGCCTTTAGGTACGGCCCGTACCAAATTGGTACGGCCAGGCCGTACCAGGCGTGATGAGCTGAAAAATGGCTAAGTCCGGTAAGACCCGTACCAAACTTGGTAAGGGCCGTACCAGATCATCCCAAATCGTCGTTTCTTCGTGTGTTTTGCTCCAAGCCTGCAGAAAACAAACAAACACTCAGCAGTACCAAATTCTAAAGATATATCGATGAAATGCACATGATTCTGGTGAATTAGGGCACGAATCTGGTACTAAAACAGGCTTAAAATAGACTAAATATGCGAGGTATCAGTACATGCAAATTTTTTAAAGTTTCGAATTCATTTAGTACATGATCAAGCGGTAAAAAAATGATGAAAAATGAATACATAAACAATTTCAAAAATAACTTATAAAATGTTCATTTTTTTAACTGCTTGATCATGTGCTAAATGAATTCGAAACTTTTAAATTTTTATATGTACATATACCGCTCATTAAGTACATAGATTTCAACAATTTAAATTGATTCGTTTGAAACTAATTTAATAAATTTTTTTTAGACATGTACTCAGCTAGTGTATTGATTTTACCCGACCGGGTCGACCCGGACCGACCAAACCCGGGACCCGGACTCGGACCGACCCGAATCCGACCCTGAACCCGACCCGAACCGTCCTAAAGGGTTGGGTCGGGTTTGAAACGGGTCGGATGCGGTTTTCTGGGCGAAACCCGACCATACCCCCACCGTTTCAACCCGCCTACCTGAACCCGACCCGGACCGGCCTAAACCCGACCCGCCCCGCCCGAACCCGACCCTAAACCCGACCCCAAACCGGTCTAACCCGGGTGAACCCGACCTAACCCCCCCTAACCCGACCTAACCCTCCCAAAACCCGACCCTAACCCGACCTAACCCCCCCAAACCCGACTCGAACCCGCCGAAAACCCGTCGGGACCCGAGCCAACCCGCCCCAACCCGGGTCAACCCGTCCGAATTTGAAATTTTTTTGAAAAAAACGGTACAATTGTTTTTCAAATTTCAAAATTTTGCCTCTGCTTGCGCTGCCTACTTGCCTCTGGCTTGTGTTGCCTCTATGACTTGCGCTGCCTTTGGCTTGGTTAGCCTCTGACAGATAGCATATTTATACAATATTACAATGTATTAAAGGCAACACAAGATTGGAGATTCTACATTTGTTATATGCTATTTGCTATTTGTACCTCTGACAGATAGCCTTTAAGTTTTACCATTGTATTAATATGCTATATGCTATTTGTTGTGTTGCCTTTAATTTAAGCCAATGTACAAATAGGTTAGATAATTTAATTTATATTATATTTAAATTTACATTTAATGTAGATTATATTTAATTTAGATTTACATTTAATTTAGATTATATTTAATTTAGATTTAATTTAGATTTACATACGATTACAATATGTTATGTTATTGTTTTCTTAACGGGATTTTTAACTGCTCTAGTGTTGCTTTAGTGTTAACTGAATATAAAACAAATTTAAAAATTACAAGATCGAATTTTGGAAAAAATGTGATTCATTAATTTAGCGTAAGCTAGATGAAATAATAATTGAAAAAAAAATGAAATAAGTAAGTTATAAAGATTTCCAATCAAACTTAGATAGTTAGAAAGAATGTCTATTACTTTTTATTCTATTTTTTATTTAATTTAGAATTAATTTAGATTTATATTTACTTTAATTTAGATTTAATTTAGATTTAGATTTAAATTATAACAATATGGAATTAATTTAGATTTAACTTATATTTAAATGTCAATAGGGAGGGTAACTTTTGTTTTTAAATCTATTGTTTTAAAATAATTCGGTTTTAAAGATAAAAAATAATTCGGTTTTAAACTAATTCGGTATTGCGGTTTTAGAATAATTTAGTTTTAGACTAATTTGGTTTTAACAAAATTCGGTTTTAACTTAATTTGATTTTGTTATAACAAAAATATATTGAGTTCAAATAAAAAAATAAAAAAAAAAACTGAAAAAACAAACCGATGAAAAACGTCTCTGGAAACAGAAAAAAAAAAAAACCGAACCGGACCTACCCGGACCGGACCGACCCCCGACCCGACCTAACCCGCCCCGACCTAACCCGCCGGGTTTAGGCCGGGTAAGGGTCGGCCAACACAGAACCCAACCCGACCCCCCTACCCGACTCAACCCGTTGACCCGGGCTAATCTGTGCCCGAGTTAACCCGGGGACCGGTCGGGTTTGGACCGGACCGACCCGACCCGGACCCTTTTCATAACACTATACTCACCAACTTCTCCCGGTAAAAAAAAAAAAGTGTACCCATAAATCATGTTCTAGTTTTACGTCTGTAAAAAAAAGTGTACCCATAAATGCTTTATCAACTGTCATTTCCAGTCTCCTTTAGCCAGTTGTCACATGCTCTATTTCTTTACTTTACTGGCATGCTCTTTTTGGATTGATTTTGGTCCATTTCGAAAAGGCCTTAGGCGCACGTGCTCTAATTCAGTTCCACATTGGATGGTCTATACTTTACGGTTTCAGATTTATATCTAGTGGTGCTTGAATAATAATTTCTCTTTCTCCGGTCGTCTGTGTTCAAAGTCGCCTTCTTTTAAATTGTTCCTCATGATGTAAACATCAAATCAAATTCTAGTATGGATTGTAAGTCGACGACTCTAAATGAAATTATCATGTCCATCACATTAGTAGAAAAAGACAATTAAATCAATGACTAAGAACATGATGTGCCACAAAATTATCACAAATTTCAAAAGAAAATAACCCAGTTAAATTAAGTAACATGGCATCATATATACCATGTTGTAATAACGGTATGCGTTCGTTGGACGGATAGAGTAATGTCAAGCAATTAATTAGAAATAATCGATCATAATTAAAAATAATCAACTGATTAGTCAGAAAAATTCGTGACAGTTTAGTTATTGCCAACAACTAATTAGTCAATTAATTAGTCTAAATGAAAGTTTTTTACAACACTGATATATACATGCACCGTCATAATTGCAAAATTCTACGTCTTAGTAACATCTAATAATTATTATTTTTCTCCTTATCCAGTGGAAGGAAAAATCAAAACATGCCTTTCAAAATTTGAACTATGGTATTATAAATGTTTATTTAAATGAAAATAAATGGTTCGACTCACTCATTAACAGCATTTTTTTTGCAAACGCTAGTATCCCGAAATTTTTATTTATAGCACAGCTTCAAAAAAAAAAATTACTATTTTTAGAAATTTCGAAATATACTATGGCCGCACTAGCATTGTGTGGCCCCTTTTACTGGGATCGCATAATGCCGATGCAGATCCTAAAATAGGACCGCACAATGCCGAAGCGGCCCCGATTTATATTATTTTTTATCAGAAATGTTTGGTTAGGGTTTTGATTTTAAAGTTGTTTAATTGTTTTTGTTTTAAATGTCGTTTAATCTAAAAATTTTGTTCGTCTGTCTGATCAAATATAAAGAAGCACTAATAATAAATATAAATGAGCCATATAAAAAAGCATATAATAGAACAATATAATGCTAATGTTCTCACGAGTACATTAAAAATACGTCTAATAAACTGAAAATAAACAATGTTCTTATGAATACAATTAAAACTAGATAAACATCCAATCCATTGATAGACTCTCAACCCGCAAATTTTGAAATAGTGACTGTTAAATCTGATTGTTTCAATATTTTATTAGAAGTTGAAATTGATTAGTAAAAAAATTAACTACCCGTGCATCTTGAGCAGCTCTGTTCTGTCTTTCTTGTGTATCTCGGTTGGCTTGGTGGCCACTTCTCCTCTTATTTAGTAAGTCCAACCACATCGGAATCATGTTGTGTCGTCTTCTATCCAAAGAAATATTTTTATCCTCTGGAACAAGGACATGGCCCTCTTTTTCAGGCCATTCAGACTGATTTTCATACACATGCCATTTAGCCCTCCATGTGTTGATCAGTGTCTGGATGTGGTAGTAGTGACTTACAAAGATGCTAGGGTTGATGCCTCAGAGACGGCACACGGACATAACATGAGAACACGGTATTATGTCCAATTGAGATTTCTAGCATGTGCATTCCACCGTGTGATCATCCCTGATGATCACCGTGTATTTGAAATTGGCCTTGGTAATGACAGTGTCACATACGGGGTAGCTGTGGGACAATCTAGGTCACATGCGACAGTGACAGTGCCGCATG
The DNA here is from genome assembly GCA_028015225.1 of Carex myosuroides. NCBI lineage: Eukaryota > Viridiplantae > Streptophyta > Magnoliopsida > Poales > Cyperaceae > Carex > Carex myosuroides. Next base: position 4,495,461 of record CM051481.1, read on the forward strand.
CCACGTAGAGAGAGGTCAAAATTTATACTTTGCATAATTAAGGAGGAGATAACATGAACCCTATAGGCTCTTTATCTAATGTTTAACTCTAACCTTAGCATAATTAGCGCCACCGCATCAAACCTTTAGAGTATTGAACTCTGTTTTAAAAATCCCCCGAGAACCTAGACTATTGAAAAATATTTATAATCTAATACACTATCCATGTGGATAGGTACCCTAATTATACTACACGATAGGATCATGCGTTTGTGATCTGAACGTAAGTAGAAATTAGGATTTATAAATATTTAAAAATAAGTAGTTCAATTTGGACTCATCATTTGGCTGCCTCTGGTTGCATGCGGATGAAGGGTCAATAGCATACTGATACTAGTATGTCCAAAATATTTTTTTTATATCTCTTTTAGCTCCAAAAACACTAGAAAATCTGCAATCTTACAGAATCAAGTAAAATGACAAAAGTAATCTGATTCTACCTAAATTGAGTACTTGTAACTCGATATTTGGCAATATTTTAGGCAAAATGATAGGAAAAAATAGTGCTTATTTCAGCCCTATTAGGTAAACAATTTAAAAGTAGTTTCAAGTCAAAAGATATGGTCTCAACCACTCAACCTCTACAATTAATTCATATGGACTTAATCGGACTGATTATTACACCGAGATTAACCAAAAAGATATACACATTTGTAATTGTAGATGACTATAGTAGGTTTACTTGGGTAATGTTTCTACAACACAATAATGAAGCTTTTGAAAACTTTGTTGTATTTTGTAATCATGTTGAAAATGTAAAGGGATTAAAGTTAAGTAGGATTCGAAGTGATCATGGTGGGGAATTTGAAAACACACAATTTGATGAATTTTGTTCTCAAAGGGGATGCATGCAAGAATACTCGACTCCTCGAACACCACAACAAAATGAAGTAGCCGAGAGGAAAAACCGAACACTACTAGAACTTGCACGGACCATGTTAAATGAATATCCCTTACCTCATCACCTTTGGGTCGAAGCCTTTAATACGGTTTGCTACATAGTTAATCGCATAAATATAAGACCAATTCTAAAGAAAACACCTTATGAATTATTGAAGGGATATAAACCCAATAATCTTACTTTAGAGCATTCTGGTCTGAATGTTTTGTTCTTGATGAATCAAAACGAATTGCCAAATTTGATCCCAAAGTTATTGAAGAAATTTTTGTAGGTTACTCATTGACAAGTAAGGCCTATAGATTTTTTATACCTCAACATTGTATTGTCATTGAGTCCGTTCACGTTAAGTTTGATGAAAGTTCTAATTTAATAATTAACTTTATTATATTTTACAAATAGAATATCAAAACTCATTCATTTCACACATATGTAATCATATTACTAATACAAAAATAAAAAAACAAATGGCAATCAATTCCAACTAAATTGTTTTTTTTATAAAACAAGAGAATTAAAAACACAAATATCTTTTCAGGTAAATTCAATTATTCAATTAAATTACAAAACAGACAAATAAGGTAATATGTTTAATATTTTATTATAGCAAAAGACATACACTGAATAACAAAAGTACATCACTAATAATGGTCAAATATTATCATATGAAATATCACGTAAATAAATTTTACTGTCACTACTTATTGCTCAAACATTAATTATCTTATAATTTTATTTTATATAATTACCCTATAGAGTAAAGGTTACGGAATAGTCTTTATCCGTACTCTTATCCGTTTGTTTAACGGAAAAAAAAATTCCTTACGCATACTCATACCTGATAAGCTAACAAAAAATGACTTTACCCATATCTGCTTATTAAATACGGTACGAATAAACAAATATCCAATAAACTAACAAAAATATAATCTTATCTATATCCGTCGTATTATTAAATACGGTAGGAATAAATAATTAAAATAGTATCATTGACACCTAAAGTTACCGTCTCCAACTTCTCCTTGTTTTTCTTCTTATATGATAGTCAAACCTCAATAACAAAAGAAAAAAGATAGTCAAACCGTACTGTGACCACTGGCCACGAGTTTATATGAGCACCACGATTTTTTCCGTTTTTTAATGCGGGATGGTCAAGTGGTGGGCAAATTTTGTATTTTAGAAGTTTAAAAAATTAAATGATTAAAATTCGATAAATAGATGAAACTGAATTATTAGTTCGGTTTCACTGATAGCAGGTTAATAGAACTCAACCATTAGTTATGTCTCATTAGCCTGTCATAAGTGGAAGAAGAGAGAAAAAAAAGAAGAGGAGAGGAGCGGAGAAGAGAGGGCACGATTTTTATAGCTTTTAGTGAGACTGAACTATTGATTCGATTCTAATAGTTCTCAAATTTTTTGTGGTCATGACAGGTTGCAACTTCGGATAACTACTAAGATGAAATTATTGATTTAGTCCTGTAAAATACTCCAATAGAACAAAATCATTAGTTTGATCTCATCTATGATATTGAAAAAAAAATCCAACATATTTCCGATAATTTTTAAAATTTTCAAAAATAAAAAAATTAGGTGATCGGAGACTGAGAGGTAAGAATTTTCTCAGTCAAAAAGAAAAAAGGACCTCATCTTGTAACGAATTTTTATATTCATTAAATTCTTTCAATCATCGGAGCCTGTTGTTAAATTCTTTTGCAACTTTCATAGTTTCATTTCGTGGTAATCATGGAAATATGCAACTAGACCCTCCATCTCATTCCAGTTACCCAACACTAACAGTACGAAGTTCTACGTAAAAACCCTCTAACTTTGGAATTCGCGTTAAAATTGGTTTTATTATCATAGATTAGTTACCTTCTCATCTTGTGTTCATGGAGTCACAGAGATCTAGCGCAATGGGACTCTCCTGCAATTAATTAATGAACTGGGTGTAGGTCCGATGCCCATCGGACCTTGTTTGGTTCCGATGGGCAATCTACCGTAGGATAATGTAATGATTTGTGCGCACGAAAATTGAAACATAAATGCACGGGTTTTAAAGCATTTCGCACAAATCTAAAAGAAAATCGATGGTGATTAAACCCGTCGAACCGAGGTAGGTCCGATGCCCATCGGACCTACTCCCAGTTCTTAATTAATACAACACAAAAATAGATCTGCCTCCTTTTTCCACCAAATCTTGGAGACAGAGATTCACTTGGCAGAGTGCAGACTCTGCCAATCAAGAGATTAAAAAAGAATATTGATTAGAAATAAAATGTAGTAAGTAAGACATGATTAGATAAATACTAATCAAATCTATAAATATTTTTATGTAATTTTAATTATACACAAGATGTTATTTCGCACCCACCTGATGTTTAGATCATTGCTTGTTTTTTTATTTATTTTCCTGAACGAGAGATATAGAAAGAATTCACATATATGAATTCTCACCCACCTGATCGCATAATAATTTTAAGATGCCGTTAGCATGTTGAGGTTTCTAAGATGTTTATGAATATAAATTCTTGATTTTAGGCCGAATTATATAAATCATGTGCGCATGCTTTTATTTTTATTCTAAATTGTTCAAAAAGTATATTTTTTTTCTAATCCGGTGCTTTCATTGCGATACTGGTACGGTCAAAAGTATATTTTTTCTATTTCTGGTACGATTAAAAACTTCTTAAGAACTGGTTTTAAAATTTAGAACTTGAGGTCAGTTCGTTGAATTTCGTGTGCAGGAGAAATCTGTTTCTGCCGCCTTTAAAAATTCTGTAAAATATGATGCATTTTAGTTTAATACACGTGCTTAATTTTAAATTTATTTCGGACTCTGATGTAGGTAATGGAAATTGACAAAATGTCGAGTGACAAATCGCAAGGAATTGCAGAGACTATTCAACAACCGGTTATCATTTCAAATACGTGGATTTCCATGGAGGATTTTATCATTTGTCTATACTTTAGGAGCCGTAATATTGTATCTGATAATTTTATTTTGTGACCAATGTAAACTATTTCGAACATGTCTGTTAATTGGTTAGTAATTTAATCATTCACTTTTTTTTTAATTTGCATGTGTTTTAGTTTACCTCATTCAATTTTAAAAAAAAATTGGAATGTCACATATATATGGAATTAACAGTAAATAAAATCCCAACCTTGTGTAAAATTTTAATGAACTGCTTAATAATATATATGTCGAGTATGCATGCATGAAATTGGTTTGTTGAAAACAAACGAGAAAAACACAGTTGAAATTCTGAGAGTTTCGTTTTTTATGGACATTACAATTTTGCATTATGCAATGGTGTCCAATCTAAGTAGCTATTATAATTCGGACTCTTTACATTAATATATTAATTGCCTCTGTTCTGTATGCGGACAGCAGCACATTCGGGCCTAGAAAAACGGAAAAAAAATAAAACATGCAAGGACAAATGATAAATCTAAATAGCGAATTACCTATTATTAGGGCCGGTTCTGAAAATTTTGGAGCCTGAGACAGAAGAAAAATTTGGACTCTACAATTTTTTTATCAAAATAATATGTGGAGAACCCCCTATTATATTTATCTTTAGAAAAATTAATATTAGAATCTCTAATAGGACCATTCTCAATAAGCAAATCTCTCAGTTTTGAATCTAAACCATCCCACAGTATAGGATCGTATATATTTATAGATAACGAAGAATCTAAGCACTCAGACACATGATTAATTTCTTCATTATTTTCACCAGTCTCATTTTCAAGCATATTTGTTATTTCTTCATTTATCTCATTTTTATTTTCAGACATATTTGTTGTTTACTTGATTTACCTCATTTTGGTTTTCAGATATATTTCTTGTTTCTTCGTGCACTTCATTTTCAACTTGATTTTCCAAAAACTCATTTTGTGGTTTAATTTTTTTCCAATGTTTTTGAATATAATCTTTTTGAGGTTATAGTTTTTCTTCTTCCTCTCTTTTTTTTTTTTTTTTTTTGCTACCTGATGTATGTTTTCTAAGAAACATTGTTTTAAATTTAAAATAAAACAAAGTAATAGAATGATAGAACCTAGGTAATGAGGCAGACGTAGCGCTAAGCCGTCGGCAGTACAATCCAGAGGCCGCGTCGATGCGTCGGTCTCGCCCTAACCAAACGCCGCTTCCGTCTCCGCCTCGCACTCGCTGTCGCAGAACGAGATCGTGACTCGTGAGAAGAGCTAGGTTTCCTAATTTCTTTCTTCCCTCATTTGTTGATTCACAGAGAAGAAATAGCGGTCGGCGGAATTAGGTTTATTAATTTTTTTCTTGCTTCATTTGTCATTTCATAGAGAAGAAAGTTTTATTTTCGGTCCTATTAAATTGTTGACTTTTGTTTGTTGTTTTTAACATATACAATTTTTTTTTTGGGGGGGCCCTGTTGGATTTTGGGGCCCGGAGCCATCGCCATGGCTACCCTGGGTCAGGGCCGGGCTGCCTATATTATCATTATTCGTCCAACCGTGCGATTCCAAGTCATGAAAATTTATATGTTCACCTGTTTAATCAGAATGATTGATTTATAGTAATGCTGCACGGGTGCATTTGGCAAAAAATAGTGCTAATTTGAATTAGTGACTATTTCGAATTACTATTTTGCGTTTTGAATGTGTTTGAATTAGCAACTAGAAACTATTCTTTATTTGTTTTTTTTGTGATTAACATGTTATTCTACTCAACAAAAAATTGTTAGTGACTATTTTCAACTTTAAATTAGCTCACTATTCTCACTGTTCAATTTTGATTTAGTGAGAAAACTCTAGCCCAATTTTCATTAACCTTCGTTGGTTACATGTGTTTGAGTTTTCGAGGAGAAATCCTGGTAATGATGCACTGAACTTAGGAAATGAGATCATCTTTCATACAATTTATTTATTAAAATTGTCCTTCGGACTTTGCTTCTAGAAAATAATAATAAATTAATAATATTTTTTATAAAAAAATCTTACAAATAAATAAATTTTGAATGAATATTTTTTTTAACTCTAAATAATAATATAATAAAAAAAACAACACGATTAATCGAATGAAAGCTTCTACAGAGAATATAAACTCTTTTAAATAAGGAGATAGATATGAAAAAATATAAGTAATCTGATAACTAGTAACAAGATTTTGAACTTTAACTAGATTTTAAAGATTGTGCTTTGGGCTTATATTGGAGTTATGAACCAACACCAGGTTTAAATAGGCCGATAGATGTCAGGCCTATTATGCATTAATGCCCAATTCGCTTCCACTTCAATTAAAACTTGAGGCCTTCACAGACCCAAAATGACGTTGCTTTCTGTTCTCGTGACAAAAGGAAGGGCTTTTTGGTAACAGGAAAACTCTTTCAAGCTTGTAAATGTGGCCGACAAATCAATCTGGAGTGGGGTCTCCTTAACCAAAACCTATCAGTGACTCTTAATCTTACGCTACAGACACCATTACAGATCTGTCATGGTCAAAGTTTGAGTGCTGAAGCCTGCTGCCAGGTGCCAGCTGCCTGCCTGCCTGCCTGTAGGATAAGATGAGAGCAATGTTCAACAGTTCCAAGTCAAACATATAGTCGGCGTTTACCCCGCCAATTTATATAATTTAGATTAGTGCCGCTGAAAATTTGTTTCTTTCTAATTTTTATTTGAGATAAACTAGGTTTTAACATTAGTTCTGTCAACAAGCATATGTCTTTGATTATTATGATACAAGGGGAAATACATAATTTCGTGGTTATTGAAGGGTATACATGAAACTCTTCCATTTGTTTATAGTTTGTGCACGTTTAAATTTCCAGCTAATCAGAAAACCCTCAAAAGACAATGCATTAATTTCCACTGGCCAACTCTACTCGAGATTATCCAAAAAATATGACCTCCTCTGTACGCCATGGCTGTATCTACGCTATAAAATGGCTTCTCCAGTCAGCCAGTCTCCTCCTCCATTGCTCTGTCTCAACTCTCATCTCTTCCCATGGATTCTTCTCCGCTTCTTTTCCTTTCCATTTTGTTCCTCTCTTTTCCCCTCTCCTTCTCTCAGAAACCCCATGCCTTAGTCTCTCCAGTTGCCAAAGATCCGTCCACCCTCCAGTACTTTGCCAAAGTGTATCAAAGGACCCCTTTTGTCTCTCTCAACCTCGTAATGGACATCGGTGGCAGGTACCTTTGGGTCGATTGTGACAAAGGTTATGTCTCCTCCACATACCGGCCTGTTCGATGCAGATCAGCCGAGTGTTCTCTTGCCAATTCCATTGCTTGCGGCGATTGTTTCTCGAAACCTAGACCAGGCTAGAGTGTGAAACTGAAAGAACATATATGTTTTATACTAATTGTTAACTTGTAAATTAGTGTTACCTAAAAGCTTGCCAGAATGCCAGGTAAAGTTTGGAGGCAGTTCCTGATCTGATGATCTTCCTTGCCATAGAATCATGATCTGGGAAAATTGCTTGACCCATTATATTTTGATGGTAAAACATTTAAAACAATCAACACATTTTGTTCATTATCAAGGTGTAACATTCATTGCCTCAATTCCCACTTCAAGAGCAAAACACATATGGTGTTTTTTTATTGACAATAGCCGAATCAGGTTTATCTATATAATTTGATATCAATTAATCTGAGTAGATTTATTGACAGGGTACCTTTTTTCCTAAATTAACTTTAATAGGTTGCAATAACAACACTTGTGGAGTCTTTCCGGAGAATTCATTCATCCGTCTCAGCACCGGCGGGGAACTCGCCACTGATGTCTTCTCCTTGCCATCCACTGATGGATACAAACCGGGACCTGCAGCCACCGATCCCCATTTTATTTTTTCATGTGGGCCCACATCCCTCCTCGAAGGCCTCGCACATGGAACTACCGGCATAATTGGTCTTGGCCGTACCAAAATCTCTCCACCAGAGCAGCTAGCGGCAACTTTTAGTTTCCAGCGTAGATTTGCGATTTGTCTCTCTGGTTCAATCGGATTTATGTTCTTCGGCGGTGGGCCTTATGTGTTTCTCCCTGGCATTGATGTGTCCAAATCTCTCATTTACACTCCACTACTTGTCAATCCTGTGAGCACAGCGGGAACCTCTGTAAATGGCGAGAAGTCGGCCGAATATTTCATCGGTGTGAAATCCATCAAAATAAATGAAAAACCTGTCAAATTGAATCAATCTTTATTAAGCATCAACAAAAAAGGTTTCGGTGGTACAAAAATCAGCACTGTAAATCCTTACACATTGCTTGAAAGTTCAATCTACAAAGCTGTGCTCGGCGCATTTACAATCGCACTGAGCAAAGTCAAGCGGGTGGCACCTGTGGCACCATTTGGGCTGTGTTTCGACGCGAAATCAATCGGAAGTACAAGAGTGGGGCCCGGGGTGCCGGCCATAGACCTGGTGCTGCAGAACGAGAACATCTACTGGCGCATTTTTGGAGCCAACTCGATGGTTGCGGTGAGTGACAACGTGCTATGTCTTGGGTTTGTCGATGCTGGGACGAATCCGATGACATCAATCGTAATAGGGGGGCACCAGTTGGAGGATAATTTTCTGGTCTTTGATCAGGCCAGATCTAGACTTGGGTTTAGTTCCTCTCTGTTGTTTCGACAGACCACTTGTTCCAACTTTAATTACACGACGTAAATTTGTCATGTAATATGCATGTATCAGTTCTTTATGCATACCGAAATAAATTCTGAATGATTTAATTTCTGCATGCAGTGTATGAAATGTGTAATATACCCCACTCAATTAGATTTTTAATTTAAAATTAATAAAAAAGTTATTTGAGATTAAATTTTGTTGATACTGATTTGATACCAAAACCATCAGCCTGGATCCTCCTCTACTTCATGTACTTAAATTAATAAAGCATTTTCAATAAAATTATATAAATAAATTAATTGAGAGGTGTTATTAATTGGGGACTATTCAATAAAGATATCCTTTTCTTTTGATAAGGGAAATAACAACGAACTTTAATTTTTCAAACAGCTTTATGAATTGATTGGTCAATTTTCAAATTGCAGCAACAAATTTGATATACAATCGATCTTTCATGTTTATAAATAATTATAATTTTAGTTTGTAATTTTGATAATCATTAAATCAGTCATACAATTATCAAAAGTTTCTGTTGTCAATATAATTTATCCGTAAAAAGAGAACATTGAAAGAAAACTGTTGATGAGAACTTCACTAAGCAGTTCCAAATCAGTATTGGCGTACCAGTTAGCGGACAGAATAGAACAGGAGGTTCATCTCTGGAAAAAAAATTGCTGACAGAGTGACGGTTTTGTTAATGGATTTTGTCTTGATTTTGTTTATGATTTTGGAAAGGAATTACAGGTAGCTAGTTAGATATATACAAAAACCACTTGAGTGTGTGATTCAGTGGTAAATTATGGTTTCTAGGTACAGTAAAGATGTATACTGGCATGATGCAAATTTTTTTATTAATACCAACTTGACAGCACCTGCCAAGCTTCTAAAAAAAAAAAAAACTTTCCTTTATTGTGGACATTACAATTTTGCATTATGCAATGGTGTCCAATCTAATTACTTTCAATTCGGACTGTTTAGATTAATAAAAAAAACACAAAATAGCGAATTACCTATTATTATTATTCGTCCAACCCTGCAAGCCCAAGTCACGAAAATTTATATGTTCACCTGTTTAATAGAATAAGATATATAGTAATGCTGCACTGAACTTTGGAAATGTGATATCTAACCTTTCATACAATTTATTTACTACAATTACTCTTCGAACTTTGCTTTAAAAAATATATATGTTTAAAATAAATTAATAATAGTTTTCATAAAAGAATCTTACAATTAAATAAATTTTGAATGTATATATATTTTTAATCAAAAAAACTTTTACGAAGAATATAAACTCTTTTAAATAAGGAGATAGGATATGAAAAATATAAGTAATCTGATAATAATAATAAAAATAAAATAAAATGGATAAATGAAAGTACTAATAAAATATCATGGCACTGGTAAAAGGACTTTTCGTTTATTGGACTTGTGAACCAACACCAGATTTAACTAGGCCCATAGATGTCAGGGCTATTATGCATTAATGCCTAATTCACTTCCACTTTAATTAAAACTTGAGGCCTTCACAGACCCAAAATGACGTTGCTTTCTGTTCTTATGCGACCAAAGTTTTTTGTGAGGAAAAACCCTTGGGCATCTATTACTAATAAAATAAGGGTACAAGTGCATTAAGTTACAAACACCTAAAAATAACGGATCCTAAATGAAAGTAACAGAAAAGGAAAATTACAATTGCCAAACTTAACTACTGAAATAAACGGATACTTGAACTACTCTTAAAAAAAGAAAGCTGCTGAAATTAAATTGCTGACTAAAACTACTGGTGCCTATCCAGTCCGCATCATTTCAGTTTACTGGTAAGAGCTTTGGCCTTCCATTATAAAGAAAGCTGAATTAACTGTGTTTGTAACTCATCCAGGCCCTGAATGGTGAAGTCCGACTCAGTGCTTACCTGCATGGCGGTCCTCGGCGCATTTGCAACCGCGTTGAGCAAATTTAAGCGGGTGGCGCCTGTGGCACCATTTGGGCTGTGTTTCGACGCAAAATCAATCAGAAGCACCAGAGTGGGGCCCGGGGTGCCAGCCATAGACCTGGTGCTGTAGAGCGAGAGCGTCTACTGGCGTATTTTTGGAGCCAACTCAATGGTTGCGGTGAGTGACAACGTGCTATGTCTTGGGTTTGTCGATGCCGGGATGAATCCGATCACATCAATTGTAATAGGGGGGGCACCAGTTGGAGGATAATTTTCTGGTCTTTGATCAGGCCAGATCAAGACTTGGGTTTAGTTCCTCTCTATTGTTTCTGTTGAGATTTATGTATGTTTATTGCATTAATAGAAGTTGTAGGGTTATATTGGTAAGAAATGAGTTATAGAGAATTGTAGGGTTATGAATGAAAAATGTAACGCCTATATAGGCCCAAGAGAACAAAGGAATCAATACAATTCATTTTTCTGATTTTCCACTTGGTATCAGAGCCTTACAAAACCTAAACCTAATCCCAGTGCCGCGCCGCTACAGTACCGCATTGCTACAGTAACCGAATCGCTACAGTAACCGAATCGCTACAGTACCGCGTCGCTACAGTGCCGCCGCTACAGTAACCGCGCCGCTCGGTCTTCTCTTCTTCTAGAGTCGGCCGGCCACCAAAGGTAGCCTCTTTGTGTTGATTTGGCCGGCGTGGGGGGCCTCTACCCCACGATACCCGAAAAGCGGGTTTGGATCAAGGTTTGATCGGGTTTTGAACTCGAATCTTGATGAGATAGATCAAGATCGGGTCAAGAAGAAGGAGAAGAGAGGGGGAGATGATGTGGATCTCGATCTTGAGAGTGTAAGATCGGGTCTAAGAAAGAAGTAGGAGGGATTCGGACTAAGATCGATACGTGAGGTGTTGATCTGAGTCGGATCAATGTCGGAGGAGGAGAGCCGGATTAGGCTAGAGTTTGGGGCAGCAGGACTTCCAGGGGTGAAGTCAGCACTAGCGGTCTCCAACTCAGGTAACACAGGGTTCAGGGGCGAGCCTCGACGGTGTTACAGCTGCGGTGAGGTAGGTCACTTGAAACAGAATTGCCCTAAGTCACCTAAGAAGCGAGATGCAGGTGAGAAGGGGCAGTCTGGAGGCCGTGGTTGTGGCCAGGGCGAGAGTGAGGAGATACTGAAGAGGAAGCAGAAAGCAGCAGGTAATGGGAAGAGTGTGGTAGAGGGCGCATCTACCTCGTCTTCACCCAGGGGTAACTTTGCTTGTTTTGCTCACTCGGTCACAGGTGCTTGTGATCCACTTGCTCTTGCCTCGATATCCACCACTAGATCACCAGATTGGATAGTCGACTCTGGTGCATCTCGCCATGTGACTGGTGCTGCTAGAGAGTTTTCTTCCTATACTCACCTAACAGTCCCAGAGAGCATTCAGACAGCCGATGGTACGACCCAGCCCGTGGTTGGTAAGGGTACTGTGAGATGTACCGATTCAGTGACTCTGACCAATGTGTTGCATGCTCCTTCCTTTCCCGTAAACCTGGTGTCCATTAGTGCTATTATTCGTGAGCAGAAATGCATCGTGACCTTTGATATTCCGAAGATGGTTTTTCAGGAGAAGGGGACAGGTCGGATACTTGGGACTGGCACATGGCGTGATGGGTTGTGGTACATGGATAGAAAAGGGATGGACACAGCGCTGGCATCTGTGGTCGATAGAGTGGGGGCAGGAGGATCTGGGGTGAGTGTGGAGGATGAGTTGCTTCTGATTCATCGGCGGATGGGGCACTCTTCCTTCAACCTACTGGAACGTTTGTATCCATCAAAGTATGAGAAAGCTGACAAACAGAAACTTGTGTGTGATGGATGTGAGTTTGGGAAGCATACAAGGAGTTCGTATGTAAGCTCAGGAAGTAGGAGTTCTCATGCCTTTGATCTGGTACACTCGGATGTGTGGGGGCCTTGCTCAACAACTTCGATGAATGGGTATAGATTTTTTGTGACTTTCATCGATTGTTATTCTCGTATCACATGGTTGTACTTGATGAAGAACAAGAATGATGTACTTGCTTGCTTCAAAGATTTTCATAAGGCGGCTCAGACTCAGTATGGTGCTGTGGTGAAGGCACTGAGATCCGATAATGGGACCGAATATACAAACAAGGCATTCGAGGAGTATTTGTCAGTTCATGGGATACATCATCAGACCACGTGCCCTTACACACCAGCACAAAATGGAGTGGCAGAGAGGAAGAATAGACACTTGTTGGAGGTAGCCCGGTGCATGATGATCTCCATGAATGTTCCGAAACATTTGTGGGGACAAGCAGTCCTGACAGCCGCACATTTGATCAACCGAATGCCATCTAGAGTGTTGGAGTGGCAGACTCCATGTGTGATGTTGAAAGGAGATAATAAGGGCATTCTTCCTCCAAAAGTATTTGGTTGTTTGTGCTTCGTGAAAGACAACAGACCAACAGTGGGAAAGTTAGATCCCAGAGCGGTGAAATGCATTTTTGTGGGTTACTCTGGTACTCAAAAGGGTTATGTGTGCTGGAGCCCGGTAGAGAGAAGATTGTTTGTGAGTATGGATGTTACATTCCGCGAGCTCGAACCTTACTACTCCTCAGAGACTACATCACCCTTTGGAGATTCGCTCGATACAGGAGGTATGAGGCGAGAGGGGGAGAGTAGTAGTGATGGTGAGAGGATGATAGTGAGTGTGGGTGGTATTCCTTGCCCACTGGTAGATTCGGCTAGGGTTGAGCCGGAAAAGGAGGATTCAGCTAGGGTTGAGCCAGAAAAGGAGGATTCGGCTGTGGTTGAGCCGGAAAAGGAGGATTCAGCTAGGGTTGAGCCAGAAAAGGAGGGTTCGGCTGTGGTTGAGCCGGAAGTTGAGAAGAATGGGCCCGACAGTGGGAGAACTCAGCCTCAGGGGGAGTCGAGATACCGTGAGGTGTATGTGAGAAGAAATAAGCAGAGTGAGGGAGCCGTGCCTTCAGTGCCACCTGTGCCAAGTCCATTGGCTCTGCCTACTCTGACTCGTGAGACACTTACACCATCCACCTCAGATTCAGAATACACAGGTGCTATGATTCCTCTTTCTACTCCTCCCACTCCCCTATCGGTGAGAAGGACTCCTCGTGAGAATGCGGGTATTCCTCCTGACCGATATGGTTTCCCACATGAGATTGCCCAGTTTGTCTCTTACTCACACATATCACCGGTGCATAGAGCGTTTATTGCATCATTGGATACTGTCTCTATCCCTGAGTGTTGGCAGGTTGCTAAAGGAGATCCGAAATGGAAAGCAGCCATGCTAGAAGAGCTCGAGGCCCTCTTAAAGAACAAAACGTGGGAGCTTGTGTCACTACCACCAGGCAAGAAGGCTGTTGGATGCAAGTGGGTCTTCACAGTGAAACAGAATCCAGAGGGTCTAGTTGAGCGCTACAAGGCGAGGTTGGTAGCGAAGGGGTACAGTCAGACCTATGGCATCGACTATGATGAGACCTTTGCACCCGTGGCGAAGATGAGCACAGTGAGGACACTGGTTTCCATGGCAGCGAATGGGGGATGGAAGTTACACCAACTCGACGTGAAGAATGCCTTTCTTCATGGAGATTTATTGGAGGAGGTGTACATGGAGATTCCACCAGGGTTTGGCACAAACCAGACAGTGGGTAAGGTGTGCAGACTCAAGAAGTCGCTTTATGGGTTGAAACAGTCCCCCCGGGCCTGGTTTGATAGGTTCAGGAAGGCTATGGTAGGCATGGGTTATCAGCAGATCAATGCCGACCATACGGTGTTCGTTCGACAACATGGTGGTCACATTACTATGCTGGCTGTGTATGTCGATGATATGATCATTACCGGGGATGATGAGGGGGCAATTGCAAAGTTGAAGGCAAAATTGGGAAAAAAGTTCGAAGTGAAGGATTTGGGACAACTTAGATACTTCCTTGGAATTGAGGTGGCTCGCGGGGCAGAGGGGATTGTTTTGTCCCAAAGAAAGTATGTCCTAGATTTGCTCACAGAGACAGGCATGTTGGGGTGCAGGCCTGCAGTTTCTCCAATTGATGTGAAGGCTAAGATAAGTGCAGAGGCAGGAGAACAGGTTGATCGTGAGAGGTACCAAAGACTAGTAGGCAGATTGATCTATTTGACACATACACGTCCCGATATCTCATTTGCAGTGAGCGTGGTGAGCCGCTACATGCATGACCCTAGGAAGGGCCATATGGACGCCGTGTATCACATTCTGAGGTACCTGAAGAGTGCACCAGGGAAGGGCTTGATTTTCAGGCAGAATGGACACATGAACATTGAGGGCTATTGTGACTCTGACTGGGCCAGTTGCCAAGATGACAGGAGGTCCACAGCTGGCTATTGCATGTTCGTAGGGGGCAACTTGGTCTCTTGGAAGAGCAAGAAGCAGCCAGTTGTTGCGAGATCGACGGCAGAAGCCGAGTACAGGGCTATGGCATTGGGAGTTACTGAGATGGTGTGGCTGAAGAGGTTGTTGGAAGAGCTCAAGGTTAATCACGGAGCTCAAATGAAATTGTGGTGCGATAGCAAGTCAGCGATCAGCATTGCCAACAATCCTGTGCAGCATGACAGAACCAAGCATGTGGAGATCGATAGGTTCTTCATAAAGGAAAAACTAGAAAGTGGACTATTGGAGCTGAGTCATGTAGCTACTGGAGATCAAGTAGCTGACTGTCTCACCAAAGGACTTAGCTCAATAGATCTAAATAGGTTTTGTGACAAGATGGGCTTGATGGATATCTTTTGCCCATCTTGAGGGGGAGTGTTGAGATTTATGTATGTTTATTGCATTAATAGAAGTCGTAGGGTTATATTGGTAAGAAATGAGTTATAGAGAATTGTAGGGTTATGAATGAAAAATGTAACGCCTATATAGGCCCAAGAGAACAAAGGAATCAATACAATTCATTTTTCTGATTTTCCACTGTTTCGACAGACCACTTGTTCCAACTTTAATTACATGACGTAAATATGTCATGTAATATGCATTTATCAGTTCTTTATCTTTGTGGGGACATGGAAATTTGTTTATTAAAAATTAGTGCTGAGTTTTATCAAAATGAAAATGATTGCATTGCATTTTACCAGTGTGAAGTATAGTAATAAATATTCCGTGTTTTCTGTATCTCCAAAATTATCATCATGTTTTTCATTATTACTTTAATTAGCATTGTCTTCGTCTACTGTTTCTAAAAAAAATTAAACTAGTGTTTCTCTAATTATGTACAAGAGGAAACTGTGACATTACCACCCAACTATACTCTTCACCTGTTCAATTAAACATTCACAAATTATTAAAGCTTGGTTCAATTAGATTTTTTAGATGTTCTTTAGCCTGTTCCATAATTAAATAAAAGAATCTTACAATTAAATAAATTTTGAATGTATATAAATATTTTTTAAAACTGTAAAAACTTATATAATTAAATACAACACGATTAATCAAATGACAACTTTTACGAAGAATATAAACTCTTTTAAATAAGGAGATAGAATATGAAAAATTTAAGTAATCTGATTATAATGAATAAAATGGATGAATGAATGAAAGTACTAATAAAATATCATGTGGTACTGGTAAAAAGACTTTTCGTTTATTGGAGTTGTGCACCAACACCAGATTTAACTAGGCCCATAAATGTCAGGCCTATTATGCATTAATGCCCAATTCACTTCCACTTTAATTAAAACTTGAGGCCTTCACAGACCCAAAAATGACGTTACTTTCTGTTCTTTTGTGACAAAAGGAAGGGTTGTTTTCTTTTGTTTTTTTCCTGAGGAAAAGACCTTGGGCTGCCTTGAGCATCTATTAGTCTATTACTAATAAAATAAGCCGAAATTTTTAAATATACCCTCGTCCAATAAAAAATAAACTACAAAACCACTTAATCTTGAAAATTCGAAATTTAGTACTTTCGCTATTTGAGGTTGCGGACAGATCGACAATAACCTCAAAATTCCCAATTTCAGTCGTTAAATGAATATATTTGGTTATTAATTTTAAAAAATAGAAAGAACAACTTATAATTTAAATATGTTAGAAGGAACATCAAACAAAATAGATAAAGTAATTTAGATATACTAGAAACACTACAAAATATTTTTCAGGCAGGATTTTTTCCGGCTATAAAAAATAGTAAACTATTTCTTGGTGTATTACTGAAAAAAATTAAAAATGTTTTGGATCTGAGTTATTGATCTCGGTTCAAAAACACTCCTAGATATATAAAAAAATTATCGTGGTCCTTCTAGTACATTCAAATTCTAAGATACTCCATCTATTTCTCTAGAAGTGATTTTAGGAATATATTAAAATAGATGGAGTATCTTAGAATTTGAATGTACAAGAAGGACCACGATAATTTTTTTATATATACCCAAAAGTGTTTTTGAACAGGGATCAATAACTCAGATCCAAACTATTTTTATTTTTTTTCTAGTAACACACCAAAAAATAATTTAATTTACAGCCGAGAAAAATTCTGCCTGAAAAATGTTTCATAGTGCTTCTAGTATATCGATACTTTATCTATTTTGTTTGATGTTCCTTCTAATATATTCAAATTATAAGTTATTCTTTCTATTTTTGAAAATTAATAAACAAACAATTAAAATCATTGTTGATATCCCGAATTTTTGAGGTTTTTGTTGAGGACACCCTTTTAGTGTCCGCAACAAAATTACACGCATACCCCTTCTAGCACGCACAGATCTTAAAGAAATTCTGATCTCCGCGCATCGCATTAAGATATGTGCATGTCACTTCAATATGCATGTGTGTTCGCATCAAGATTTGTGCTGATCTTGCGCGCACATATCTAAAAGAGGATATGACGGTATAAAAACCCTTCATGTGTATTTTTAATAAAGGGTAAAATGGATATTTTAAATTTAGAATGAGTTTTAATATAAAAGACAATAAAATGGGTAAATTTGTAAGTTTTTGAAGTTTAGAGGAGGAAATATGTAATTTTAAACTTTAGAGAGGGAAATACATAATTTTGAAGTTTTTGAGGGGTATACGTGAAATTCCCCCTAAAATTTCGGTAAAATAAGGGTACAAGTGCATTAGATTATAAACACCTAAAAATAACGGATCATAAATGAAAGTACCATAAAAGGAAAATTACAATTGCCGAACTAAACTACTGAAATAAATTGATACTAAACTATTCTGAAATTAAATTGCTGACTAATCTACTGGAGCCTATCCAGTCCGTATCATTTCAGTTTACTGGTAAGAGCTTTGGCCTTCCATTATAAAGAAAGCTGAGTTAATCTGTGTTTGTAACTCATCCAGGCCCGGAATGGTGAAGTCCGACTCAGTGCTTACCTGCATCCTCCTCCTTCATACCAGGTTTGTCAGCAAGTGCGGTTTGTGTCAGAAGGCTATGGTTTCTAGCATTAATTTATGTGGGAGGTACTAAATCTTGTTGTTAGTCGGGAAATTGCGTGTAGCATGAAAAATGTTGAGTTGATTAAAAATCAAATACTGGTTTTTAGATTTGTTGGGTTGTTCGTGTGTTTATTTTTTTTCTTAATGTAGTGGCTATTAATTTGATAGTTTTCTTATAAAATTGACAAATTTGCTTCCCTCTTTATATATTTTCTGCAATTTGGTATTTTCAGAAAGTAAAGTGAGTTTGTGCATTTTTGCAAAAGAAGCTATAGTTTGATGTCTTCACGAAAAGCCAGCAAGGTTCCTAATAGCATGTAGCTTGTGGAATCTTTTTAAGATCTTAAACTTGAAATGAAGTCTAACTGCACCTCAAAATGACAAATTTTGTGATCTAGTTGGCGTGGACTGAGTGGCGTGTAATCCTACTGACTCATAGCCACGTAGGCTTTGAACTTAAACCCAAACTAATGCCTAATTTGGACCGCAATTTGGTAACCTTAAGCAACATTATTCAAAGATTCTTCTCTATTTTGTTCTTAAAAGCAACTGAAATTATTCTTTCTACTAATGCCTACAATTGCCCCACCACCTCTTTCTCCAAAAGTACTAATCAGCGAGCCTGAAAGAACTAATCAGCAATCGACACTCCAAAAGTACTATCTATATAATAATGCACAAGTGAAACTTTCTACTTCTATTTAAGAGATCCGTGATTTTAACTTTTGAACTATAGCAAGAGAGAGGATATAATGGCTGGGTCTACAAACTTGATGCTTATTGTCAGCAAGATCTTTTGTAGCCCATTACGGGTGATTTTTTTTGTCAGAAAGAGGCCACATTTAATTAATGGTGGTGGGTTTGTGGTCATGGATGGTTGTCAAAAAGTGATATTTCACGTAGAGGGTTGCGGAATTCTTGGCGTAAACGGCGAGCTGATCGTAAGAGATGGTGATGGCACGGCAGTACTTTTTATTAGAAAGAAGGTGACAATTTCATAACACAAAATTTAACTTTAATTATATATTTTTTTTATTTCACCATACCGTGGTTGTTGGTGCTAATTTTACTTAAATGACAAATAAAATTTTTAAGTTGAGCTTAGTTCAAGAGTTGAGAACTAATATATACCAGTTTGGTATCATACTTCTCAGATGCCACACCCATCATTTTAGCCAAAATTTGATTAACAAAACTGTAGTTGTCAGTTTTTTCCTATCTTTTCTTTTCTAAAATAAATCAAAATATTTTTATTACCCTACCTGGTCTTAGGCTTTTACATGATTTAATTTATTTATTTTGAAGGGAGGTGTTGTGCAAGCTTTAAGCATTCATAATCGGTGGAGAGGCTATCTTATGGACTATGATGTGCCAAGTAAGCCCGTTTTTAGCTTGCAAGAACCCAAATTGCCATGTTCTATGATCAATACCCCGATTTGCATAATGCTCGAGCCTAAGGGGAGAAAGAAAAACTGGGACTTTGAAGTCATTGGATCATTTACTGATCGGGCTTGCACTCTCAAAGATCGAAAAGGCAACGTGATAGCACAGGTACAATAATATCCATCTTGGTTCCTCTAAAAGCAATGGACTAGGACGGTACATTTTCCATTTTTAACAGCTTTTTGTTTTTTACATTATTCAAAATTTAGTTTGTAAGTTTTACTTGAGTTATATATCAAACAAGAAATTAGCAAGTATGCTGATCAAATGATTGAGCACAATAAAACTAACTAATTCATATGTACATGCTCTTTCTGGTGCAGTAAACCACGTGAAATTTTGTGGTTTTGACCCCTAAATAAAAAAGAGAGAAGAAAAAGATAGAAATGGAGGTATCCAAACCCACACTGACATGGAGAAAAAAAAAGGGGGCTTTACACTGATTTTAATGCTTATGGGATTTGTCTGCATGTTTCTTTTATATATTTTGGTACTGTGATGACTTAAAGCAATGCATCTTCCTTGTTTATTACTTAATTCTATTTTCCTTGCATAATAAGTTACATAACTAGAATAAAAAGAATTCAATGCATTTACAAAAATGAATCTTTATAGGGTCTTGTTTGTAAGATTATCTTCCCTTGTCAGAACTGGCCATACCCCCTCTTTGTTTCCTAATTAACTGAATACAAGTTTTCATCAATAACTGAATATTTGTAGGGTTTTGATTGTAAGTTCTGCATTGTCCTCTTGTCAGTTGCTGTTTTATACTTACCCTCTCATTAAAAAATGTTTTAAGGTTCAATAGGTTAATCATGAATTTCTGTTAAGAGTGTTTAGTGCTGTGTTGATTTCTTCTTTTTCCTCTTTTGATAGTCTTGTCCACCCTTCTATAGAACTTTAGAACAAAAGATCTGTCAGAGTAATCCTTTCTTACCGGATTGCATTCTTCTTTTGTTGAACTGCATTCTTTTTTTGTTTATAAGTTCGTTATATAATCTTGATACTTAGAATTAATTAATTAGGGTTCACTTTCGTGATCACTGATATACATATAAATATCCTTAAAACACTCATAATGCATGGTATAATGAAATAAAGGCTTAAAACGGACTAATAATTTTAAGTGAAAATTAATAGAAACTTGAAGTTTGACAAAGAAAGGGATTATTGTAAGAATGGAAGGAAATAAGATCTAGTACCAAAGGACAAATACTGGTTCAGTGCAAAACCTGATAACACATGATGCAAAATCAAATTGCTGAATAGTGAATACTAAATGAAGTTTCAGAGTTCACCAACAATGATCAAATTTCCACAATTAAGAAGAATTCATGGCCGGCACCGAAGGACAGGTGCCGGTCTTATGAGAATCAACATAACCTGACATGAAATTAATGATAAGAACACCTCCAGAATATAAAAACGATGGAAAAATACATAAAAAGCGAATAAAAACTTACGTTGTCTCATGTGAATTGACATAAAAAGTCCCAACATGTGGGTTTATGATTGGGATACACATATAGGAAAGGGAATAACAATTCTATATGAACATCTTTCATTATTATTTTTCTCTGAAACAATTTCTAGGTAGGAGCTAGGGAGATGATGGCAAAGAATGAATTCTACCATGTGTTGGTGCAACCAGGCTATGACCAAGCCTTCGTAGTTGGAGTGCTTGCTATCCTAGACAACATAAATGGAGAGTCTACTAGGTGTTAATGTAAATAGGGTGGCAGATATGGCAATAATTAGGCATGCAAGGGTTTTAGCAAGTTATTGCATCTACTAGATTTGTTCGTGAGAAATATTGTGACATTTATTGGCAAAGTCTTCATTCAAAAATAAAAAGGTGTTGTAAACATTCTTTGTAAATTGTAAATTAGTAGCATTGTTTGTGTATATATAGTAACTTCCTCAGGTTAGGTGACGAATAATTAACACTGTTTGTGTGTAGTAACTTCCTCAAGTTCCTGTTTTCTCCTCTTTTTATGACGAATAATTAGCTGTTTCTTTGTTCTCAATAAATACATATCTAGATCAATGCAAAGGGAAAATGCTTCAAATACATTCATTGAAAAATCAATAAAATATTCTCGTTGGATAACACACAAAAGAAAAGGCCGAAAGATGTATAGTAAAAAAAGTAATGGAACACAAAAAGGAATAAAAGATGGAAGCGTTCTTGTCAATTCCACCATATAAGTCTCAATACAGGCCCAAAATATTGGCCCATGTCTACATAATGTCCAAAAAGAATAATAAAATATGCCTGATCCAAGCAAGAAAAGTAGGTCTGATCTGGTTAAAGACTTTTCTTAGAATGCACACACCCACAAACAGCTTACATTACACTTTTAGTTGTAAACAGACAATTCAGAACCGAGAAAAATGGTGGTCGAAAAATAGCAAGAAAAGCAATGAAACATGGTAAAGAGAAGAACAAAAACTATACGAGGGTGACTTAAACATCACCACTATCTACACACAAGTGCACACTCTCTCTCACACACAGTCGTGCTCGTTTTTTTCGACCTTTCGGTGGGTCTTAAAGATCCATTTCCCCATCTCCTTGTGACTAAACTTATATTTTGCCTTGTGCCTATACCCACTTCCGTTTCCCTTTTGTTTTTCATTCTCATGTTCATTACTATCATCATTTCCCTTCCCTCTATCATTTTGATTTTCAATTCCTTCCCCGTGCCTATTCTCATTTTCGGGACTGTTATCGTTTTCATTTTCATTTCCTTTCATGCTCGTGTTTCCATTTGCGTCATCACTTCCTTTCTCATCGTTGATCTCATTTTCTTTCTTGCTTGCACTGTCATCTTGGCTTCCGCTTCCGTTTTCTTTCTCATTTCCATTTTGGCTTCCATTCTCACTGCTGTTCCCATTCATGCTTCCGTTCTTGTTTATTTTTGCACTCCCATTTTGATCTCTTCTTCCACTCTCATTTCCATCCTTGTTCCTGCTTGTGCTTCCAGTTCGATTTTCATCAGCATTCTCATTTCGTCTTCCATTCACACTCACACTCTCATTCTTGTTGATGTTTTCATTTTCATTTCTTTTGCTATTCTCATTAGCCTTTTCATTTTCCTTGTCATCCATCAGTGGAGCCGTGTATACAAACGGGCCTGGAGGGATATCATCAAAGCCCAATAGAGGCTCTAGAGCTTCGACAACCCCCGACATCAGAGGCCGAGATTTAGGATTGTGGTTGAGACACTGATACGCCACTGCAGCGGCCTTTTGGGCTGCCTTTGTGGAGTATTGTCCATCTAAGCTGGGGTCCATGAGCCGAGCAAGCTTTTGGGCATTGTTGAGGCCTGGCCTGGCCCACTCAACCAGGTTTTGTTCCCTAGTGGGCCTTGTCTTATCCACGGCCCGTCGACCTGTAAGTAATTCCACCAGCACTACACCATAGCTGTATACATCGCTCTTTGTTGTGAGATGGCCTAAAGATGATTTACAGATCATTAGGAATATAAATTGCAACTTAATAATTGATTAACATGCTAATTATGTTTAACATAAATACCAGTCATGATGTATTCTGGTGCTGCATAGCCATGAGTTCCCATCACTCTGGTCGAGATATGGCTTTCATCTCCGGCTGGACCATCTTTTGCGAGGCCAAAATCAGAAAGTTTTGCTTCGTAAACCTGAATAAAAGTGATTTTATAGATTAAAACAAATTACTAGTACTTAAAATTAAGATAAGGAGAATTAATGAGACTATTAGTTTCAATCGATTAATCTCTTCTGTCCGCATTAGAATATTGGATTTAGCAAGGCAAAGTTGGAGAAATTTTAATAGTGTAGAAATGTTAATATTTTGAAGATATGAGGCGCTTTCTTTTGAAATGTCTTCATGAATAATTAGCTTATCATTCCATGTACTGATGATTGTGAAATAATATCCTGATTAAATAGATAGTTCTTCCCATATTATTTGCTGGGAAAATGTTTATGGCTATGCCCGAAATTTACTTTTCAAACAAATACAGATCACTCTGTTATTTTGACACCTTTGGTGTCAGGGCTAATGAAAATTGGAATTTGGAGGCTTGACCTCCATCTTTCTTTAAAAATATATATATACATCCTGATTAAAAATAACAACATGAGTATTTTCTCTAATCATCAGAGGCTTTGACTCAAATATTAGGATGCTGCCAAACATGATTAGCTAGTAGCTTTCTTTATGTAGGAGTTGGGCACAATTGATAAAAAAATGTACAATCAATTGATGATTGGTGTTGTTCAACCAACAGACGAAATTATTTCATTACATGATTGCTTGATTTCAACAAAAGCCTCACAAAATCAATGTTGCAGAGTGTCGTTTTTTTTCAAATAACTAGTGATGGAGTTGTTACATTCTGCTATGACTTGATCTAACAAATTAAAGTGTAGCCAACTTTTGAATCGGAGTAAATTGACTATACTGTTAGCTAGGTTTTCATTGTTCTTCAAGTAGGCATCCGTCGTTATCACATCTCTCTCGTCAAACGATTAAGTTCAGAATTAATTATGTTTCAGAGCATTTCTTTGCTTTTTTAATTGACGTTAGTACTAGGTTGTTGCTTTAGACACATGTGATTGTTTATTACTTAATATGCAACCTATATTAATTTTTAAAGATTCATTTATTTTTTGGGGGAAAAGAATACATTAGGTAGAAAAAAAATTACCGAGTCCAGTAAAATGTTGGAAGTCTTAAAGTCCCGGAAAATAACAGGTTGTTCTGCCTCATGAAGAAAATCGAGTCCTTTTGCCGCTCCAAGAGCAATTTTTAGTCGTGTCAACCAGGGCAAAGTAGCAAAATATTCTGAAAAATATAAAACAAAGAAACAAAATTCACCCAAATATTAATGACTTATTGCAAGACAAAATGACCGGTGCCATAAAAAAATGTATGTATTACTTCCAGAAATTATTATTTTATTGAATCAATTAATATTGTAATACATAATTTCAGAATGAATGATTAGGCATTAACCTGATGATAGGATAGTGCAATACAGATGGAATTTTGTATATTTTAAGAAAGGTGCTGCTTCAGTTGTCAGAATACAAACAAAAAATGAAAATGTTGAAAGTGCACTTCAATAAATTTATTATTGCATCCTTTTGTTTTTTTTAATGGTCATTATCAAACACTCTAATTTCTGTTTAGAACAATTGAGACGGTTATACGGCGGTGGAGCCCATAGTCCAGATTAGTTTGTCCAATCTTGTTTGGTAAATATCTTATGTTGCATTTGTCGTGTGGACTTTTGTGTTGTTGTAACATATATCCGATAAAAAACCGAAATTTTTATTTATACCATTTTTAAAAAATAAATTAATAAAATAACCATCGTTTTTGGTCAATTCTAAATCTAACACGGCCGCAGAATGCCGGAGCGGACCCATACGGGGGGCCGCAGAATGCCGGAGCGGTCCTCAGCCTATATAAGGGGCCGCTGGGTTCCGATTTCATAACATCTCATTTCAAGTTTCAATCCCTTTGACCTCGGGTAAGTTTTCTTCTTCTTCTTCTCTAGTTTTAATTTTTAGTGTAGAGTAGTAATTAGATGTAGGTTTAGGGTTTAGGATTAGGATTTAGGGTTTAGGGTTTAGATTTAGCATTTAGAATTAGATATTAATTTAGGATTTAGAATTAGAATTGTATCCAAATTTAATTAGAATTGTACCCAAATTTAATTCGATTGTACCCAAATTTAATTAGAATTGTACCCAAATTTAATTAGAATTGTATCCAAATTTAATTCGATTGTACCCAAATTTAATTAGATTGTACCCAAATTTAATTAGAATTGTACCCAAATTTAATTAGAATTGTACCCAAATTTAATTCGATTGTACCCAAATTTAATTAGAATTGTACCCAAATTTAATTAGAATTGTACCCAAATTTAATTCGATTGTACCCAAATTTAATTAGAATTGTACCCAAATTTAAACCGGACTTTTACCAAACTCTCATATTTGACCAAAAATTATCCAATACAGCATGAGTACCAGTAGACCATTCTCCAGTAGACCATCCTCCAGTAGGGGTACACAGCATGCTCCTACAGCCACGCCATACGAGATGTCTCAGTACATCGAGACAGCATTGGCGGATGTTCCGGGTATCCGGAGTCGCACCGACAGGGTCAGCGACTTCTTGTGGTATCCGAATGCGGAGCATCGGATTTTAGAGGTTGCCACTGGGGTAAGTAAATTTGTCATATTTATAAATTTGTCATTCCGAATTTTTGATGAATGAACTTGATCTGATTATTTAATTAAATGCAGGGTTTGGATGCGGTTACGGTTCGTCACAACCGCCAGCATCTACGGTACCAACCGGCGTACGGGGGGATTTTACGCTCGATGGGATTGTACCAGATATCCCAGATGGCCGAGGAGAACGCTGACGAGGGTTTATCTTCTGGCCTCGTTGAGCGATGGCGTCCCGAGACGCACTCCTTTCATCTCCCCCATGCTGAGATGACAGTCACCCTACAGGACGTCAGTTGCCTGTGGGGTATGACTATTATTGGGGAGCCGGTCACGGGCGTCGAGTACGGAGATTTTCGTGCATTGTGCTTGGAGCTATTGGGTATCCCGCACGAGGATCTCCAGAAAGAGAAGAAGAGAGGTGAGAAGACTGTGGTCTCGCCCAGCTGCATCAGCTTGGCAAAGCTGCGGGCGAGATTTCAGGTCTTTCCGGATCGACCAGATCAGGTATTTGCTTGTACAAGATTTAATTTAAATAGTATTATATTTATTTTCTTGTAAGTAATGTTCTAATTTAAAGTTATTAACAGGTGGTTATTGACCGATATCTATGCGCCTATATTTTGGAGATGATCACCTGTCGGTTGTTTCCGGATTCGCATGGAGATCAGGTGCGGCTGTGTTACCCCGAGCTTCTGCGCGACTTGTCCACTGCGGGCAGGTTCAACTGGGGAGGTGCCACGCTGGCATGCCTATATAGGTAAGAAACACCTTCTTATAAATATTTTCAAATAGTATACATCGTAGTGTAGTAACAATGACTTTGTTTTCTTGTAAAGGGGTCTTAACACAGCCTGCCTGAAGAAGAACAAAACCTTCATAGGACCGTGCATGTTACTACAGCACTGGTCCTACGCACATCTGATTGTTGGCCGTCCAGTCCTGGCCAACAAGACAGATGTGCCGCAGTGGGGCAAGCCCGACCCAGACAACTGCCCTGCATTTGCCGCCAAGTACTGCTATCCCAAGATTTGGGTGGGTGCAGGGCATGGCGCGTCTCTCGGCATCACATTCTGGAGACAGGAGATCGAGCATCTCAGAGATGATGCCGAGTTTGTCACTTGGGAGCCTTACAGAGATTATGTAAGTTTACTTTTATTTTTATTTTAATTTAATTTTTTTCCAGTTCGAATTGATATATGATATTAAATCTATACTTCCAGGTCGAGGTGGATGGCGCACATCGGTCATTTCTTGAGATATTGCCGGAGCGATGTCGTCAGCAGGAGCGTTTCTGGCGTGCAGAGGTGCCGCTCATATGTTTTCAGGTACCGTAATTTCTTTATGCTAGTTATTTACACAATCAACTTAACTTAATAAAAACAGTCTAAGTATTAAAATATATATATCATCGAGCACCATTACCCCGGACGGGTCATGAGACAGTTCGGGTGCGCCAGCTTGCTCCGCCCCCGGTACCGATCAGCGAGGATGTCTGGCGAGGGCTCCACCATCCCAAGGAGACCACTGCAGACAAGGACTGGGGGATTACCCGTGCAGATTACGTGTTCGAGGCAGGATCTGCAGATCCCCCATTGGCCGAGCCCGACCGTCAGATGGATGTCGCGCCAGTGTAAGAAATTTTATTAATTCAAAACTTCAACTATAGTTTTTTGATTGGAATATCTAACATTTGTTGTAATTCGTACAGACCTTACAGAGATTGGTACCAGGATCACGGCGCGTACACCATATTTATTGAGGGATACATCGCCGACAACCCGCACGAGCGGGTACCGAAGCTGAGGGATCGTAGAGGACGGATCCACGGTATTATCCCCGCCGGCGCACCTCTCGCAGCCACGGTATTTTTGACTTGAAATTTCAAATGAAAACTATTAATATTTACAATTGTACAACTTCTTCATAATTTTTTCAATTTTCAGGCATTATATCTTGTCAAGAGTTGCGTCATAGGGGCTACGATGGCCGTCACCAGGGGATGGAAGAGGCTTGGGAAGGTCATCCTCAAGAACAACGTACCCGCGGTGTGCCAGTGTGGGTACAGGGCGCGCCTCGACTCTCTACTGAGGTGCGCTGGCTTGGGCGGTTTTGATGCGGTCGATGACATATCTGACGAGCCCGATGTCTATGTCCCCTACACTGGTGATGAGGACGTGTTTGCAGGCGTCCATGATGATGAGACGGTCGGTCAGGCGTTCGACCGAGGTGCCGAGTTGATACGCCGAGCCGCATATGACGCCATGGGATCCCAGTCTAGGATGCCTGCCGAGGTATAATTTAAATTAAAATACGTAACTGTGATTCTTTTCTTATTCAATACATTATCTAATTTGTAAGTTACTACAGGGTGGACACGAGGAGGACCTGGGCTTCGATATCTCCGCTGATTATGGCACAGAGGGAGATGGACTGTATTCCCCGGGTTACAGTCCCACTCAGACTGCACCTCCTGCCTATCAGCCAGGGTATGTTCAGACAGAGCCCATCCCGCCGTTCCCTGGCCAGTCCTCACCGCAGGTACCTCACCCTTCCCTCTACGATGACCCCATTGCCAGACAGGCGTTTTTATTCATGCAGGTTGAGTCTGGACAGACCACAGTTTTTGGTCTTGGGGTCCAGCAGACATCCGAGATTGAGGAGGTTCGCCAGGAGCCGGTTCAGTCTACGGATGTCCAGGCAGACGACTCTGCATCCTCCACAGATACTGACGAGACGCCACTCTGCAGGCGGGGTCGGGGGTATAGAAAGAAGAAGGTGAGGACGGTGTTTAGTCCAGAGCCATAGATTTTGATTTGTTGTACTATTAGATGTTTTGTTAGATTCTTATTTGTAGTATTGGTAGATGTTTTGTCAGATACTTATTTATTTCGTTGATTAGTTTCTTATTTGTTTGATTTTGTTGTTATTTATTTATTTTGTTGATTTCATTTTCTCAGAGTACACAAAAGAATTTCAAAGAAACCACATATCTAAAATATCTAAAATATTTCAAACCAACGACATATCTAAAATACGATACGACCAAAAATCAATTTAAACTCCATTCGAAACTAAATAAATAACCATTAACAAATTACAATTTCGTATTTCTAAAATAAAAAAATAAATGGTCCGCTCCGGCATTCTGCGGCCCTAGGGGCCGCTCCGGCATTCTGCGGACCCATATGAGGGTCCGCTCTGGCATTCTGCGGTCCCCCCCCATATGGGTCCGCTCTGGTATTCTGCGGCCGTGTTAGATTTACAATTGACCAGAAACGATGGTTATTTTATTAATTTATTTTTTTTAAATGTTATAAATAAAAATTTCGGTAAAAAAAAAGGGAAAAGAAAGTTCTTCCGTAATTAGAAAAAAGAAACAAGTTCTAGAAGATAAATATTTTTTAGAATAAAAAATTGATACAAGTCACGAGTTATCATCTATACAAAAGAAATATTTTTTTATTGTCGGTTACGAAATTATGTCAAAATACTTATTCCCCTTGGACATGAGGAAAAAAACAACTTCTAGAAAATGTTAATTAAAATTGCAAATGTTATTAGTATTTAAGTATTTATTATTCCACATCAAACGAACCCTATTTATTATCTCAATGTATGCTTTATTTTATTTTTTTCTAAGTCATCAATAATGTGTTCAACAAACAATAAACTATATATCATGAAGTCACACAGTATGATTGGCTATTGGACTCTATAATATTAATATTTCAGGTCAATTTAGTTATATTAAAAGAACTGTTACCTGAGAAGAGATTTAATTATTTACTTGTT
This sequence comes from Carex myosuroides, assembly GCA_028015225.1. Classification (NCBI taxonomy): domain Eukaryota; kingdom Viridiplantae; phylum Streptophyta; class Magnoliopsida; order Poales; family Cyperaceae; genus Carex; species Carex myosuroides. The sequence goes on from CM051481.1 coordinate 4,524,850, forward strand.
TTATTAATTAATTAATTATTTATTTATTAATTAATTTATAGTTTTGGGATGGTGGGGAGGAGTACACCGAGGATGCTATACCGTCAAAGCCACTGAAAAACCTCATTCTCTAATATATATAACCTACTGTTGTAACTGCCTAGGAATAAATAATTGAATTGGCCACTTGACAAAGCAAAAATAATGATGCGAGCAAACATATAGCGCTCGATCCGAAATTTTTATTTTTAACATTTTAATAAAATAAATTAATAAAATAACCATCGTTTCTGGTCAATTCTAAATCTAACACGGCCGCAGAATGCCGGAGCGGACCCATATGGGGGAGGCCGCCGAATGCCAGAGCGGACCCCCATATGGGTCCGCTCCGGCATTCTGCGGACCCTCTTTTTTTTTCTTTTTTTTTCTGTTGTTTTACCGAGGAAACCAAGGGGTCAAAGCCCTCCCGCTGAAAATTAAATTTAGTTTATAGGGATGCGTGCAGAACAATTCTGGTTTAAAAAAAACTGTTTAAAAAAAAAAAAGGGTCCGCAGAATGCCGGAGCGGACCCATTTAAGGGTCCGCAGCGGTATTCTGCGGCCCCGCTCAAATGGGTCCGCTCCGGCATTCTGCGGCCGTGTTAGATTTAGAATTGACCAGAAACGATGGTCAATTTATTAATTTATTTTATTAAAATGTTAAAAATAAAAATTTCGGGCGCTCGATAATTCTCATGTAGTTACAAAAGTCTAGAAGTAGTTTGAACTGTTGGGGAAATTATAGAGTAGAGGAGACTTGCAAGAAAATTGTGGAAATAACACCACCATTAGAATTAAAGTTTGCAACGTGTATGGTACGGACCAAGTTTTCATATAAATCAAAGAATCATCAAAAGAAAAGCGGAGGGAAAGAGAAATGAAACGAATAGGTATTTTCTTTTGGAATCTCCCTCTTCACCAACAACTAGAAAAGGACCAATTTGACCTTATTAGCTAGTTGAAATTGATGGAATAGACCTGTCCTTACTTTGCACTTGTCTCTTTATTTAGCAAAAAGGATACTCTAGATATAAAGAAAACAGATAAAAAGATTATTGTCTAAAAAAAATCACCTTTTATTTGTGACTTGTGTTGTGAACAATATTGACAAAAAAATATTAAATAAGAAGATAATTAAATAAGAGATTTTCAATATTGACATACTTTTGAAAAGATGTTTTTCGAGACTTCCTCGTGCCATGTACTCATAAACCAGAAGCCTGTGTTCGTCTTCGTAGCAATATCCGATCAATTTGACGAGATGCGGATGTCGCAGTTGCCCCAAGAAAATAACCTCTGCCTGCTCATGTTGCATTATATTATAGCAAATTATTTTCTGGTAAACAAGGTCATGTCTTAATTTTATTTATCAGTATAACAACTAATGAATATATCAATCTTTTAAATAGCACGGCGATAATAAAATATCCTGTGCTAATATTCTTCATCCTCTACATTCGGACTGTAACATAAATTTGGTACCAGAAATTGTTCAGTTGGAAAGTATATTAAACAGAAATGCAAACAAACAAATAAAAATGATAGGAAACTAACCAGCCATTCTCTGTGACCTTGAAAACCATCAAGGTCTAACAATTTAACAGCAACTGATTGCGCCTTCAAACCGGGTTTCACCTTCTCATCCACATAACCTTTATATACTGGCCCGAACCCACCTTCTCCAATAAAATTACTCATGGAAAAACCCTGTGTGACAGTCTGTAACTCCGCGATTGTAAAAACATACAAATTTGATCCGACAAGTGATATTGACAAATCCTCTGGCGATATAACACCAGACATGCTGAGATCAGAGAACGACAGCCGTTGGATCGATCTTTGCTTTGACGCAATCTTCTTTGGACGGGTTCTCTGACCCGATCCTGTGAACTTGCCGAAGCAACCAGAAAAGAGCTTAGACATGTCGATCGACAACGGATAGAGCGAAAATTGAAAAGTAGGTACTGTTACATATGTGCTTGATGAAAATATGAAATGCAATGAGAAATGTGATGGCGGGTTTGTATGCAATGAAAGGGTTGAAGGCGAACAAGGGAGAATATGGGTTATGGGATGCCTCTAAGGATGTATGTGCAATATATGGACCGGGTCCGGGTCTTAGTAGGTTTGGTGAAATGTCATAGATGACCCTTGACTTTGGCATTGACAAAAAATATAAAATTTATTTTGCATATGTAACCCTGCAGATTTATATTAATACACGTAGTTGAGCATGAATGCTCAATTAGAAACACTATCAGCATCCAATTATCCAAACAGAGCCAGCTTTTTACACATAAAATTCTAATTATTTTTTCATTTATTTTTGTTTTGATATAATATTTTCATGAACTTGTGTTAAGTTCCATTGTACATTAGGAGGAAATTCTCGGTGCTTACTTCCAGTCTTGTAATTTGAAGCAATGTTGAGTAACTTACAATATTTAATCTGAACATAAACGTCTAGTAATATAACAAATTCTTCACTTTTGAAAACGTTTTCTCATCTTGGAAAAAAAAATACTTGTCCGATGATATTAAAACAATAAAAGAATTCACTAAAAGTTTCAAGTAGTCTAGGATAAAATATCAAAGTCAAATTATTTGATTATTCATTCGGTTCATCTGTTTTGATAGTTTCATTGTTTCTTTTTGAAAATAGTACCACCTTTTTTATTGTAAATGTTGAATATTTTAAGTTAAACTCGAGGCATTTCACTTACAATAATCTCCTTATGTAATCACCCGAAATTTTTATTTATACCATAAATTCAAAATTAATAAACCAAAACACTCCAGTTTGTGGGGAATTCTAAAAATACCCGGGCTGCCAATTGGCCCGCAGCCCCAGTCTAGGAGCCTCCAAATGAATTAGCAGCTCCATTCTATTTTTTTTTAAGTGACATAGAGAAATTTTTAGTTTATAGTCCTGCTACATAAAGTCAAAAGTTGTCTCGCCAGATGTGGCACAGAAAATAAGGTTTTTTGTTTTTTAGTTTATGTCTTAATAAAATTTCTGAAAAAAAATGGGGCCGCTATTTCATTTGGAGGCCCCTTGACTGGACCCGCAGGGTCAATTGGTGGTCCCCAGTCTTTGCGGCCGCAGAACAGTTTGGCGGCTTGGGTATTTCTCGAATTCTCCAGAATCTGAAGTGATTTGGTTTATTTTTTTGTGTGATTATGGTATAAATAAAAATTTGGGTGTAATCACTATATTTGGAAACTTGCTATATAGTGATTTGTTGTTATATCTGCGATAATAATTTTCATACAACTCTTTTTTTTTCTTTCTATTAGATTCTTCTAGTTAGATAATAACAATGAATGAAAAAACATAAAATTGGACCGTGAGGGTCACCAACGCTCATATGTTTTTTCATAGAAGTAATAAAAAATAGAGGGATGCTTCTATGGACATAAGGACCTATTTGTAAAATGAACATATTTTCATTTTCAAAGTTCAAACAATCGATCTGATCGTTCAACATTATCTCCATATTAAAATGTACTTGGAGGTCAAATTTTACATTTGTTTGAATTTTTTTACTATTTATTAAGTATTTTACAAAACTAGTCAAATTCAGACCATTGAATTTTGTACCCATCTTAATAAATAGTAAAAAAATTCAAAAAAAATGTAAAATTTGACGTCCAAGTACATTTTAATATGGAGATAATGTTGAACGGTCGGATCGACTGTTTGAACTTTGAAAATGAAAATATGCTCATTTTACAAATAGGTCCTTATGTCCATAGAAGAATTTGCCTAAAAAATATACAAAACAAAGCACAATTTTTACTTTTATAGGGTTATATGTGCGAAGAAGTTTTTCTTTTATAAAAAGTAATTGAATTTTTTTTTAAAATCGCCAAGAAGAGGACTGAAGAACTTCTAGATCCACAAGCCGGATATCACCCATTTCCTGATGTTTTATATATTTACAAAAGAAAAATAGAGAACATGAACAAGAGGACGAGCAGAGGCCTTTCAATCTTTCATGTTGGCCTCTGTCTTTTGCTTTGAAATGGGAAGGGACCCACCAATCAACCATCAGATATAACAATTTCATTTCTAGTACTGCCCTTGATGTTCCCTATTTTATTGTCTTCATCCCATGCTCTTAGTGTAATAGGCAAAAGTCAAATCTTCTTTCCTGAGACATCCAATTATTATCTGAAGGGGGGCTTTCTGTTTTTTAATTGTTAATAAATCAACGGTAATGCTACACTAAAATATTTGTAAATATTATTGGGCAGGAGATGAAGTTCGTGTTTCCCTTTTAATTTTGCTGTGGAACATTGAGTTTGCAAAATTTCCTACCTTTCTTTACAGAAAATTGAAGAAGATCTAGGAACCTTTTTTCCAAAATCGACAAAACAATGGACGAATGAGTGAACTCATATTCTCACCGTGTAGAATATGGAATCTGCACCTGTCCGTTTTAATTTGCACGAATTTTAATGAACTTGACACTAATCTTAAAGACCGTTCCACAAAATGACCCCAAAAAACAATCGCGCCACTGAGATTGCGTAAAGTGATAGAGTACTACATAGGATACGGATCTTGAATGAGGATCTTGAATGAGTGAGGTTACGGTACTTTGCAAAACATGAATCTATCACACTCTGAGACAATCCGTCACGTATTTATACGTAAGACGTATATACATCACATACATTATCAATAACATCCACAAATACCACATTAAATATAACAAACAATAGTCTTACAATAATAATCAAAGTAGTTCAACAGCGGTCACGACAGACATGGTTAGGAATTACCGTAACAATCATGCATGTTCAAGTGTACCAATTTAGTGAAAATTAAACAAACAAAATAAAATAAACATAAGTGACATTTAATCACAAATATGGATCCTTCCGCTTGCTTTTACTCACGACCTTGTTTTGGCGCCTTTTCCTCATTACCTGGAACCCACATAACAGTGGAACAAGTGAGAGATTCGAACATTCTCTCAGTGCGGGATTCAGTTCCAGTCCCAAATTTTGTAAACTTAACTTAATTTTCAAAAGCATGAAAATGAAATAAATAATAAATGCTCATGCATTTCTAATGCCATGCAATCCTACGATCATAAACACTTTCATTTTCTTTCAAGTTTTCCATTAGTCCACCATTTATATTGCCATTCTAATGGAAAGTTCAACAACATTGGAAGGCCGCCAACCCACTAGGAAGTCCAACCAACAATGGGAGGTCGTCAATTCACTGGGAATTCCAACCAACAGTGAGAGGTTGTCTCACTAGACGGGGAGTCCACCCTACGCTAGGTCTTGACCCATGACGGAAAGTCCAACCGACGCCACGTTAACGAGGGTCCAGTCGAACACCGGACCCAATGTATACATCCCAATATGCGAACATATCGGCCCATGTTCACTTTAGTTATCCTTTCATATCACGTATATTTACTCAACACAAAACATTGTATAAGTCTGTTGATCAAACGAATAATCCTATCATAATATTCTCTAACAAAGTCAAACGGTTGTTCGGATTCAACATGCGTAATTCAACTATGCAAAAATAAATGCAAACAAAATGATAAGTAATAATTTTATAAAGTCCAAAAAACATGCACCTGATATCTGAGTGAATTCTTGATCATCCCTTACGTCACTTAAATCTTTAAAAGTCGAACCTAATAAATGAGCATACCTCTAATTAGAAATGTTTTAAGTTCTCTTGTTTTCATTTCCTCAAGTTCCTTAATACTACATGTTTATATATTAACATGTTATTAATTCTAACTCTTAAACTGTAACTAGTTTATTTAACAATTAAATATGAAATCCTAATATAATATAAATTTATCATAAAATAAATTAATATAAATTGTTTGCTGGAATTTATTTGTCACTTAAATTTTTAAATCGATATAAGCTTTTAGATATCGTCATGTACATATTGTACATAGATCGAAATAATTTATCCGTTTTATTCAAGTAAACAAAGCAGATCTGAAATAAATATAATAATAATAACAATGAGTGAGTTTAGACAAATATCCAATTATAGTTATCAAATACAAAATTAAACTATAATAAGATACAGCATACTCAAATTTGAAATCTGTGGAGAGTGATTTATATATTACTGTAACCTGTAAATAAGAACACATATGAAATAGTAGATTGGTAGCATTAAGATAAAATACTTCATTTGTCAAGATGATTAAACATAAAATACACAAATGACAGAGAAGAAGAAAATAATAATTTATTTCATTGCAATCATGTGAATGTCAATAATATGACTCTCTCTCTAACTTTTCAGATTATAATATGATTGAATAAAATACATAAAGATCATAAGGTATTTCTAACTTGTATGATTTGTTAATAAGTTTCGGAAATACCAAAATTTGCTAACTTATACTAAAATCTGTTAACTGTAAAGATTTAAAGATCAATAAATACTTAATTATAATTAATATCTGTTATATGTTTTCGAAAATACTAAAATTGATAAATTAAGAGAACGTTTTCAGATTTTTAATTATAATTTATGAAATTCTTCAATATAAATAATTTTTGGATTATAAGAAAATTAAAGAATGCTTACTAACAACTTTATTTTTTTCAGATTTTAATTATAGATCTAATTTTTCATGAATTTATACAACCAAGAACAAAATTTATTCTAACTAAATATATCAAATTAACATATTCTAATCAATCAATTTATGCACAAAATAATGAAATCTTTTATACCTTAAGTGCCAAAAGTTTCCAACCAAAAAAAGGGGCTCTACTGCTTGGGTTTTCTTCTTGATCGGTTGTGAAGAAAGGGAGAGAGAGATGCGGCAGAGGGGTTTGATATCAGATTAGAGATTGGTTTAATTAAACTCAAATATATTTATATATATGGGGTGCGGTTATGAGATACAAACAAAGAGGTTTTAATTTATAAGGGGCGGGGGTTATCAGGGGGGTGCGTACATGGGAGGGACTCAGTTTTTCAAAAATGAAGGGGACAGGATTTAAAAACAGAGGGACGCAGGATTTAAAAACATGGGAGGGACTCAGTTTTCTTAGAATTTTACTATTATCTTTTAAATAAGTAGAAAATAACTACTTTTGGAAGGTTCAAAATCTTTAAATCAAGTGATTGTCTATCTATCTAACAAATAGTAATAAAAATTCTAAAAGAAATGTGAAATTCTCTAAATATATTTCATATGAAGATTATATTAAACTGTTTGAATTGAGTATTTGAACTTTGTACAAAGATATACATACACATAATGTTCCGTACTTTACAAAGTAGTGTAGCCTCAGTCAAATAAAAAATAATGTTGAGTTATCGTTATTCCGTTTTAACTTAGTTTTTTTGCTGGAACAACGAACTAAATAATATCTGTACTAATCAGAATAGTATTGAATTTAACATTTTTTAACTTTTTAAATTAACATTCTTCTCTTACTATCCAACACATTAACTCAGTTATAGCATTATTTCTCTGACTACCCAAAGTTCCAAACATCTAGAATGAGGCTATGTTACTTTGCAAAATACAGAATAATATGTTGTGTTATGAATTAATATCTCTGTTTACAAAGTTCAAATACTCAATTCAAATATATCTCTTTTTACAAAGTTCAAACACTCAATCCAAATCGTTTAACGTAATCTTCATATAAAACTATAGTAAGAGACCAAATTTTTCATTTTTTAGAATTGTTTTATTATCTTTTGAGAAGGTAGAAAATCATCTGACCTAAAGATTTTGAACCATCCAAAAGAATGATTTTCTGCTTATTTAAAAATAGTAAAAAAAAATAAGAAAATCATGTTGCACCATCTCAAAGTATATTTTTACATGGAGATCATGTTGATCGGTTCAGACCAACTATTTTGACTTTGAAAATGGAGATATAAATTAATAGCACAGATTGATCCGCATTTTGCAAAGTACTAGCCTCACTCTTTTAATTTTTTATGAAGTATATTGATTACAAGTAAAATAAATTATTAATGTCATTCCGGATATATAACTATTTTACATTTCAAACATGTAGGGCCTGTTCGGCGCACTGAGAGGAATGAGAATGGGCATGGAATTAGCAAATTTTTGAACTGATTTTTACTGTGCTCGTGGGGAAAAAAAAATTCACTCTGAGTGAAATTTTTTTTGCCCACGAGCACAGTAAAAGCCGAACAGGCCCGTATCCTTTGTACATAATTTCTGAAATCTAGTTGTTCCACATATTACTTTGCTTTTCTAGAGGGCTAATTATTCTAAAGGCTTATAATTTGGCAACACAACATTGAATTGCACCTTCGCAATTTTAAAAACTTTGTTTTGGTCCAACCTTTTTTTTTGTCCAGAATTGTTACGCCTGAAATTATTATTTTAGTTCTTTTAATGGTAGAAATCAACTACAATGACTTTGTCTACGGATTTAAGAGAGTTAAAAAAAAAAAAAAAACTACTCTGGCGACTTCTATTAAATGAAGTCGAGTTTGTAGATAGGAAAACAAAGTGGGCATCTATAAATTCAAATTTGGTCATTTCATTCATTTGAAATACAACGTAGGTTCAAATTATGAAATGCTTTGCCAAAATGTACTTCAATTATTTTTGTAGCTGTACTTTCTGAGATTTTTTTTTAAAAATAATAATACGCTTTGAATTTTGCACCTTGCTACAAGTAATTGAGGAAATATAAAATTACAATACATTTCATATATTTGAAGTTTGGCCTAACACCTGCCAAATCAGGACAAAGTCTCTTGGATTGTAAAGAAGTAAAGGGACTAAATTGTAATAACATAGTGCATTTTGACCTATGGTAAAATCAAGTCATATTCATCAGGAGACTTAAGTGTTCAACGCGCATTTGCTAAATCAAGCCGAATAATTCAATCATGCCAGACTTAAATTTTTGTACTTTTTTTAGTTGCCACGAGCTAGACTTTCAATGTATGTAATTCTTCCGCCAAAGAAACACAAAAGAAACATAAGAAAGTTACAGTAGACTTTATTATTTCTTTTTTTTTCTATTGAACGACTAAATTTGTAATAAATGCCAAAGTTTTTCTAAGTGGCTACTCATATTTAAGCTTTGTGAAAGTTTGAATGATTGCATACTAATGGATTTTAAATAGAAAAACTACAAATTATGTAGAATTCCATAGTTATCACGGACGCCACCTCAAGCTTCATCCACTGTAGGTGTGGATGCAACTTGAAGTTGCGTACAAATATTGGTGGACACAACTTGAGGTTGCATCCATTAATCTATATGGAATTCAGCAGCGTCATATAGATTTTTTATTGATTTTTGAAAATGGATGGAGAAACTTATAATTTGAATGTACTAGAATAAACATCAAACAAAATAGATAAAGCATCTTATAATTTAGATGTACTAGAAGTACTACGAAATATTTTTCGGGCAGGATTTTTGGCGCCCGTAAAAAAAAAATTAAACTATTTCTTGATGTGTTACTATAAAAAAATAAAAATATTTTGAATCTTAGTTATTGATGCCAGTTCAAAAACAATGGGTATTAAAAAAATTATCGTGGTCCTTCTAGTACATTCAAATTATAAGTTACTTCATCTATTTTGAACTTTTATTATTATTTGACATCGAGCCTAAATTTAGATTCTTTAATTAATTTAAAAAAAATAAAAGGAGCAACTTATAGTTTGAATGTACTAGAAGGATCATGATAATTTTTTTAATAATCAGAAGTTGTTTTTGAACCGGGATCAATAACTGAGATCCAAAATATTTTTATTATTTTCCAGTAACACATCAAGAAATAGTTTAATTTATTTTACAACCGCGAAAAATCATGTCCAAAAAATGTTTCATAGTACTTCTAGTATATCTAAATATAAGATGTTTTATCTATTTTGTTTGATGTTCCTTCTAGTACATTCAAATTATAAATTTCTCCATCTATTTTTGAAAATTAATAAAAAAATCTATAAACTGTGGGAAATAATATGATTTAATTGACACAATTTCAAGTTGCGAAGGTAATAACTATAGAATTCTACATAATTCGTGGTTTTTCAGTTTATCATTTTTTTTAAAATAGTATTTTTAAAAGTTTCGGTCGTTCGCACTTCAAAAATTAAGATATTGAGCCTGATGTGGTGTATTTATTGTTTTTGTGTGTGAAAAGATATTCCTTTCTTTTGTCCAAAACCTAGTTTATGTAGGTAAATGTTTTAGTTAGACGAAAACATTACCTACATAATTTATCAATCCAGCAATGCTCAAACCTCGTGCCAGGAGAACTTAATTGCAGTCGTCTGATCAAGAACTTGTTTACAATTTTTAACATTGCGAGATGCATATGAACATTTCAACCCATAGCTTTCTTAGAGACGAAATATTATTACCTCTTTACTTGACGAAGAATTTCAATATAACTATATATGTGTAACAGGTTAATTTATCAATCCATAAAAAGATAGTATCTGGTCAAAATTGGATCGTTGGCACTGCCCCCAACTAAAGTTATAAACACTGTTTTCCTCTGATTGGAATGAAGTTCTTAAAAATATTCAATAAAGTTGAATGAAGAATTGAATTTTTCATCATTGGATCGATAGAACTGAGAAGAAGAATTGATTTGTATTAAAGACCTTAGAGAAGCCTCATTTTTTGTGATAAATTGTTTGTTGAATTTTCACATTGTTTGCTTGGAAGTTCCATTAAAAAGTATTTCTCAAGACTCGACTTACTTTTTTTTTTTACTCGAATGAGAAGTCAATTGATAACATAATTTAGATTGCCCCTTCACAAAGTCAATACGGAGAATATGATGCCAAGAAAAAATCGGTATTTCCGTAATTTTTTGTCATTTGATAAAATTAAAAGTATTGGATTTCAAAAAAAAAAAAGATAAATTAAAAGTATTGATCCTTTGTAACTCAGTGTTGTTGCATTTTGATAATAGGTACTGATCCATGTAAGTCGGTCATAATTTGGTAGAAAAAATAGGTATTTCCGTAATTTTTGTCATTTGATAAATTAAAAGTATTGATCCTTGTAACTCAGTGATTTCGCATTTTGATAATCGGTACTGATCCATGTAAATCAGTCGTAATTTGGTAGAGGATTGATCCTTGACTAAGGTGTAAATCATTGCCATATTGTGTTTGTCGTGACTAGTTATATTGTGACTTGAATTATGTGAGATGTTGTGTTGTGATCAAGTTAAGTTTCACGTTTCGTGATTAAAATCGAACAAAATAGTCACAGTACGCGGTCACGACATGTTAGTTGATCAAATATAACATAACCAGTTACATTTAACTTTTTTTTTTGTATTCTGAATTTGTATAAGGAAGAACAAATTCAGAAAATAATATCGAAAATGTGGAAAAACTTATAAACCATTATAAATAAAGAAAAAAATGATGTAACTGTTATGAAATAATAATAGTAGACATTTCACCTTCTCCATCTCATCCACTTTCTATTAGATTTAATTTTGTATTAACTATCTTGTTAATTGTATGGCTTTTCATTTGCTTTCTCTAGCTCTATAAATAGAGGTTTTGTAAGTGGTTAATGAGGATACATATATGGAGATAATATAGAATAAGATTTAGCCTCTCTCAAGTTTTGTTTTGTTTTGTTTTATAATACGTTATCAGCACGAGTTTGCTCTAGTCAAGTTGCGACGGGATTTCGTAGAAGCACACCTAGAAGGTACTCTTTAGATTACATTTCATTAACATTACTGTTAGTAATAATATTTATTTCTTGGAAGAAATTTTCTTGTTTTATATTTAATGAGAGTAATATTTTCATTCCCTGAAGAGAATGATAAAACAAGTACATGATAATAGCCGGAAGCTTTTGTAATACTATAGCAGAAGCTTTTTCTAAGAGAACCTGAAGTTCTTAATCATAATCTTTTATACAAGAGAACCTGAAGTTCTTAGCCAAAGTTAAAAAAAAAAATTCGCTACTTACATCAGCAGAAGAAAAAGTAATAGGAAAACGAATTCATGATATATGTACGGTTTATAATCTTTTTCTTTTAATCATAATCATAATCTTTTTCTTTATTTTACTTCTCTGTTTGTACGGTTGAGTATTTTTTTTATTTTACTTCTTCCTTTGTTTATAACTATGTAAAGTTGTGTTCTGTTATTTTATGAACCAGAAGTTCTTAAAAAAAAAAAAAGAAGAAGAAGAAGAAGAAGACCAGAAGTTCTTCTATGAACCAGAAAGTTATTGATATTTATGATAACCGGAAGTTATCAAATCGATAAAATGTCTCCAATATTTAATTCAAGAACCTGAAGTTCGTATTACTCGAATAGAATAATAAGAATAATAACCTGAAGTTGTTATAATTGTTTAGAATCTGAAGTTCTATTTGAAATTTTAATATAAAATTAATATAATAACCAGCAGTTATTATAAGCCACTGGATGAATAATAACCTGTAGTTATTCTCAATTAAAAACTTGAAGTTTTATTAGAAATTTTCATATAAAATCAATATAATAACCAGAAGTTATTATAGGTCATTGGATGAAAATATAACCCGAAGTTATTTCAAATTAAATTTTACATAGCGCAGTCAAGCAATTGAATAACCAGAAGTTATTAAATAAGTATTTTATTATAACCTGAAGTTATATAATATTAACCTGAAGTTATTAATACATTTAAATTTATTTATTTATGCAATTTACATATTCTTTTATTTATATTTATTCATCTCCCTTTTCACAACCTGAAGTTATGATATTAATAACCTGAAGTTATGGCATTAATAACCTGAAGTTATGATATTCATAATTTGAAATTATTAATACGCCAAAATGGAAAGATGCCCTGAAGGCTGAATTAGATTCGCTTGAAAAGCGAAATATTTTTGGACCTGTAGTCTTAACCCCAAAAGATGTTAACCCTGTAGGTTACAAGTGAATATTTGCAATAAAAAGGAATGAGAAAAATAAAATTGTGAGATATAAAAGCAAGGCTTGTGGCACAAGATTTTACACAAATACCAGGAGTTGATTATGAAGAAACATATTCACCTGTAGTGGATGCAATAACTCTTAGATTTTTAATCAGTCTCACAATCACTGAAAACCTTCAAATGAGCCTCATGGATGTAGTTACAGCTTATTTGTATGGATCACTTGATAATGTTATCTATATGAAAGTTCCTGAAGGATTAAAAATGCCTGAAGCATTGAAATTAAAACCTCAAGAAATGTATTCTATAAAGTTAAAAAGATCTTTATATGGACTAAAACAGTCAGGTCGAATGTGGTATAATCGACTCAGTGAATATCTAGTAAAAGAAGGATATAAATCTAATGTAATTAGTCCATGTGTTTTTATTAAAAGATCAATCTCAGATTTTACAATTATTGCAGTATATGTTGATGATTTAAATATCATTGGGTCTCCTGAAGAGATCGAAAAGACTGCAAAATTATTAAAGAAAGAATTTGAAATGAAAGATCTTGGAATAACAAAATTATGTCTCGGCCTGCAGATCGAGCATTTGTATAATGATATCTTTGTCCATCAATCAAACTATATCCAGAGATGTTGAAACGTTTTAATATGGACAAAGCTCATCCTTTAAGTACACCAATGGTTGTCCGATCACTTGATATAAAAAAGGATCCTTACCGTCCCCGAGAAAAGAATGAAAAAGTTCTTGGTCCAGAAGTACCATACTTAAGTGCAATTGGGGCTTTGATGTATCTTGCTAATAATACGAGACCTGATATTGCTTTTTCTATAAATGTACTAGCAAGATATAGTTCTGATCCAACACGCCGACATTGGAACGGAATTAAACATGTATTTCGTTACCTTTGTGGGACACGTGATATGGGACTATTTTATAAAAAAGATACAAAGTCCAAATTAGTTGGGTATGCAGATGCAGGATATTTATCAGACCCGCATAAAGCCCGATCACAATCCGGATATGTGTTTACATATGGCGGTACTGCAATTTCATGGCGATCGACAAAACAGACACTCACGGCAACATCATCAAATCATGCCGAATTAATTGCTCTATACGATGCTGGTCGAGAATGTGTCTGGTTAAGATCAATGATCCAACACATCCAGGAGGAATGCGGGCTGGAGTCAATCAAAGGAAGTCCGACAGTACTATATGAAGATAATGCAGCATGTATTGCTCAAATCAAAGAAGGATATATTAAAGGTGACAGAACCAAACACATCTCGCCAAAATTCTTCTCAACTCATGATCTACAAAAGGATGGCTTGATAAATGTTTGTCAAATCAGATCAAGCGATAATTTGGCAGACCTATTCACAAAATCATTGCCAAGAAAAGTTTTTGAACAACTTTCACAGAAGATCGGCATCCGTCGCTTAAAAGATATACGTTAAAATGAGGGAGAGTATTATACACGCTGCACTCTTTTTCCCTTCACTAAGTTTTGTCCCACTGGGTTTTTCTTAGTAAGGTTTTTAATGAGGCAGCATAACTAATCTGGAAGTATCAGTTAATTCAAATTGGTCCTGAAGTACCAAATTAATATTTGTCCTGCAGTACAATATTAATAGTGTATAATATAAGGTAAAATATCTAAGGGGGAGTGTTATGAAATAATAATAGTAGACATTTCACCTTCTCCATCTCATCCACTTTCTATTAGATTTAATTTTGTATTAACTATCTTGTTAATTGTATGGCTTTTCATTTGCTTTCTCTAGCTCTATAAATAGAGGTTTTGTAAGTGGTTAATGAGGATACATATATGGAGATAATATAGAATAAGATTTAGCCTCTCTCAAGTTTTGTTTTGTTTTGTTTTATAATAGTAACAAAATATTTGCTTACAAAAAAATTTATTGTCCAAAATTTGAATTATTTTTTGAAATAAATAATGACATGAATTATATTATGAATTATATTGTTGTTTTAGTTACATGTAGTCATGTTTAGTTGTGTGTCGTGCTATGTCATTTTTTTTTCAAGAATGGTCATAGCACGCAAATGAACACGTCATGCGATACGCGAATCATATAACAATGTGGCACGACAGTTGTCCCGATTACATGACGTATCTGATCACACCGCGATTTTTTTACAAAACGGAAGAGAGTTCAATGACATGAATTTCAATGGAGTACAAATTCAAAATAAATTTGTTTATTTGATCCGTATTAGAACTTTTCCAGTCACGTGGAAGGTACGATTTCCTTTGAAAAAAGTAATAATATTACTGTTATTTTGTAATTTGGAGAGAACAACGCATAAACTTGCAAGACAATTTGAGATGAAATTAAAAAAGCACATTTGACAACCTTTACTAGAAAAACACATTTGACTATTGGAGCTGTTGCAGGCGAGATTTTTTTTTTCTTTTTTGAAGATTGTAAGTTTGTAACATAATCAGGGTGAATATGTAATTATATTGTGTGGAAGTATTAATTTAGATCAGGGGATTTCTTTTAAATAAAGCTCTTTGTCAAGCTTCTACAGTAGCGTCTCATCTTTTTATAAAAAATACCAATAACAAACACTCATCTTTGTCAAGCCTTGGAGTGTTTTATGAAGTGTAAACACATGTTCTCTTTCCAAATCAAGGTAGAGGAGGCAATTGCTACTAATTCTAGGATAAATTGAGATTTTATTTTATTTTATTGCTCACACCTCTCACCAGTCACCACTCCCTCCAAACCACTTTTTTTTTTTATAACTTTGTCATCACATAACTGCAGGCAATCTCTTTTTGTTTCTAAAAATAAGAGCTTGGCCCTTTTTGTTTCTAAAAAATAAATATAAAATCTCTCACTATTCTCTATCTAATATTTTTTTATATGCCGTATGTTTTGAAATTCAAATGGAGATTCATAATAAATATTAAATAGTTGGATGGCTTAACTGTTGAATCATAATTCAAAGTTGAGCACATATGTAATATAATTATGAATTGTATATTGTCATATATGATTGTCACAATTAAGTGATCTAATATGGAATTAAGATATTATGCAATCTATGTATTAAATACGGTGTGGTCCATAAATGTGTAGAACAATTTGGGCAAAGATCAAATCATTGATGGACTGATTCGAAATTTGCAAGTAAGAAGAATCGTTGTCTAGAGAGTTGTGCAGACCGCACAAAATTTCTCGATTAAGTTGGTTGATAACCAGAGAGTTTTGCGACTGCACAGATTTTGATGCAGTAGTACGGTTTTTAATGTAGACGCAAAAAATACCTTTTAGAGTTGGCATATAGCCATAACTTTGTGCGGGCAGCACAAAACACTGTTAAATCAGGAAAGTCGGTTATTCAGAGAAAATGCAGTTTTGTAGACACGTCTGGCTATTTGTGCGGCCGTACGGATTTTGTGTGGGTCGCACGCGCAGTGCCAGAGATGTTACCCTATATAAGGATGGGTCCCCAAGGCACAAGATACACAACACACAACTCAGTTTTCTGAACAACATTTATTTGGACAGAATCTGAGTGTCTTCTCTTCTTCTTCCACCATCAAAGATCTAGAGAGGAGAAATCTATTAGGAAACTTGAAAGGGATTTCTCAAAGGCGTGTCTTGTTATTTTGGAAGATTTAATCCACGATCATACGACGTAAATGCGAGAAGGACTTATTGCCATTGAAGACTTGTCTCGTGCTCACGGAGACGACTCTTCAAACTTGAGGATTACATGGCCAATGTTATGGAATCAGGTATTGTATTCCGTACTTATGATTTAAGTTTATGGTTGGCTTTTGGCATAGGACGGTCCTTAGGTTAAGGTGGGAAACTGTTTCTCCTTTTCCGGAATGTAAGTATTTGACCTCTAAATGAGATGTAATTGTTTGATCTCTAAATAAGACGTAATTGTTTGACCTTTATGATCTCCCAACATTAACCTCTCATCTTTACTCAAACAATATTTTTTAGCATGTTAAGATGTGTTTCTTATATTTTTTTGACATGCAAAGGGTTGTCTAAGGTCCAAGGTGCATTTGTTTTACAAAGTATCTACCAAGTGTGTTACAATGCGCATTGCATTCACCATCTACATGCTGTTACAATGCATTGCATTCACCATCGAACTCAAGTTTTTGTAACCACAAAATGTAGTTCAAATTACTAGACTACATGCACACATTTAACATTTAATGAAGAGAACTAACTATATAAAAACTAAGAAAAAAATATTTAAATTTTACAATACAAAAGTAAAATTTTAAAAATTATGAAAAATGACTAAGTATCCCTAAGCAAACTGTAGATCCGCACTTTGTTTACTTCCTTTTGTTAGGTCAAGATCATCCGACCATACTTTAGGGGCTACATAATTTTGATTATTTTATGCTTTACTCTTTAATACGAACTTAGTTGGCTGCCCTTTTCTGTTCAAAACGTAACCGCCATTCAAGAAAATTAGTTAATTTTTTTTTTTTGGAAATTCTATCCATTTCGAGGTGGCTTGTATATTTTGGTTAAATCATATAGTCAAAATATTCTATTGTTAGTTGTACCTGAACCAGATCAGAATTATTGATGATTGCATAATACAGTATGCCTATCCAAAAATTTCAAAGGAGGGAGGCAATGTTAATTGTACCATCATTTTATCAATAGGACCCTATTATTCTAATTATTTATTGACATCGATCAAAAAGCTCATCTCGCTCCAATAAACCTTACAAAATAGTACTAAATGGAGGACTACTTTGTGCAGTGATGAATTCACTCTGAACAGCTTTGCATATTTGAGATGACAGAATCCTCCTGTTGTTTAAAACCATCTGTATTTTCCTCGGACAAGACAGTCTGAATTTTCTTTGGAGTATTTACTATTGAGAATAGAATGTCAATGATACAATTTTTATATTTTTATCCGGCCTGTATCATATTTGATAAAGTGGATACGAGTAAGATGGGTATGGATATGGCAGTGTGGGTAAGAATTTTTTTATTAGCTTATTGAATAAATATATGAGTAAGAACTAATTAGTACCCGTTACTGTATGTGGTAATTATAAATATAAAATTATATATAAATTTTTATTTATACATAGAACTATATAATTTTATTATTATTGATTAATTTATATTACGTTTCATAATTAATTTATTCAACATCTTATATAGTCTTTTAGTTAGTAATTTATGACAAAATCTGATTTATACAATATTTTATCATTTCATAATAATAATTTAGCACTTTATTAGTATTTAAGTTTGCGTCAAATTCTTTACAAGATCTCACCAGAACAGACAGTCATAAGACCAAATACGGAGAAGACGTACCTCAAGTCAAAAATATACCTAACAATATCTAATTTGTCCTTGGTAGTCACTCCTTGGTAGTTTTTCAAAAAACAATATCTAATTTGGACAAATCAATTTTGGTACGCAGTGTAGATTAATTTGTATCCACAAAATGCAATGTGAGTCAACCTTAATTGTAATAGACGTTACTGTGCAAAGTACTTATCAATTTAGCTATGCACTTATCAAGTCGAAAAAAGATGAGAGGTGTGTATTTTATGTATACTTCTACTTTAATGTAAAAAGGTACACACATACACAAGTTTAATTTGAATTTATATCAAGCGAGCCATTACTTGCGGCCGAAAGCCTGAATCTACGTAAAAGAAGTAATCTTATTTCAATGCTGTTTCCATCAGAGCCGCATAACAGGCTGGAAAAAAAAATATTATGCGCTCATGGTTCCTGCAATCAAATAGAAAAAAGAAAAAAAGAAAAAAAAAGAAGAAGTAAAGTTGACATGTTTGCTTGTTCGTCTAGAAAATAGAGGCTGCAATTGTACAGGTGTTACGAAGTTTTACGGGTGTCTCATAAAGGGAAGAGAGTTGAAAAAACAAAACAAAGATATCTTTCTTGGAAAAGCGAAACACCTGAAACTGCACTTTATTTGTTAATTTCAAAAGGTTCATAGTTCTTTTTCATGGATATTGGTTGCTAAAATCAATTGGTTGGAAGAAGTTTCAGGAGGATGTTGATGATGATGTATGGCCATGATCAATTTAGTGGGCAAGATTTAATCACGTTTATTATGGAGAATATTTCTGTATAAGCCCTTAAATTAAAAAAAAAAAATAAGATAGTAGTTTGCATATATTGTCCTTAAAGTATTTTTATTTTTGAATTTTAATGTTTCAAAGTTTCATATTAATTTGAAAGTTTACATTTTATATCAAATCATTCTTACATATTATTATTGTGTGATGTGAATAATGAGTAGATAATGGCGTAATTATATTAGATATAATAAGTTATAATAGAAGGTGAATTTTTGTAGATGTGTTGTATAACATTTATTAGGTTCCTAAAAGCCACTAACTTTTAAAAAAAACATTTATTAGGTTCCATTTGGCTTGGTGTAAGTTGGTAATTATAAGGTATACTTACCTTAATCAAATAAGTCTGGTTTGGTTTGTTGTCGACTTGTAGTTTAGTGAGCTATGGTAATTTTTTATTCCCAAAGGACCTAGTTACGAGACTTTTGCCATTCCTACTTTTCTTAGTAACTCCACTGACAACAATAATTCCTCCTATCTTGATTCGAAAAAATAATTGATGATAAAATTAATAAACTCGATGATTGTTATTTTAGTAATTCAGCAATTAATCCGATGTATCTACTTTCTTTTGGTGTATCCAAAACAAGGAATTTGATCTACTTTATGTTGTATTTCACAATTTTTGTTCATCTTACGTAGTTTGACCTAATCTAAATTCAAGCGCCCAAACATAAAATGCAAAGAAAAAAAAAAAAAAAACCAAAAGAGTACTTTAGGTCTTTAGCAAATCCTGCCAGATTCAGCACTGTTGTCTGAAACAAATGGCTAAACTCAGTTGGAGGGTGATATCACACAAAAGAAAGTTCTGAAGTATGTAAGAAATTAAAATTCAGAGTTGCTGTTGCACAGCTTCAAATTTGGGGATTTGCAATGGCATTAAAATTCCTCTCTTCCTTTTTGAAGTTCGCTTAACAAAAAAAAAAAAAGCAGGATTCGTCTCAGCTCTCCATTCGGGGGCCACAATGAACTTAGCCCATAAAAAATTTAATTCAGGTTCAAAGGCTTTATCCAGTATACAAATCTGCACAGAACAATCTTTCTCCATTCCCAGCCTATATTTATTCAAGCCCATTAAATGAGAGCCCGAATCAACCTATTGGTATTTGGTTCTATAGATCTCAACATTTCAATTCCAAAAATGGGGTACAGACTTTAACAGAATAGTTTTAGCTTCATGCAGCGCACGGACGGTAGAATTAAAACAGTACAGAATATGATTTGTGCTCTGCATGAAGCAACAAATACTCTGTTAATATTTTTACCCCAAAAATGTCCCCCGGGCCCCGGGCTTCTCTCATCTCATCCTCACCGTCCATATCTCTCTCCTTCTCCCATCGACAAACCCGCCATCACCTATAAAACCTATTCTGAAGCCCAAACCCTAAATCTAGCTCTGCTCCGTTTCCTCCCACCGCCTCCCTTGCCCCCACTCGACCAAAACCCCTAGTCAAGCCATGACGACCCGGTTCAAGAAGAACAGGAAGAAGCGCGGGCACGTCAGCGCCGGTCACGGACGTATCGGCAAGCACCGCAAGCATCCTGGTGGTCGCGGTAACGCCGGAGGCATGCACCACCACCGCATCCTCTTCGACAAGTACCATCCGGGATACTTCGGTAAGGTCGGTATGCGCTACTTCCACAAGCTCCGCAACAAGTTCCACTGCCCGATCGTCAATGTAGAGAGTCTCTGGTCGATGGTGCCGGAAGAGGTGAAGGCGAAGGCCAACGGCGAGGCGGCGGCGCCGATGGTGGATGTGTCTCACTTCGGGTACTTCAAGGTGCTAGGTAAAGGAAAATTGCCAACTCAGCCTATGGTGGTCAAGGCCAAGCTCATCTCCAAAATCGCAGAGAAGAAGATCAAGGCGGCAGGTGGAGCTGTTGTCTTGACCGCTTGAGATCTAGGAAAAGGTTATTGGTAGGTTTAATTTTTGTTGTGAACTTATCCTTTTTTGGTCTGTTTTGGAGACATTTGATATTACAAACATCAGTTTTGTTTTATTGCTGGATGGAAATTATGTTGAATTGCAATCAAGTTAAGTTCCTCGTGATGTTTGGGTTGGTTAATACAGTTGGTATCAGTAGTTACTTTCTGGTTTTCCTAGTTCTTTGGTCTATGAAATCCGTTTCATATTTATTATTTGGAAGTTGAATTATTTCGATCATGTTGTTTGGCATGAGTTTTTCAGCTAATATAAATTAAAGTATATTTGCAGCTGGGGCTTAGTGTTCAGTTTGAAGTTAAAATTGTTTCAATGTTGTGGTTAGGCCTTAGTTTTCTGGGTCTATCATGCTAAGTATGTTTAGTTTATCTGTTTAAACTATGGTCTCTTTATTTACAATAAGTGTCCATTTCAGTTGGATTTTAACTGAAATTTTGGTTGGTAGTTAGAATGGTGCACCAGCTTAAGCTTAGGCAATTTTATTTTTACCTGTCTTTAGCACTGTTTATCGGAATCAAAATGCATCTATCCTTCAATTTTTAAATTTAATTTTACCGAAACATGATTTGCTTTAATTATACCCCTTTAGATTTACCCATGTTTGTTTAATATACTGGCTCCTTCTACAATCAGATTTTTGGAGTCCACAGTGAAAGCAAGGCCTAGATAATTTCAGATTGCTTGATGTTGGTTAAGGGCTTCATAATTAATTCATCATCCTCTTGTTTGGTCTTAACTTAGTTGTGTGACTTGAATTTCTTTTGTTTATTCTCAGTTTTGTGGACAGTTATTGATTTGTTTTCTTAATTAAATACATTTAAACGCACAGGTGAGGTATTATGAACTTGTGTTTTTGTAACTTGATTCCAGGGCAGTTTGTCTTTCGACAATTTTGGAGAGAGACAGGCTCTGATTGGAACCATATCAAATGAGATTTCAATTCTATCAATAGAAAATAATTCAATAGAGATGATTCAGACTTGAACTCTAATGATAGAAAAGAATTCACTATGAAGAATTAATTAGTAAAGAATTAGAAAACATCCAAATTATTATCATAATTTACAGATTTGACCACTCAAACTCTAATTAGAATTACAGCATATACAATTTTATACGAATCAAAATTTCCTGACAGGAGGTGAGCTGAAATGAAACGAGAAGACGGTGTTGCTGATTTGTTCTTACTTATTACGATCAGAATTTTTTTATTTCGCTCATCTTCTCAGGCTACGCAATGAAGGGCGGTAATGTATTTTTGCTCCACCAATATGATTCTCGTCAAATCTCTACCTTGTTCGCGGGATTTCAATTGAAATCGTCTCGCTCTCTTTTCTTCTTTAGTTCTTTCTGATCAGTGAAGTCCGAAATCTTTTCCAATTCTATTTCGCATTTGACCTTTCTGATCTGGTGATCATAGTGTTAATTCTCTTTTAGGATGGCTCGGGTTGGATTTTGGCATTGATGGATTCGCATCATAATTTTAATTGGTGCAAACCCAGTGGCGGATGAATTCTTCCTGGATGATTGGTTAGCATTAGTAGTTTGCAAATCCGTGATGGATCATGGTTCTCACATAAAATTGTGGTTCTACTTTTTTTTTTTTAGTTGAAACCCGTAGGTATGCATTGATAAAATAGAGAGTTCTTACATTACATTATAATAAACCACAGTAAGTAAAAAGAAACAGTAAGTAAAAAACTAAGCCTACTAGAGAAATAAGCTACATTAACTCCTAATTTTGATTCAATAAATACTCCTCTGCTGCTCTTGAGAAGTATGCTGCACTCAGCCTCTGTTCTATATCCAGATGTGATAATTGACTTTGGATTGGCGTGCCACTTGCTGTTTTTCCAGTACTCCTAGCCCAATTTGCCATGCAATGTGGTACCTGCACTGCCTTCCTTGTTACGTACCGTATTACCAGTTTGTGCCAGTTTCTGTTGTAGGCTTGGATACACTTCATGACCATCTCTTCTGCCCTTCAGGATGGCACCTCTTCCATCTTTTTCTCTGAGACAACTTTTACCAGCACCGAACAATCTGAAAAAATAACGAAGGTTTCTTCATTTGCCCCCATCCATCACGTATTGTATAGCGTAGAGCATAGCTTCTGCTTCTGCATGAAAAGGGTCCCCTGCCTCCGCCTTGCCATAGTGTGTATAGACCACATCATCCCTGCTATTGAAAACCACCATGCCTGTGCCTGTCCCATGCACAACATCCCACGATGCATCCACCAGAATAACCATTGCCCCATTTGGAACCAGTATTGGTTAAATGTTTACTGTTTCCACTCTAATTTTTTGTGTGATCTCTGCTGACCAAAGTGCCCGAGCTCTAGTTAACACAATTTGAGGAGTGGATCTTTTTGCTTGGAACAGTTCTTCATTACGCGCCTTCCACAACTTCCACATTATATACAGAACATGGCTACTTCATCTCCTTCTTAATTGTTTGAAATAGACATAATTGTTTCAGCTATGTTTAGCGAAAGCCCCCCTACCCTTAGCGCAAATGGAGACATGAACCACGTTGCCCGAGACAAATGACAGAAAAACAATAGTGCATGGTAAACTCATTTTCCTGATGGCATCTAGGGCACACTGGTTGGATCGCGTGTATGCGCTTGATAACTCAAAGGTTGTTTGTCAGGCCACTGTGTATGGCTCTCCAAATGAAGGTTTTTACATGCAGCAATACACCCTTCCATTTCCAAATGACCTTAAAAGCTTGTGTTTTTGTTCGGCCATATAGTGGTGTAATTTGGTTTGTCTCTACCAGCACCTTGTACCCTTCCTTTACCGTGTGCACCCCCCGCTTACCCGGTGTCCAGATCAACTATCTCGCAAGATATGATCATCTACCAGATGTCACACTTCTTGACTGAAGTGCTGCATAACTTGTGTCCCAAATAAATTTTCTACTCTTTCTTCATGCCACTGAACCGTCTCAAAATTGTATAGGTCAGCTACCTTGACCGTACCAGTTTGATTTGCTCGTACCGGCTGATCCTCCCATTCCAGGAACCACGGCTGTCCCCTAGCTTCTATGCTCCTCCCATCCCCTATGACCCACATCGCTTTTTCAGCCACCTCCCTGGCTCCCTTTTACATTCTTGCAGCTTCTTCCACAGAGAACTTGTATTTCTCCCAACCTTTGCATCCCACACGGACACTCCTGGATAGTACTTTGCTTTCACCAGATTCATTACATGCCACTTATTAATCAATAAGTAGCATGTAATAAATCTGGTGCAATAAGTGGCATATAATGAATCTGGTGAACGCCATTGAAGTCAAAAGAATAAAATATAAATGGAAAGGTTATATATTTTATATAGTAGCAGCTTGTGTACGATTCTATCACCTGTTGATCTCTGCTTTAGTCTAATAACCCAAAGTATATGGGAACTGAATTACTGAACAATACTCTTGCAAGATTCCTGCTTTGTACATTGCAGGGAGGATATTAGTTGATTTATACATTGCAGGGAGTATTGTTTGTAGGTACCACGTTTATCCATGCTTTATATGCCTACGGGCATTTACCAAAAAAAAAAACAGAGAGAGAGAGAGAGAGAGAAGTTTGGGACTAACAAGATCTGTCGTGGGGAGTCTTGAGCCTTGTACGGAGGGAGGGACTAACAAGATCAACGAGTTGGATACTTTTTTGCTCAGTATCCTTCGATACGAAATTAATTGAAAATTTGGAACAGAGTAAGCTTTCAGTGCATTTCAATTACATTAGTACGTCTCCATGTATTTTGTGCAAAATAGAACGCCAAGCAAACCGAAAGTACATCGAAGTTAAACCTAGAATAAATTAAAAGCATTTTAAAGTACACTAGTACATGTATATGATTTGTGCAAAATTGAACGCCAAGCAAACCGAAGGATATCACTAAACCGAGAATAAATTAAAAGCTTGGAGTCATCATAATAATATAGTTTTCATGGCTAGGCCTCGTGAGTCGTGAGTATCAAGAAACCAACCATATGAAGGTACCCTGCGTTTGGTGATGATTTGACGATTTGTTTACTTCCAAATACTCCAACAGACAGCCTATCATATTTCAATGCATAATCTTATGCTAGATGAATTTTCTTATACGAAGCCGGTTATATCTGGAGGACTGTAGCGATATCTGTGATGGTCGAGTGCATTTTTTTACTTTTGGGGGTGGCGGGTGGGGGGAAGATTGACAAACAACAAAAAATATTATTTTCTCGTAAATAATAAATGAACTTTTTCAAAATATTCTTTTCTTCATTTAATATGAAAATTTTTATATTGATTTATTTTTAACCGGTTACCAAAGGTAAATATGCTATTTTATTCATATTTTCAAGTTGCCATGTACTCGAACTAAACGGAAATGCATCAGCATCTTTGACGTATAAGCTCATCCCTCCCAACATAAATTCATACACCATCCTAACCCCTAATAAGTTTCTCCAATTCTCCATTCAGCCTTCATTCGGTGACCAACTGAAACAGTGTAGAGTTCAAAAGATTCATAGTACTTGTGATTAGTGTAATAAAATGCAGTTTACGCAGCTTGCGTATGCGTATGCAACTTGTTGCTGTATGCATATACAGCTTGCTGCCATATAAAATATATCTATACGGACTGCATATGCAATCTAGGCTAAAAACGGATTCAAAATATTAAAAAACTCATTACCGGACCTATTATTTGAGTTCACAGATATAAAAATATCCAGAACATTAACTAAGTTTCAGACTCGGGTCCATTAAAAATTCAAGTGCCTTTTTGCTTCTTTTATAGCTTCTTTTATAGCACTCCAAGTAGTTCATTTATTTTGTTCGAAGGTGTGGAATTAAAGAATTTCTATTGAACCGGAGTTCTCCTGCTTGATTTACAGCAATTCAACGAAGCGAAGATTTTTATTCTTATTGAATGCCAGCTCACTGCACAACAGCAAATCTTGGCATATTTTGGACCGAAGCCTTTTTGGGTCATTATTATCCCTTAGTTATTTTTTTTTTAAAATTGGATAGCTTAAACAGAGTTAAACTAAGTATCGCATTGAATCTCATCTAATCATATCAGGTATCTATTTGTGTAAACTCAAATTTTGGGCCAAAGTATTGGAGAAATAAAATAAAAGCTTAATATTAAAATAATTGCTATATTAATATTCTCATAATCCACGTATATAATACCGCATTAAAATCTACATATACAGTCACATACCGCATATGTAGTATGCGGTGACCTTCTGCATGCATACCGCATAAAAATTGCATTTCAAAATATTGTATATAATATATATGCCAAAAGATGAACCATCGTAACTGTAAATCTTATGAGAGCATATCCTTTGTTGTAAGTTAAAATGGCTTTTGGATCAACATAAAGTCAACTCGGGCATTAGCACAAGAGTTTGTGCCCATAACCTGCTCATATTTATTCCTTGTCATACTCTCATTAAATTCAAATACCTTTATTTTTTGTGTCTCCATCATGCCTTTATTTTTAAAACGTTTAATAACTCAAAAGTTTAAAACTTAAACGTCAAAATAAAACCGTTAGATGTGATTTATGTTATTTTCTCTATGTGCTCATAAAAAATTATCACATTTTAATTTTACTTTTATGTGAATCAATAAGTTGAAAAATTAACGTCTAGAAATTATTCACATTAGTATACATTTTTACAAGCTCAAGATGACAACCAAAACAAAGTTGAAATGCCATAATTTTTTACACGTGCATAGATAAAATGATGTAGTTCATATCCAATGGTTTTATTTTGAATCTTAAGTTTTAAATTTTGTTTTAAATTTTGAGTTATTAAAGTTTTAAAGAATGGAAGCATGATGGAGGCACAAAAAATGGAGGCATTTGAACCCTCCTCCTCATTAATTAGCTTTTAGAAGATTGATACTTAATTTTATCAAAAGAAAGTTCATACTTTAAACTGTAAATTTGTTAATCAAATAAGATGTTTTTTTTGCTTAATAATTAATTTGGCTAGTAATTAGCTTTTAGAACAATATTGTTGTTTGACATCTGGAATGATCCGTTCTTTTCATTGTATGTCATTTAGAGAAGGTCTGCATCGTTAGAAGGGTGATATCAGTAAGTATTGTTCAGAATTGAGTAGACAATAAAAATTAAAAAGACTAAAGTGTTCTCTAAAATCTCTTTCCTATTTAGTCAAAGAGTAAATAATGTCTATACAAAAAGTCATTTCACCTTATAATAAAGAATATGATAAATTAAAGTAAAAAATTCAAATAAAATAATAAAAGGAATATAAGAATTGTTGTATAGTTTTAAATGGAGAAATAAGATATTTTGATGGAAAAATTAGAAAGCTTGAAAATTTTGATGAATATGATAGCAATTAATCCAAATAAAAAAAAAGATAAAATTTAGACCCTTGTACCCTAAACCGAAATTTTTTTTGTTACCACAGGAAAAAAATCAAATTAAATCGTTACTATTCTGGTTTGGCCCGTATCAATTCTACCACCCACGCTAACCCAGTTCGCGCACCAAATAGGCTGGTGCGCGCACTGGGTTGGCGCACAAGATGGTGCGTTGACTGGGTTGGCGCACCAACCTCTTCTGCCTATTAAGGCACCAACTCAGTATTATTTTTATGTGGCGTATTTTAGATCGTTATTTCGATTAGTTTTATGTTGCGTATTTAGATATTATTTTCATATTACTTCTTATGTTGCGTATTTTATATCTCATATCCCGTAATACATAATACATTAAAACATTAGAACACACCATAGATGAAACATAACACACAACGATAGTATATTAAAACATAACACACAATACATAAAACCGAAAAGTTTGTACCATAATACATAATACATAACCGAAAACCCTAACCTTAATACAAAACCGAAAGTTTGTACCATAATACATAATACATAACCGAAAACCCTAACCTTAATACATAAACAGAAAGCCCTAACCATGACATTATTGGGTACGGTTCCTAGCATCCCTTCTTCTTCTCGCATTCCTTTCGAGGGTAGCTCTGTTGGTCTCGTGACCCCTTCTCCTTCCTTCCAGTATGTCCATCCACATTGGGATCCTGTTGTGTCTTCTCCGACCCAACTTCACTAACCGGTGCTCTGGCGTTAAGATATCCCCTTCGTGCGGCTGCCAATCACCTTGATTGTCATACACGTGGAATTCTCCACTCCATGTGTCGATAAGCGTTTGGATGTTGTAGTAGTAATTGACGAAGACATTTGGATCGTAGTTCCTATATTTTTCACACATTTGTAAGTTTCATCATCCAAGATTATTATGAAATTTTAACACACATTCGTACCTTATTTGACACACTGCCATCACATGAACACATGGTATTCCGGTGAGCTGAGGCTTTTGGCAAGAGCATTGCACCTCATGGTCGTTCTGCACAACGACCTGGTACCTACAGTCTCGGGACGTGTACACCCATTTGCCTGCCTCTATGTCAAATGGGATTTTCTCGCCATGTGATGTCACCATGAATTCCCCGGATCTATTGAATGGAACCGCGCTCATTTTGTTAGTCTTCCGGATGTGCTTGTTCAGCTTCAAGTGCGTACGAGTGGAGAATAGCTGACCCTCTTCTTGGCATTGCACGGCCTTCTCTCTTCTTTCAACGAATCATGTGACACACTTATAAAACGTCTCCTCAATAATTGCAGCAACCGGTAACCTACGAGAATTACAATTTACAGTTAAAATAAAGATAACCTAAAATATTTCATTAATAGTAAACTATGAGAATTGTGAATAACAAACCTGCGAGAAGTTTTGAAGACATTGTTCAGCGATTCAGAACCATTGCTGGTCATTATTTTCCAACGACTCCCGTCGTCCATAGCTTGATAAACCTTCCATGGCTTAGCTGGTTCTTCCTCGTCATTTTCATTATACTTGCCACATGTATCCAAGTATGTCAGCCAATCAGGATTTCGCCTTCCGATTGTATCAAGGCCATCCTGTAATCTTCTTCGCTTCTTCTTTTTAACCATCATCTTGAAGAATTTAGAAGCAACCTTATCCTGAGTGTGTTTTCCAAAATTCTCAAACACGTGTTGAGAACAGAACCTGTGGGCACACTGCTCGTTCTCCTCTGACCAACCCAAATCATCTTGAATGAACACTTTTTTTATGCCCTTGCGCCGGTCAGAGACCACACACATGAACCTATTCGGACCAATTACATTATCCCGTACCCACTTCATAAACCACCCCCAATTCTCAAACTCTTCGCTCTCTACCAATCCAAATGCTAGTGGGATTAACTGGTTCTCCGCATCATATCCGGTGACAATCAACAACTTGCCCTTGTATCTACCTGACAAGAAACAAGCATCGATACTGATGACGGGTCTGAGGTGACCTACTGCTTGTATACACGGTCCCCATGCCCATGCCAACCTCATGAAATACCGGTAATGTTCCTTTTCTGAAGGCTTGGAAACAACGTCATACACAGTTCCCGGATTTGCCCTTTTGATTGCCTCCAACAAAGGGACAATAAGCCCGTAAGACCCCTCCCAACTACCAAATGCCCGGGCAATCGCTAACTCTCTACCACGCCACAATTTGTTGTATTTTGGGACGATGCCCTCAAACCTTTCAGCAACCAGGTCCCTGATAGCTCTGATAGTAATATCAGCATTTTTTTCTAAAGAAAGTTTTATGCAGTTGGCGACCATAGAGGACGTCAACTGCGCATGATCTGACCTGGATGCATCTGCGTGGCATGTGTGCGGTACCTCATTCTTCGTGATGGCCCAAGTATTACCAAAGCCTGTGGCCCTCGCAACCAACCTCCACTTGCAATTGTTGCTCTGGCACTTAAACCTCAACCTTGTTCTGTCGCTGTGTGTCTGTATGATCTCGGTATTTTTCACTATGTGCCAGTGGTGGATTTTTTCTTTCATTTGATCCTTGTCGTTGTAAGTCATCCCCTCAGAAACCATTGTTCTTTCTCCAACCTAATTGAAAATTCAAAAAAATTAAATTATTATATTTTCAAAGAAATAAAAAATTCATATAAGTTCAAAAACGAACCTCTGAACCCGCAAAAAAAATGTGGTCAGCCTCTTCAAACCCCGAAGTGTCATGAAAAGCTGAAAACGAGTGTCTCTCTCCACGACCCGATATCGGCCACTTTCGCATACCCAGAACGGGACGATTGTCTTCCTCATCACTGTGATCTATTGTCTGCCCACCGTCATCACTAGCATCCCAATTTTCCTCTGCCTCCCGTTCTTCAGGATCATCGTCTGTATTGTCAGTATAATAACGTGGTTCTGGAGTTTCAGATCGGTTCCGGCTAGAGCTGGAGGATGGAACCCGAGATCGGCCCCGATTAGAACCAACTCCCACGGATGGGGACCGACTACGACCAGCCCCCGTGGATGGGGATCGACTAGGACCAGCTTCCATGGATGGGGACCGACTAGTACCAGCCCCCGTGGATGGGGGCCGGCTAGTACCCGCTAAATTTAGGGCCCGAGTAGGACCCGTCACTGACTGATCCATGTCCCGACTAGGGTTCTGTGTACGGTTCTGTCTAGGGTTCTGTCTACGGTTCTGTCTGGGGTTGGCAACCACATATAACTCTAGGAACTTGAAAGGTGTTGTCAAATTCAATGTCATTTGGGTATACAACCCCCAACTGCTATCGTCTAGTACAGGGAGTTGTTGGAACCATGTTTGGTTGCCTTGGCCAATATTAATTCTAGCGGAAATTACCAGTTCGTAATAATTCGGGTCAATACCAAGTTCCTGGTACACTTCCCTAGTTATACCGGCGAAATCTAAATCCGAACCGATATTGAACATTTTCTGGGGTTGGGTACTGTAATAAGCACCATTGGGCCCTTGTTGTACTTCACCACCAAAATAACAAGCAATTCCAATCATAGTTACCTGAATTACAGAACAAACCCAACATTTAATAAATTTACAAAAATTAAAAAAGTAATTAAATAATTAAAAAAACATAAAGGACTAGAGTGAAAAAAAACTTACTCTTTGGTCTTTGCGAGAATGTTCTTTGCTGCCTGCTGTCTTGGGTCGAATGAAATGAGCACAGTATACTAAGTTGGTGCCTTAATAGGCAGAAGAGGTTGGTGCGCCAACCCAGTCAGCGCACCATCTTGTGCGCCAACCCAGTGCGCGCACCAGCCTATTTGGTGCGCGAACTGGGTTAGCGTGGGTGGTAGAATTGATACGAGCCAAACCACACTGGTAACGATTTAATTTGATTTTTTTATTATGGTAACAAAAAAAATTTCGGTACCCTAAACCCTTACTCTCGCTCCAACCCGCTCATTTTGTTTTCTCCTCAACCAGCTCCTCAGGCTCTCAAGCCGCCATGTCCGCTCCACGAATCAAAGACTTCGATGATTTCGCGAAGGTTCATTCTTTCCTCCTGGAAGCGTCTGGCATCCCGGCGCAACTCCACCATCGGCTGTTCGCCAAGCTCGCATCAGAGACCTTCGACGGAGGCGATTTCTTCTCCGTCGAGTCATGTGAAGGTGGGAGGCAGCGCCGCCTCGTACTGTCAACCGAATCCCTCTCTAAGGAATCCGACTTGTTCCTTGTTGACCACGCCTGGTCCTTTCGCCTTCCTGACGCACTCAATCAGGTTTATCTAATGTCCTTACTTCATATATTGTTATAAAGTTCAATTCTAATCCATGGTTAGAGAGTGTTTTAACTTTTTGGAGATTTTGTGCAGTTGAGGGAAGTGCCAGGACTGGCAGAGAGGATGGCAGCACTGATGTGTGTGGACCTTGATAAGAAAGGTGAGACTGAAGAGACAGAGAAAGAAGAATTGGACCCCAGTGAAAGAAATAAGATTGCATTGGAAATTGTGGAGAAAGAGATGTGTAGACTGAAGGAGAATGGAAGGGAATCTGTTGTATGGTTGGAATTTGAAGAGCTGGGGATTGATGATGAGATGCTTTGCTCTCTTGATCTGTCAACTAAGTTCCCGGTTAGCCATTTTTGACCAATTTATTTTTACATTTGTCAATTTTAGCATGTTTCTGCTTGGCGTAAGTACCTACCTTTGTGGTGTTTTACTGATCTGTCATTGGTTCTTCTAGTGCTGACTAAATTTTAAGCAAGCAAAACATTTGAAGTGACAATATGCAACTTTGTATGTATAATGTATGGTGACCATTCTAGCTACAAGAAATGCTTATTGTGGAAGAAAGCCTAACATTGTCCTCGTTTTTCCAAATTGGCCTCAAATTCATCCTCTACGGTCTGTTAAGCAGCAAGCAAGCCAAGATAAAATTAAAAAAAAAGGGGGTTGGGTGGAGAACTGGGTCAGGGTCCACCTGGTACTGGTACCATACAGTCCTGTACATACTGATTCAAAATTTACAAAACCTGACTCTTACTGCAACCAGCAACATTGATGCTTGTATTACTCTAGTAAGCAATCACAAAGGATGAATATGAAATATGGCAGTGGTACAATTGCAAGGACAGTATTGTATTGGTACCATAATGTGCTGTAATACTGATTTCTTGTGGTTCTGAACCTGACTAATTAAAATTTTCATCTAAATCAATTATATAATTGCAAAAACTAAATATTGAAGTCCTTGTTATCAGTTGCCTTTGTCTATGCTTTAACAAATTGGTTTATACTGATTTTTGTTTTCATGTTCTCAGAACTTGGTTGCACTTAATCTATGGGGAAACAAGCTTCAGAATGCAGATATAGTAGTGCAAGAAATCACCAAATGTAAAAATCTGAAAGCTCTCTGGCTTAATGAAAATCCAGTTGTAGATAGCTGGTACGGTTAAAATCTTGTCGGTTTTAAAATATTTTACTATATTTCAGTGCTTTAGTCTATCTTATAATAGCAACCAAAATGATTTTGGTGGTTAATGTGATTGTTGAGTCTTAATTGAGCTTCATCCAAAGATGCACAAAAGATGTATAGGATCCAAGCTGGTCTTTTACCATACCAGCCAGGTTTCTTACGATTTGTATTATATTTTTGAACTTTAGCAACATCTTTAACTTCTGATTTCAAAATTACAGCTCTGATAGTATTGCAAAAGCACTTACTGAAGCTCTTCCTGCGTTGGAAATATACAACTCATGTTTTACTGCCAAATTTGGTTCATGGGCATTAAGTTTTTGCGGAGGTGTTATTGGACCAGATAATCTTGACTTCTCAATGGATAGCTCTCCTGCTTTGAGTGGGATTACATCACTTGACCTATCCAATAGATGTATCCATAAGCTACCTGAGGTGAGCTGCACTGAAGTTGCTTCATTTATTACTGTTTTACTTTGCAATTTGGTTTGAGCAGTCAATCTCTGGTTTTGTGTTCCTTTTTTCATTTAGTTAAATGGTTCATCTCTTTTGTTGAAACCTTTCAGACATTTTCTCCTAATGCGCTGCCGAGTCTTTTGCAACTGAATGTTAGAGGCAACCCACTAGACCAAGTGCCAACAGGAGAAGTGCTCATGCTGCTTAAGAGTTTTACTTGCTTGAAAGAATTCGAGGTAATATCACTTGCAGCTTCTCAATTGCCTAAGAAAGCTATTCTAATTATAGAAGGCATCTTGGAGAAAAGCTTCATATATAATCTCTACAAGGGTATTTAACGGTTTTAATTTTATGTTTAATTGAAGGTTGATATTCCGGGACCTTTAGGGAGTTGTGCTATTGAAATAGTAAAGTCATTACCTAATCTATCTATGTTGAATGGAGTTAGTACGTCAGTTATAGTAGAAAGTGGAAAACATGGGGTGGACACTGCTCTTGTGCCACGGCTGCCAGAGTGGGACCCCGTGGACCCTCTCCCTGACAGAGTGGTTTCTGCCATGTGGCTCTATCTCATGACATATAGACTTGCTGATGAAGAAAAGATTGACGAAACACCTGTGTGGTATATATTGTTACTTGTTGGATCCATTTCATATTTACTCCCCCTTTGAACCATTTGTTGAGATATCTAATTAAATTTTTGGATTTCAGGTATGTGATGGATGAGTTGGGGTCAGCGTTGCGGCACAGCGACAATGCGAACTTCAAGGTTTCTCCTTTTCTCTTCATGCCAGATGGAAAAGTGACTTCTGCCGTAAGGTACTTGTATTCATAAAATAAAATTATTATGTTGCTTAATGTGTTTATTCATGTTTGGAAACTTCTATTTTTGATATCAATCTGGGATCTTGGTGTTTCCATACCTGAGCTGGTCTGATTTTGATCAAACAAAATATATCTTGTTTGTTGGAGAATTGATTTCCATCCAATCATGCATATTGTCTTTGACATGGAACTTAAGTACACCCGTATGGCTACCTGCTGATTTCTGCTCTCTTATTTATTAGCTGATCCAAGTATGAACCTGTGGAGATTGGGTTTACTGAACTTAATAATATTCTGTCCACGAGTGGCACCTGCAGGGGCGTATATTTGGTCATCACAAACTATACATATTAATGGGCAAAGTCAGTAGCAAATTTATATTTACATTTATTTTGAATTCTATTTTGAGTTGACAAACTTTTCTTTTCAGTTATTCAGTTCTATGGCCAATTCGGGATGTTCAACAAGGAGAAGAGTGCACACGCGATTTCCTTTTTGGTATTGGTGAGGATAAGCAGCGATCTGCGAGGCTTACTGCTTGGTTTCATACACCCGAAAATTATTTCATCCAGGTAATGTTTTTTTTTTTTTCATTTTCAGATTTTGGGATCAGTACATAATGTAAATACTATTGACATTACTGATAACCATCAAATTTCAGTTACTAGTTGAACCACTAGTAGGTCCCCTTACGATCTTCAATGAAATAAAATATCTAAGCAAGTTTATTCTTTTTTATCAGTGTGCTAGATGAATATAATTATGTAATTTCATTAATGGTATATGCTTCTTTTCACAGGAATTTAGAAAATATAGCCAAGAGCTGGAATCAAAGGTGTTGGGCCCTCCTAATAAGAATTTACATGGAGATATAAAATCAGTTACTGGAAGTATACTTCCCAGCGACGGGCGTCCTCTTCGAGTGTTTACTGATTTACCACAAGTAGAGGAGTTCTTGACTCGGCCAGAATTTGTTCTTAGTAAGCTGTTAATTGTTTTTGGAGTACGAATACCCATTCTTTATATCAACAGTTCATATAATATTTTGGGATAGGAATATCTGATAAGTTCATATCTTCATTTTACTTCAAACTTGCTTGCATCAGGCGTTATTTGCTCAATTTCTTACTATTGAAACTAAATATAGCAAATGAGCCGAAGTATGCTGACATCATATGGACGAGCTTGCAAGTGGATGCAGAATTGAAGAAAGCACTGGATCTGAATGACAGCCAGTACACAAATCAATTCCCTTTTGAGGCTTGCCTTGTCATGAAGCACCATTTAGCTGAGACGATCCGCAAGGTGTTCGTTGTTCACCTTATTTTTCTCTATAATTATACATGTTTGCATTCTGATTTTCATCTGCATTACAATTCACCCTTACTAGGAAAGAAACTGTTAGAGCTTGCTGTATCTAAAGCCAGTACAGATAGACTTTGGGATTTTTCCCTAGCTGTTTTGCCATACCTGAAATGCAACTATAGACTATAGAGTGTACTTCTGAAGAATAATAGCAACTAGATAAGAAACTAATTTTATTTATTCTGGAAAAGTGGAAAAATTCCAGCTGCTTCCATTACATTTGGGAAATAAACAAAATACTGTTTCATCCTTAAATCTGAAAAACTTAAATACTAAAGTACTAATGAGATCTCTAATGGTTTCACAAAAGCTCATTCCCTAAACTCAACAATTAACCATTACGGAATTTATAGACTGGCAAAACAGTACTAAATGTTGCATCCAAAACCCTACTACAATGTCAAATCAGAGCATCAGCCCTAGTTTTAGACTTGCATCTTGTCTTGTTCTTCATCTCCATGGAAGTCTGCACCGTCTTTGCTTTTTTCAATTTGTATCACGTGCTAAAAGCTTGATGCCAGTCTGCTACTCCATACTGTCCAAAAAGAGTACGGGATAAGAAGGAAATAACCAAAGCCCTATGTGTTAAGTCTGAATACCTTTCAAAATGCATTTTTTGTATGGTTAGTCTCCATTATCCAACAGAAAGCACAACTAAGAGTGTAACAGTTATCCCTAATTGGAAACACCATGTTTTAGTCAACAAATATCATAAATTGAACAAAACACCACGTTTTGCTTGTTTCCACAGGCACAAGGGTCACCAGAGTGGCTTCAGCCCACATATAACCTTGAAACACAACTCTCTCAGCTCATAGGAGATTACTTTGTAAGAAAAAGAGATGGCGTTGATAATCTGTGGATACTGAAACCATGGAACATGGCACGTACCATCGATACGACCGTGACTGGTGATTTATCAGCAATTATAAGGATGATGGAAACTGGCCCCAAGATATGTCAGAAGTATATAGAAAGACCGGCTTTGTTTGGAGGGAAGAAGTTTGACCTGAGATACGTTGTCTTGGTCCGGAGCATGCACCCCTTGGAGATTTTTCTCTCTGATGTTTTTTGGGTATGTATTCCAACTTTGTAGAAAATTTGTTGTTGCTCAGCTTTCTTTTTGACAATAAATAGAAATTTTTTATGTGTAGCCTGCAAAACATCAAAATATCAAATGGTCATGCCTTGTCGACAACATTTGAAATATCTCCAACATCCTTCTCCTAGTTTCTTTTCTTAAAATTGGCCAAACTGCCCCTTTGTTATCAACTCTCTGGAACTTTTTAAGTGTGATGATAAAGCGGCGTGTTAAAGTTGAATCGTAATATTTGTCTTCTTTTTTTATTGGGTTGGTGGGGAGGGGGGGGCGGTATAGATGATAGTTTGGTATTGAAGAACTATAAAGTGCCCCAAATCAAACCCCCCCCCACCCCCAACACACACACACACAAAAGATTGACTGTGGGTGCCCGTGCGCAGTTATTGTGGATGAAGAGGGCATAGTTGGGGTCACTGTATTACTCATATTGGTATTTTATAGGAGGTATCTATAATGTTTCCTATGTTTGGTGGAAGGCACTATAATTCTTGTTTTGAACAGGATGTGTCATATATGTGTGTTTCCTATTCTTGCAAGGTTATACATGAAATTGTCTATTGTTTGTTATGTTTCCTAAGTATAGTTATTTATCATGGCACTCACTTTTTCAGGTAAGGCTAGCAAATAACCAGTACACTTTAGAGAGGAGCAGCCTTTTTGAATATGAAACTCATTTCACTGTTATGGTAAGTATTTTAGCTCATTTTGGTTGTAATCTTATAGGTCTCAGAGGTGAATTAATGAAAGTACTTTGATGATTTTTGCAAAACAAAAAAGTCATCTTATTCTATACGTTACATTGCCGATAATTAAGTTGAAGAGAACCTTGGGGCTTTTATATTATGTTTTTTGCATATTTATTTGTAAGAAGCTTTTCTGTGATTCTACTTTCAGAATTACATTGGAAAACTGAATCATAAGAACACGCCTGATTTTGTTAAGGAGTTTGAAGAAGAGCATCAAGGTACTGTACATGTACTCTCTTTTGCGCCTACAAGAAAATTTTATTAAACTGAAGAAAAGATTACAGTGTCACATGTACATTTTTAATCGTGAACAAGAGTATGAAGGTGCTACATTCCAGTGTTGAATCCTAAATACAATCCTAACAACATGCTTCCCAGTCATGTGTGTCTCTATTAATCCTGTCTCGTAAGACTGCTTTATTTGGCTGAGTGCATTGGAAAATTCAGTTATTTTGCTCTTTCCATATTGTACCAGTACTCTCACTCACCATTTTTGAAGTGATTGTAAGGTAAAATGTTATCTATAATATTGTCTGTGCTGTAGTGAAATGGATGGAGATTCACGATAGGATTAGAAAAATGACAAGGTGCATATTTGAGTCAGCTGCATCAGTACAGCCAGATATGCATAGCCCTCTATCTAGAAAAATGATAAGACTGCTTCATTTGGCTGAGTGCATTGGAAAATTTAGTTATTTTGCTCTTTCCATATTGTACCAGTACTCTCACTCACCATTTTTGATGTGATTTTAAGGTAAAATTTTATCCATAATATTTTGTCTGTGCTGTAGTGAAATGGATGGAGATTCACGGTAGGATTAGAAAAATGATAAGGTGCATATTTGAGTCAGCTGCATCAGTACAGCCAGATATGCATAGCCCTCAATCTAGGGCTATATACGGGATTGATGTGATGCTTGATAGCCTTTTTATGCCTAAAATTTTGGAGGTACACCCCCTTCTATCTCTAATTTACTCTCTCTCTGTGAGACACAGGGCAAGTATCTGTTGTGATGATTTGGAAGATGTGTTTATTAACATCATCTGGAGAGGAAACATATCGTGTTTTTTTCTCTATTTAGCCAATTTATCGTTTGACTGTTGCCTTGTTGTGATGAGAAATAATGAAATATAGTGGTTTTTGTTTGTTTGTTTGCAATGTGATTATTTTGGAGATAAGGTTGGGGTTAGTGTTTATACTGGGCAGGAATAAGCTGTGGCGGCAACAGAAATCACTAGTGAAAGTTGGAAAAAATGGACTTGCAATTATGACCAGTTTTGCACAATGGGTCATTACAAAAAAGATTGTTGTAGCTGAAATGGTTAATTGGAGTAATATTCTGTGCAGGTGACATATTGCCCTGACTGTACCAGGGCTTGCAAGTACGATACTCAAGCTATTTTTGGGAGCAAGGCTGCTGTTAAAGGTTGTGATTTTTTTAATAACATCTTTGGTTGCCTATTCCTTGGCGAATCTACAAATGTAACACCAATCTAGTTTAAAACTTTCCTTTTTTTTATTTAGTGTAGCAATCTGCTTGTAATTGTGGTGCCTGGTTGGATTTTTGAAACTTGTTTTTCTGTCATTTTGTATGGTTGTGTACTTTTGTTTTATATTGTTTGCGGATTCTCCTGCAAGGGTTTGAAATTTCACCAAAGACAACACTATTAAAAGAAGAGTAGAACTAGGGTGCTCCTAAGCTCACCAAGCCCTTCGTGAGCGCGACTCTAAAACCTATCAAATTGACTTCAAACGACATTTTTAAACCGTTAGATGTTCAATCTATATTAAAATGTGCTTGGAGACCAAATTTTATATTTTTTGGAATTTTTTTACTATTTATTAAGATGGTTTGAAAATTGCTGTTTTTATTAAAATTCTGCACCATTGGAAAACAGCGATTTTCAAACCATCTTAATAAATAGTAAAAAAATTCCAAAAAATATAAAATTTGGTCTCCAAGCACATTTTAATATAGATTGAACATCTAACGGTTTGGAAATGTCATTTGAAGTCAATTTGATTAGTTTTAGAGTCGCGCTCACGGAAGGGCTTGGTGAGCTTAGGAGCACCCTAGTTCTACTCTTAAAAGAACACTACTCAAATCTGAAAATATTAAAATGTTTTTTGACTAAGTTTATTACAGTGACGATTTATACGATCATCTTAGGAGCATTCTGAATTTGATTTTTAAACAACAACAATGTAGTAAGACTATCAGAAGGCAACCAATCAGTTTTGGAACTGGTAGCCAGTTTCAACTTCACGTAGAGAAGAGATTAGGCTAGTGATGGCAATCGCAGAACAGAACAAACAAATAGTAGCATCCATAGCTATTTGTTACAACTTTATGATCATCCCCTTCTTGAAGGAGTATTTTCTCCCACAGATAAACTGGATTTACTTCAGCTGGAACAATGTATAGCTAAAGCTTGTTCTTAAGATTCATCACATTTGAGCATAACTAGGGAGCATAACCAAACTGATCAGATATGTAGCTGCTACCAGTTGTCTAGTAAACTTTTGGCTCGGTTCTACTCAATACAAATCCAATCTGCTTGCAGCTGTGTACGCATTGCTTGGCATCGGTTGACATGAAACATAATTTGTTTAAATACTATTAACTATGAAAAATAGAGGAATGGAAGCACAGGCAAATTTATTGTCTATAATGTTTTCTAATAAAAAAATTATTTTCTTTTCCTTTCGTGACCTACTTTCTGTACAAGAAATATTGCGGTTCCCCTATTGATAATTTCACTACTTGCGTAAACAACGGTAAGTCGGTAACTGTGCATGTATGATATATTATACGACTTATATTTATTTATCCATCTCCAAAAGTGGTTATATAACTCCCATAAATTTGTCCAAATCAAGTGCTTGTAATGATCATTACTGTGTTTAATATTATCTACAAAAATTATGAAAAAAATTCTCGCAATCTAAGTATCTACTCCTAATGCAGTTTCATTTAATAAGAACATAACCGAACGATCTTTGGTTTTGTCTTTGTGAACCCTGAGACATCATAATCAATAAAGAATACTCACAATAATTTAAAGGCTGCACAACACTTGATCATCACTGATGTCAATGTGAAGGTTGATGTATAGATTGCGTTAATTAGAAGGATAGAGGTTTAATTAATCAATTCATTTATAACGCTTTTGAAATAAATTGTTATTTTTACATAATCAATCCATTATATACATTTTTCTTGCAATGAATGCAGAATATCATGTCAAAAAACAAGTTAGAATATAGGCCAGCTGAGAATTAAAAACAAAAAGAAGAAATCAAGGTGTATTGTACTGATTTTGGTCCAAATATTTTAAAAACAGTCAACAATCTGAATAAAAAAATTGTGAATTATTTTTTTTTTCATGATTTTGCCAAGGCTACAGCTCAACATAAAAAAAGGTTTGACCGTTATGTCTCCAACCATCTTATTGATGCTCTGTATTTAGGTCTCAGAATCTAAATGCTTTCGACTCAGTTCAATACAGAAACTTGAAATTTTTTATAAAAAAATAGTCAGGTTTCCGGCATCCATAAAAGCAAATTAGATTTGAATAGTGCTTTTCTGATTTATGCTGTGTAATTACTCGCAATATTTCAGTCCTAATCTTGCGAAATGCAAAAGTTGGAGGTAAGATCTGTGTGAGCATTTTAAAAGCACTAACATTTTCAAACCGGCAACATTGTGATAAGAATGTAAGCAATAGCCAACCGTATTTTGGAATTATAATTTTAAGATACGAAAATATAAGTGTAAGATTTACCTGCTGATGGAAGGACGGAAAAGAGGGACTGCAAAAAAGAATACAATTTTCATGTATTCTCATGCAAACTAATGATTCATTTAGTTCATATTGAAATGTGTTAATCAAAAGCGTGAAAAAACTAACTAGTAATATCACAATGTGCATGACACCCAATTATATTAGATGGTAAAGCTTGCTGATTTTGGTCACTTGAAAACCAAACTTTGAGATCGAAAAAATAGCTGAAAATAATATAACTATTCGTATACTTTGTTTAGAAATATGGAGTCTCAACACCATTGGCAATAATATTAATTATAAAAGTTATGTTGAAATTCAAATGCTCAAAATTTAGTTATACTGCTAAAAAAATGTAACAACATTGAGATATTAGATGAATACTGAACTTATTTGACTGGCATCTGGTTAGAATCTCTGAGATCAAAAGGATATTATTATAAACTTTCAATTTGGGTTTGTATGTCTGATGTGATTTATAAGTCAAATGAATAGGACTGCCAATTTCTTCTCTCTTCCACCAATGGTATGGCTTATATGCTAGTGCTAAATCACAAGGTTTACTAGAACTTCTGGCAGGTAGGTTAGGCTATTTGCTAAAGCTAAATTAAATTCTTGTTCTTTGCTTGAGTTCAACATAGTGTTATTTGTGTAACCTTATTTTGTTTTGAAATGAAACGGACCTAGCAGCCTTTTTATAAAAAATAAAAAAAACCATAGTGTTATTTCTTCCTTGTTCTATCTTGATGTGAAGAATGTAAAATATTCTGTAGCGTCTAGGAATATACGGAGTATTACGATCAGTGGGATTAAAGAATTGAGAGATGAGTATGGGCGCATTGAAAAAAACAGAGATGAACGATAATGGCGATACTTGGAATGAGGAAGAAGGAATAAATTTCAAATTACTTAATTAATTACTAACATAATTGATTTTGTAAATTACATGCCCTTTTATAGACAAAGAATTACATCTAGCTCCTCAGCGCCACCTTATCAATCCGTTGGATATTTGTGTTAACTAACTGTCTTGCTGCTTAATCGTCTCTAATTGGATCTAGTTTTTGTGCGTTCAATCCTCGCATGGGTGGCCCGCTCTTCAGTGTCCAATATTCCTTCACTCAGTGCATTGATCAGTGGGTCCTTTGTAAGTCTATATTCATTTTAATTCTGTTTCACTGGTCAGCTCGCCTATTGAATCTAAGGAGTTGTCACCCAGAATACAGCGACTCATTTGATTTGATTATCTGCCCGAATGCTTTGACCTTGCTGCCCCAACTTATATTCATTTAGTATATAGTCAAGTGGTAAAAAAAAGATAGTTTATAAGTTAATTTTAATGCGTTTATTTTTCATCATTTTTTTACCGCTTGAATTTATACTAAAGTAATTCGAAAATTTATAAATTTAACATGTAAACGCATCACTCGTGAAGTAAACCGGTTTTAACGGTTTGAATTCGTTGCTTGAAATCAACCACGTAAGTTTGTGAGTTAAGCTCACAAAGAAACTTGGTGAGCTTAAGAACATCCTAGTTCTACTCTTTATACATATGAAGTGAACAATGTTTACATAAATAATGGTCCCCCAATCAAATCCCCCAAACGTCCCCGCACCATAACTATCATAATTGCCTGGGGGGACTGCAAAAAATTCAACGTTGAATATTTTCTTAAAGTATTAATACTTATGCACGAAAGTATTTATACCTATGCACGGAAGTATTTATACCTATGAGGTGACCAATTTTTACGTAAATAATTCTCCCCAACCGAATCTCTCAAACATCTCCGTACTATAAATATCTGTAGGGAACCACTCAAACTAAATGAGAGGGACCATACACGTTTTTAAAAATATTAATATTTCCATAACTATCTGGGGGGCCGCAAAACTTGACATATTTTTACATATAACAATGGATGACGTCTGAAAATATTAATATCAAGTATTGCAAGTATTTAAACCTATGCACTGAAGTATTTATATGTATATATATTGTACAAAGTTTGATCTTCAAACGTTCAATAATATTAAGTTACACAAGTATTAATATCTTATTTTGCAAGTATTATACTTATATTTATTCCTATGAGGGTAACTATTTTATTAGAGGAAGGTTGACGCGGAAATGATTGGAGAAGGTTGATGCGGGGTCGCTACTACTTCATTAGAGGAAGGTTGATGCGGAGACCATTGGGGGACTGACAAAGAAATGATCATAACAAGTTACGTATCAAA
The DNA here is from genome assembly GCA_028015225.1 of Carex myosuroides. NCBI lineage: Eukaryota > Viridiplantae > Streptophyta > Magnoliopsida > Poales > Cyperaceae > Carex > Carex myosuroides. The sequence goes on from CM051481.1 coordinate 4,568,273, forward strand.
GTATTAATATCTTATTTTCAAAGTATTTATACCTATGAAGGTTGATGTGAAAACGAGTGTGAGACTGGAAAAGAGAGGACCATAGTACAATCTCTGAAAAAAATTAATTACCACTCTAGGAAATTCAAATTAAATCAATACCACCCTGTCCCTATTTTTTCCATTCCTACCACCCACGCGGCCTCAGTCTGCGCACCAAATTGGATCAGTGCGTGGACTAGGGAGGCGCACCAAGTTTTTTTTTCTGTTTTGGAATTCAATATTATTTTGATAAAATTACAATGTATGTCATCTATTATACGTATTTTCGTATGTCCGGCTAATTTTATCAATATTATTATACATTTGGATATTAGGGACTTATATTTTGAAATATTTGTTAGATTAGTTCTTTTGATGTATTAATACACGACATCATCGATGCCGCGTTAACATCAGGTCCTGAGATAACATCTGACACTGAGGTCGACATTGACCCGTTTATCCAAGACTCCGGTTCCTCCATCCAAGGTTCCCAGTCTCCCAGTCTCAATCCAAAACTACGTTGGTGCGCCGTTTGTCATGATCAAGGACCAAACGACGAAATGGTTAAATGTCGAGAGTGTTTTCAATGGTTCTACACCTTACATGAGAATGAAATAATACGAGAAGGCAGTTCGGACATCCAATTTAGTTTTTGAAAATGCACGAACTGTAGACCGGACATTCCCGAAAAAAATCGTTTAGACACCGCCACGTCGGCCGAAATTGAGGCTGATGCACACTTTGAGGATACTAATAACGAGGTTATGGATTCATCAACCTCGTCTTATTTAATTTCCATGTTCTCGCATTTACTTTTTAATGTTCTTTTTCAATGTTCTGTTTTTTAGTTCAATGATTATGTCTCGTCTTTATTTTTCATCAATTATATCCTGCGTTAATATCTTTTGTTGCTATATATTACTCATTGTTTATAATTGACTTTCGACTCCGAGGTCAAGCAGTACTCGGGGGCTATGCAAATTGCACAACGCGCGAGTTATCAATTTTCGTGACCCATGCATAATTTCGAAACGACATCGCGAAAAAAAAAGACAAAGCAAGGCTTGTCTAACTAAACAACGTCGAATAAAATGATGTTGGCTTGTCTACAAAACGACGTCGACCTCATCCGATCACGCAACCTCGACCTTGAGAAAAATCACGATAAATGACCAGTACAAATAACGTCGCGAAATTATACTCAGAGGCTATCTAACATGTCCAACACCGAGACACAACACCACTCAGGGGCTATTCGATCGACTTACTCGACCCGAGGAAACTTTTTTTTCTTTTATTAAAGCAATCAATCCGAAAGCATCAAAGTGACGCATTTCAGAGTGATAGGACGTATCACAATCTAGTAAGTTATTAATTACGAGCACGCAAAAACTCAAGTTTGTGTAGACATAATTTTACGCATTCGGGAAGCTGACTTGAAAGCTAACAAATGATTATAGTTTGGGTTTTATATCACCCATATATTGATGCATAAATAAACCGATTGTCATCAAATCTATTGCAGCCAAATCAACATAGAAGCTCATGATATCCATGACCCCGTCGTGATTTTCTACACAGATGACTGCTAGATTCAAGCCATAGCAGAACCGGATGCCCAGCCGTCCCCACCAAAAAGCATGAGTCAAGATATAAAACGCGAACATCTTCTAGCGCTCACGATCGCCACTCCATTCTCTTCTCTCACCTACTTAAAGAAATACAGATAAGCAAAACCAGACAAACAAACAAACAAATATATATAGAGAGATGATCGCGTCGGGTATCAGCTTCGCCCGTTTGCTCTGCCATCTCCGCCGCCTCCTCCACTGCCTCAGCATCGTCTACTTCCATGACCTTTTTATCAGCCTCTTCTTCATCTACAACCACCTTATCCCTCGCACAATTCACCTCTCCATTGGCCCCACTGCCGATCTCACCTCCATCCACATCTGGACTCCACTTCTCCACCGCCGCTCCAAACCAACCCTTGTCCTGATCCATGGCTTTGGCGGCGATGCCAAGTGGCAGTGGCACAACCAGATCAGAACTCTTTCTCGCTCCTTCAATCTCTACATCCCCGATCTGATTTTCTTTGGAAATTCCCGATCCAACAGCCCCAATCGCTCAGTTCATTTCCAGGCAAAATGCATTGCGCAAGCGATGAAGCATCTGGGATTGGAGAGGTACAATATAGTGGGAATCAGTTACGGCGGATTTGTGGCGTATAGAATGGGATTAGATGTGGCGACGAAGGAGGTTGAGAAAATAGTGGTGCTGACGAGTGGGGTTTGCGCGTCAGACGAGAGAAGAAGGGAGTTGGTGCAGAGGGAGGGCCGGGATGTCAGAGAGATACTCTGTCCGCTGAGGCCGGAGGATCTGCGGCTGCTCGTGCTCCGGACCATGCACCGACCGCCGGTCTGGATGCCAGATTTTTATCTCCGCGATTTCATCGAGGTTTGTATTGCTACCTGTTCTCTCCGTGCAATTACACGTAGAACCTTGAGATCGACCTGTTCTGAATCTATCTTTTTCGATCCAAACTGGAGGGATACCATCTTGTTTTTAATCCAAACTGGGTGGAATGAGATATCTCAGCAGGAAAGTGCCAGCAATCATTATAATAATAGCGATACGGATATTAGTGTTTGATTAGTCCATTATTAGTAATAATGACACTAATACAATTTTTACGACTTAGGTTACAATACAAGTGTTGCACATATTATTTTCTATTCCCGAAAATAATATATTCAGTGCTTCACTATTATGATTTTTAAGACGAGAGAATTGCACCTTAGAATTAATAGTCCTATTTGAGACAAATTTTAGTAAATAGATTTGTTCGAAAAATCCTTACAGTTAATTCTGAATGCATTATTTAGATATGAGAACGCCTCAGGAACAGGAACAGGTATCCGCGAGAGATACTAGATACTGTCAGTGTATTTTCGCCGATACTTTCCGCTAATAGAAAAAACACCTTTCTCATTTTTTTTAAACCTCTGGAAACATTCTCTCTCCGCTTTTGAATAAAATGGAGACGACCAGAGAAGCGAGTTTGTTTGTTCCCCTGCTTCTGTGGGAATATATACAGAGACAAATTTCTCAGAATTCGTATCTCTGCATTAAAGAATCTTTTGAGTTAATGCATCTGAACCATCCGATTCACTTTAAGATCCGTGCAAATTAGATCTGCACTAATATTAAAGGATCTCTGTTAAAATCAGACAGCCGGATTGGCTCCGTTTAATATCAGACGGTCGAGATGCATTAACTCAAAAGATTTTCTTTTGAGTTAATGCAGAGGATACGTGTTAAATTTCGCGTGTGTCGCGGTATTTATTGTTTACAGTTTTTCTTTTGTACTAGACTCCTGCGAATGCGACACGTCCAGAAATTAAATAGTAGTGTAAAATCGCTTTTTATTGCTGGTAATCAATCACGGAACAAAAATAGACCAATTTTACAAGCAAATATCTTCATTTTTTCATCAAACTTTTCCAGGAAGATCACTAGATCAGAAGTCCAAAATCCAAATAATTATTTCTCACAATTTTATGTGTCAAAATACGTGTTGTTAAAAACAGCAGTTTAGTGGTCGATTAGTCGTTGGTGGTGACTAAATTATTACAAATCTTCCATTTTCTGTTTATACTGCTGATTAATTTGGTCATTTTTATTATTATTTTTTGTGCATTTATCTGTTATAAGTATTATAATTTGTCATGTTTTATCTGAGTTTTTCTAAATGACAATTTCATAAAATTTAATTAATTAACAATGAAATTAAGTTAAAATAAATTTATCTAATAAGATTGATGAGTTAAATTAAATATTTTTTAATATTTACAAATATATATATATATATAGAGTCCGGCTAAATTGCTGCCGGCAGCATTCTGGACAGCTGCTGCCGGGGGCATTTCGGTCATTTCCGGTGTTCAAACAACAAATTTTTTTATACAGATATTTAATCTATATTAAAATCTACTTGGAGACCAAATTTTACATTTTTTGGAATTTTTTAGCTATTTATTAGGCCACTTTGAAATTGGCTGATACGGGTGAACAGTGCACATAATTCTGGACCATGTGATCTGGAATTTTCAAAGTGGCTTAATAAATAGTAAAAAAATTCCAAAAAATGTAAAATTTGGTCTCCAAGTAGATTTTAATATTTAGAACACGTTGAACGGTTCGGATTTGTTGTTTGAACACCGGAAATGACCGAAATGCCCCCGGCAACAGCTGTCCAGAATGCTGCCGGCAGCAATTTAGCCGGACTCTATATATATATATTTGAGAATGACTAATATACAAACGTTTGTTCCTGGACTCGGGAACAAACGGTTCAATTTTTCGATTTTCAAAGTCCCAACAGTTGATCCAAACCGTTAGATATTCAATCTATATTAAAATGTGCTTGGAGACCAAATTTTACATTTTTTAGAATTTTTTCACTATTTATTAAGCTGGTTTGAAAACCGCTGATTTTATTAAACTTATGCACCATTGAAAAACAACGGTTTTCAAACCAGCTTAATAAATAGTAAAAATTCTAAAAAAATGTAAAATTTGGTCTCCAAGCACATTTTAATATAGATTGAATATCTAACAGTTTGGATCGACTGTTTGGACTTTGAAAATCGGAGAACCGAACCGTTTGTTCCTGAGTCCAGAAACAAATGTTTGTATATTAGTCATTCTCTCTCTCTATATATATATTAGTAAAATTCCGATTACTCGGTCGCATACCGATTAATTGCTAAACGGTATTCTGTCCGTCCGACGAACGCATATCGTTATTTACAACACTTATCAAAATATACGACCTATTAGTTTGCGGGTCTTCATTGCTGCAGTGAGGATCTGCCAAGAATGTACCATGACCCACAATTTAGTATAATGCAATATGATGTAAATAAATCACTACAAACAAATAGAATGTACATATAAATTATTAAGCCCGGACCCAACCAGTCGTCACCAAGCTCCCAAGCGGCGGTTCCAATAATCAGTTTCACTATTTTAAGAGTGTCATTGGAATCTTATGACTACTACCTAAAACATGGTCCTGATTTCTAAAAAGAAGAAAAAGGCTAGCATGATATCAAATAGATCCGTTTTGGGATCCTTAGCTCTTTCCATGGAGGTCAATTTGGGTCCGATGCCCATCGGACTCAAAGTGAGTTCGATGGGTTCAGTGACCGTCCGATCTGCTTTAAGATTTGCGTTCCCAACTTTCACGTCTGCTTTAAATTCGTGCGTAGAAATCTTGAAGCAGATCAGACGGTTCCGAAACCCATCGGACCCAAATTTGAGTCCGATGGGCATCAGACCCAAGCTGCTCTCCTTTCCATGAGTATAAATGCAGTGGGCCTTTTGGAGGGATATCAGACCAAGGCTAGCATGTTCTTAATTTGAAGTGGTATGGAGAGGTAGCACTTCATGCATGCATTGTGTGGAGTGGGGACCAACTAGACAAAGTAGGCTACCTAAATAGTTGAGTCGCCATGAGTATAGCAGCAACAATTAATCAAATTCTAAATCCATAATTATTATGTTTGGCATCCTCAAACCTAATTAACTACTGAGCATTTAATTGTTGAGTATTTTATATATAATAATTTTGTACTCTTTTGCCTTTAATATTTATAAAACCTTCGTACTCAATGAATAGGTTAGTTGCAAGCGCACAACCTATCGATTGTAGTATTTAGGTGTCGATCCGCAGGGAGATAGGGAAATACCAATTTTTAATAAAGAAAACTACTTCTAAAACAAAACAATAAAAGTAAAGTGGGGGGGTTTTGTTCTAAAATCCTAAGGTTGGATTCAATACCCGAAAGAGAGGAGTTTCAAACAATAAATGTAAATAAAATAAAGGAAAGAAAGATTGGTTTGTTTTCAAGTTTAAGGAGATCTAGGGGTATTCGGTCTACAATTCCTTGCTAATTCTATTTATTCGGTTTGTTTAAATTCATGTTTGATTTGATGAGGTTTCTAACCTATGTTAGCCTTTGGAACAAATATTAATACAAATACTTTGCGCTTTATGGATTAATGTGCCTCGAATTCTAGGGCTGTCACTAACCTAGAGGGATATTTAATCTCATGCTTCAAAGCATATATCGATATTTGTTCTAAGGTGTCCTAATTAGGATTTGCCTTCGCCTTTCGGTCCTTCACCAAAATCCTAACCTTAATTTCTATAGTTCCGGATTGGATATCAAAGTACGGTCGCTTCTAACCCAACCCTAAGGTGTGTCTTTATGGTTTCAATTAGTAGTCTCCTCATGACCAATGCCGGAATTTAATAAATTTAAAGCGGAAAAACACGATCAACGCGATTTCAAAACTACTTCAATTCAATAAACCCTAACCAGGTGAACTCAAAGGAACGAACACTAATGAAATTCATAAAGAATAAATCACAGAAATTAACAATCAAATCCGATAACACAATCATAATAAAAACAAATATCCGAATAATCTAGAATTAAACAAGTTCATGCATTGACCTAAACCCCTAGAAAGAGAACTACTCTCTCTTGGAGAGATCCATAACAAAAATTGGCAAAAACAATAAGAAATGAGATAAAGAAATGATTACACCCTTTCTTAGATCTAAAACCTCGGTCTTGCCGACTCCTTGCTTGAATCTTCTTCTTCTCCTTCCTTGAAAAGCCTTCGAGAATTTCTGCAGGATCTCTCTCTCTCTCAATTTGTGGAAAGATGGATATAATAATGGATGATCAGAGAGATGAAATTCTTCTCCTTTTATAGCCAAAGGCCTTGCCCAATTTAGAGGATAGTAGTGGGGTTAGTGGGTGCACTCCTCAGACTGCTATGGCTATTTTTGGCATTCTAAAACGTGTTCCTTGTTGGCCAAAAATAGAAAACCTCCTGAAAATGCGAATTTCTGGCTGTCTGCGAGTCCAGTGCGTCCGCACTGGAGTTGAGTGCGGGTGGTCTTAGTCGCACCGACTCCAAATCCCCTTTGGTTCCAAGTTTCCTTTTCTGGATTTTCTGCAAAATTTCCTGAGTGCGTCCGCACTGGATCTTAGTGCGTCCGCATTGGCATGTTGTTTTCTGTTTTCCAAAGAATCCGAAGATTTCAAAAATAGTCTAAGTACTGAGTGCGTCCGCACTGGCTGTGAGTGCGTCCGCACTGGAGTTGAACTTCTGTATTTCGGAAGATTCTGAAAGTCGCAAAAATCGGCTAAGTAGCGAGTGCGGATGACCTCACTCGCACTGGAGCTGAGTGCGGACGCATTACGCTCGGACTTTTCGTCTGTGAGGTCTGCGCTGCTGGAAAATCGGCTAAGTACCTAGTGCGTCCGCACTGGTGGAGAATGCGTCCGCACTGGGCAGTTTTTCTTCATTTTGCACTGTTTCCTGCATTGAAACATCGAGCGAACGCAGTAACTTGATTCTTGGTGTATTATATTCGCTTTATATCCAAAATACAAGATATTTGGTGTTATTTTATGATAAAAACTAGATCGACGGTGTATATAAAATACACCTATCATTAATTTCTAGATGGCGAATAGGATCTCCAATCTGATAGATATAGCACATATAGTCCTATATTATATAAAAATTTGAGTGAATTTAGCATGTGCCAAGCTCGCCAAAAAAACTTGATGAGCTTAACTCTAAAATCTATCAGATCGGTTTGGCTTAAAATGACGAATTCAAACCTTTAAAATCTATCTACTTCAGGAATGATGCGTGTATATGTAAAATTTTAATTTTTTTGAATTTATTTAGTACAATGTCAAGCGATAAAAAAATTAAAAGTTTATAAGTTATTTTAATGTATTTATTTTATTATTATTTATTGATTACTTGACTGTGTAATAAATGAATTTACTAAATCAATTTAGAATTTTAAAATGTTGCATGTTCATGGATCACTCACAAAGTAGATTTGTTACACAGTGTAAAATCAATATGATAATATTTTGTGTTAAACTCATCGAATGTGAACCTAAGTGCGTATCTTCTAAGATCTCTCATATTTTGTGTGACCGATGTGTCTGGTGCCTATTCGGGGCGCAGGGCAGTAGTATTTGAGCTTTGAGATTCGTGCATAATATATTTGAACGGTTGAGATTTTCAAAAATCACGCAAAATATGAGATATCTCAGATAATGCGAATTCGCTCACCCTCCACCTAAAAAGTGCCATTAATAAAAGGACAACATTTAGCTCTGACGGTCAAGAGGAAAATAGCGAACCAATAGAATCATAGACTTGTAGATAGAGTGGGAAAAATGGTATGGAGGAGCCAGCTCGATCTGTCACATAATAGCATGATACGCGTGTCGGTTATGTGTTGTTACTCGCGTGTTTCCGTGCTGTGACTATTTGTGCCGTGATCATCTTTAGAAAATTTGGCACGGCACGCGAGAGATCTAGTCAGCACACGGCGCGTGGTCACGCGAGTCACGTATAATTAGGACCCTTTGACTAAATGGTGAATCTTGAATAAACTAACCTAAACTATGATCAAATGATCACGCGAGTCACATTTGGTCACAACACCTTTGGCACGGCGTGACTCGCGTGGCGTGATCACCCCTGACATTTTGGTCACGGCACGGCACGTTTTTTCCTCTCTACTTAATTATAAGTGCCAGAGGCTTTATCTATTGATAACAAAGCCCACAATGAAAGCCATAGAGCAAAGCCCTTTACCTAAATTACAGAGAGCCCAATAAAGGTCAGCCTAGTTTATGTCATTATTCCCAGGAGTTGTAATCATACTATTATGGATTCTGGACTGATAGTCTTAAAAAATAAATGATGAAAAATGAATCTATTACAATCCGTGCGCACGAATATTAAAATAGATCGGACAGTCTTGAATCTCATCCAGAATATACAAAGTAGGTCCGATGGGCCTACTCTGCACTCGACCAGAATATACACAGCACAATTATTCAAATATAATATATGCGGTCAAATATTTCTATATGATTTTTATATGCATTCATAGTTCGTTGACACGTGATTTGGTTGTCAGGTGAAGTACATGGATCAGAGGAAGGAGAGAGTAGAGCTTCTTGACGAGTTGCTTAGTAACGGGGCTGGTGTTAATCCCCTCCCTGTGCTTTCTCAGGTATGCTTATGCTCATGGGTTTTTGTACCCCATGTAAACAGAGAATATATAAACCATCCACCTAACTGCATGTTCATGGTTTGAGCACTGAACCCGTATTAGCCACATGAGTGCATGACCAATCACAAATTAAGCAATCACTAAAAAAATTAACACTAGGTATGCGTTGGCATTGCTCCCTTTAGCTCGATCTCTTTTTCCTTCAAAATTGTTTTATATTTTACTTTTGACACAGGAGACATTGCTTTTGTGGGGAGACCAAGATAAAGTGTTCCCTGTTGATCTTGCTCATGAACTACATAGGTATATTCCTAATATAACTATATTATGCTGCTACTTAAAAGTTGGGTTAAATTCATGCATATCCCTAAAATATCATAAAAAATTAAGCATGTGGTATGCTCTGCAAAATACTTCATATCCCCTTTTAAAAACATATAAATATCACATATGCTCCTGATTTCTTTGATGTGAAGTCTATTTGAAGGAGAGTGCTCGGAGGATTAATCCCCCTCAAATTTTCAATTAACACATAATGTTTGCTATCTTTGTAGGGATATCCATGATGCATATTTCCTTTAGAATAAAATGCACAAAAAAAGTGTTTCATTCTGTATTAACATATATCTTTGTTTATTTTGTTTAGGCATTTGGGGAAAAGGTCGAGGCTGGAGATAATAAAGGATGGAGGACATGCACTGCAGTTGGAGAAGGCGCGCCAAGTTAACCGCCATATCCAGCACTTTCTTTTGCCTACATCTTACAGCAAATGAAAATTTGGTGAAGTTATATTAATTATTTGTACGTACTTGTATATATTTGTTTCATATATCTAGATCCTCTGAATCTGGGAACATGTGTTATCTCATGCTTTCCTCACTTGTGCTGTTAGCTAAGTATTAACAGCTAAAGGAAATGTTCATGAGCTATTTTCTGAAATTAAGGTTAATACTATATGTATGATCCAGGACAAGTACCGCCTTGCTAGTATCTCGGTAACTAATCTTGTACATTAGGGAATAAATTCTTAATGAGATATATATCATCGATTTTAGTTTTCTTGGTCAAATTCTTAGTTTTTTTTTCTCGATTTTAATTGGCATTTAGTTGAGGTTTCAGTCAAGATCAGGTCTCATATTGACTACAGTGACCAGGTACCACCATTTTTGTTGCATAGAATACCAAACAGTTGAACATACTTAATTAGCCTGTATTTTGACTATTTTCTTTATTATGTTGCTTTACTTCAACATTAAATGTTACGCATCAGTACTTTTTGTAAAGTAATGTGGGCAACTGAAACTAATATAGCTTATAAAGCCTATCAAACAAAAGGTGATATGCTTTTCTCGTAGTTCAAATATTTAGATTAAACAGAGCATGACTTGAATTTAATTTCTATTTGAAGATATTGGAACTCTTAATGCACCTCATAGTTTCTTTTTCTTTTTTCTTAGAAGAGTGGTGGGATCAAACCATCCACCACTCTAATATTAATTTAGGGATATTCTTACTGGATTTCAAAACTGCAATCTCAAAATTAATTAGTAGCATGACAAGTTCATAGCCATATCTCAGTAAAGATCATAGTGACAAATGAATTATTCGGATTTAGTTTGGCATGATCAAAAATTCGTGATTCGGAAATAATTCGGATATAATTTGAGAATGATTCGGTATTATACATGTGTAAAATCTCAGAAGTGAAAGGTTATCAATGCAAAATTATATATTAATTTATTATTAAAAGACTATTCCAGAAAAAGCAGTGGACACCGAAAATTTTATATTAATTTATTATGTTGCCTCAACGTAATCAAAATTTCAAACGTGTTGTAGTTTGACTGGTAGTTTGCTTTTTGGCTTGTAGCTTGCTTTTTTGAAAAAGGAGAAGGCAAAAGTTCAAAATGCGTGTAACTCTTTTCTGTTGCCGGACCTTGAGTTTTCACAACGGGGCGGTCCGGTCCGGGACGGTTCAAACCCGCCCGGTCCACGGGTATTCCGGTCCACAGATCTGGCGGGTTGGACGGATCCACGGATCTGACGGGTTGAATGGGTCCACGGGTCTGGTTTTCAGATGACAAGTATCTGAGATCATCCATTAATTAATTGTTAATTGAGCCTTTAAACAGTTGTTAGTATACTAAAGTTGGTGGGAATATCACAAACCTAAATTGTAGATCACCTATATACTGGACAATAATTGAAATTTACTCCCCACGCTTTCCGAAATATCTCTGTCTCACTTACCACTAGAGACAACATGATAGAATCTGCAGTTGATCTTGGGCTTATGAATTTCCGAAATATCATTGTCTCACCTACATACATACTTCAGCACTTGTCAAAGGAACTGTCTAAATTTGTGATTTCATCTGTCCGCTGGGTCATCAAATAACAGTAGACAAATCTAAACACATATTTTTTATTCGCAGAAAATTTGACTTTATAAAATCACTAATTTAGGTATTTGACGGTTTTTATAGACAATATAGATCATTTGATCTGAAAGCAGCGGTTTAATTATGTTTGTCTGGAACAAACATTTTATTGCAAGTGTACTGTTGGAGAGAAGCCGAACCAATTAAATTGGACATCAATATATATTTTAATATCAACACAGTATCATTCCGAACTTGTAATTAATAGACTAGTATATCAATTTGATTATTATATCTCGTTAATAAATAATGATGGTAACAAATTATTTTCATGTTTTGGATTTGGAAGCGATAAAAATTCAAGCCAACTTAATTTAGCCAGCACTGCACCTGATTCTCGCCATCTTCGTTGTATAATAGAGTCATAAAATAGCTACTAAAGTACCCCCACTTTGTAGTTTGTTCTCCACTCCGAAAAAAAAAAACAATGGTTGCCTTAGACATTAGAAAATTATCATACTTTGGAGAGGAATCTTTTTTTTAAAAGAATAGGAAGAGGAATAATGAAAGTGAGAACAAATAATCTCATGTCATTAATTGTCTTCTTGTATCTGCTTATCTATATATGCATACTTGTAACTCAAGATCATCATCAAGGAGTCCGGATTTTCAAAAGTAACTCAAACTTTGAGTTTAAATCCACACCGTCGGATCAATATCTGGGTCAATCCGATATAAAGTAGAATGCATAGAATCTCTTTAACATTAATTGAGAACAAATAATTTTACATTATTAATTGTCTTCTTGTATCTTTTTATCTATGCATATTTGTAACTCAAGGTCATCATCAAGGAGTCCGAATTTTTAGAAGTAACTCAAACTTTGAGTTTAAATCTGCACCGTTGGATTAATATATGGACCAATCAGATCCAAGATAGAATGCATAGGGTCTCTTTAATATTAAGTGAGAACAAATAATCTCATATAAAAGCGTGAAGCAACAGGGGAGTATAACCCTAACCTGTCGCTTTGAGAATCATTGAGCGACTCCCACTGCCCGCCCGTCTCCACCCCCCACGGGCCCACCCACCTACTGAGCAGACGAGGCCCTCCTCCTTCCGCCATCCCTTTCCACCACCTTTCTTCTGTTGAGTCGGCGCTTCTACTTCGGATCTGATTGTCGCTCTCCACCATTTCGTCTCTATTAAGTCGGTGCTTCCGTCTCGGATGTGGTCGCCAATCACCACCATCTCGCCTCCGTCGAGCTGACACTTCCACCTCGGATCTAGTCATTGCCGCTCCATCGTCTCTCCTCGAGTTGTGCTTCCGCCTCAGGTAGCCTTAGGATTCGGTCCGCTCCCTCGTTAAGGGGGTTTGAGAGTCCACCACCCTATCTCAACTCCTCCGTCTGGTCTGGTCACTGCTCATCGCTCCACTTTGCCGCTCTTCGTCTCGTCTCGTTTCAATGGGTTCGGATGGAGGTGTTGTAAATTCGCCTCACCTCTACTATAGTATTCACTATATCTATGTTTAAATAAGGTATGTTTATAGTTAGTGATGATGATGCGCTGACGGTGATCCCTTTCCTCCTCCTCTTCTTCTTCTTCTTTTCCTCTCTCTTCTTCTTCTTCCTTTTTCTTATCTCCACTCTCTGTGTTTCTTTTTAAATAACTCAGGCACAAACCTAATCTGAGCACGAAGGCTCTCCTGGATACCCATGCCTTGTCTTGATTACAGCACTGCTTTGTGCTAAAGACAATAAATTATGCAGGCTCATAACCTACCAATCTGAGCATGAGCACAGAAAATCATGCATGCTCACTATCTGCTGATCTGAGCGCAGTAACCCTTGGTTCTGTTTTTTTTTCTGATTTTTCTTGTCTACTTTTAGAAATGGGTTTCAGTTGTAATAGTGTAAGTACTGGTACAGATGTTGCATGTACTGGTACGAAACAATGTGTACCTGGTTTTTGTCCTAATTAATGAAATATCACCTACAGACTTTCAACCAAAAAATAAAAAAAATAATCTCATATCATTAATTGTCTTCTTCTATATGTATATCTATGCATACTTAGAGTGGGAAAAATACCACGGCAGAGCCGGCTCCATCACGGAACGACACGATTAAAGCACGGCATGCGTGACGGTTACGTACCGTGACTCGCATGTCTCATGCCGTGATTATTTTTATAAAATTTGGCACAGCACGTCACGTGTAATTATGACTGTTAGATCTTGACCAAATGATGAATCTTGAATAAACTAAGAGTGAGGCTACGGTACTATGCATAACACGGAAGTCCGTGATACGACTGAATATTTGAGGTTTCAAAATTCTAACCGTCGATCCGAACTGTTCAACATGATTATAAAATGAATATGTACTTGCAAATCAAATTTTATATTTTTTTGAATTTTTTTACTATTCACTACAGCAAAATAAGATATCTGCGCCCAATAACAGCGACCGGTGCTATCGCCGGTCGCTGAAAGTATTTTTTCCAAGAAATAAAAAAAATCATTCACTTCGGAGACCAATATTATCAGCGACCGTTCAACGACTTTTCAGCGATCGCAAGAGCACGGGTCACTAAATGTATTGGTAAAAAAAAATCGCGAGCGCCAGATCGAAAACCCTCCCGCATCAGAATCAAAACCCTCTCGCCTAAATTTCAATTTCGCCCCTTTTCAGTTTTGCTCCATTTCTCCACCGCTCAGCACAACGTCGAGCCCCTCTCTCAGTCAAGGCAAGGTGCCCGACATTACTCCGTCCGGATCGCTCTCTCCTCGTCAGCGTTAAATCGCGTAACGAAAACAAAAGGGTTTCAGTGTTCGGAGTTACGCGATTTAACGGTGACGAGGAAATCGGTGACAACGAACTGGAGAGAGTGACAACGAGAAAATCGGTGACATCGAGTATAAATGCCGACAGATGGGGTCCAGTGGTCAGAAACGGAGGAAATCGGTGACAAGCCATTTTTTATCCAATTTTTTATTCAATAGAAATCTGAGTTCCCTTTATTCCCTTTCGTTTATCCATTTTTATCCAATTTTTTGTTCTCTACGATAGCTAACTTAACGACATATTCAATATTCTTTTTGTTACTTAATTAAACAGAGATAACAAGCCAAACTACCCAAATTGGAATTCATCAGATGGTAACAGTATAATCAATGGATAATTATAATTGATGATAAGCATTAATCACGTGGCTCTCGCTTCTTTTTACGAGATGCCAAATCAATGTTCTTATTTTGAGTGATTTCTGGTAAATCTGACTTGACTCTAATTGATTTGTTTTCTCAGGTTATTATTGGAGATAATGACCTAATCTCAGGTTATTCTTTCTTTAATGTCTCTTTCATCTTTTTTTGCTTGTGTTGTTTCTAGTTCATCTCTTTGCCTTTTAGCAATGAATTTTGTACATTAGTACTAGTTCCTGGCATATTACATTGCCATGGAACTATGTTACTGTTTTAAAACTACAAGACATGTTAGTTCTGCCCTCCTTTGCAATAAATACAAAGTAAGGGTCTATCTTGTAAAAATGTCTGAAGTGAGAAGGTTTGGTAGAGTCTTGAATCACAACTTCCAGTCCATGAATTTTTTTTCATCTATTCAAGCTATTGTTTTGACAAAACCAGAAAATAAGCTTCTAAAAAATTGTTTTAGTTTTTAATCTTAATTAAATTGATTTGAGAATATATTGTCGATCAAGATAATAACATGTGCTTTAGAGATGCTAAAATACAGTCTAATAAATTTCTGATTATCTTTATTTGTGTTGTAATTCACTACTGGACAGGTGTAGTGAAAGAAAAGCTCAAATCTCACATACCAGATCGCCGGGTGCAGGTTTATATCTCTATTTTACCGTTAGTTGTACAACTCATGGTTACTTCGTGTTAATTTGTCATTTGGAAAATCACAATGGAGTCATTTGCAAAATTATATGGCGTACTCCAGGAATTATCACTCGAGGATGATATGGTTTAGATAGTACTTGACATTTAGATTATCTGTTTATGTTATTCGACATTTATGTTTATATTACTTGACATTTTGATGTTTATGTTTGATGATATGGTATACAGTTTCCCGATATTTATGTATCGATGTCTTGTATTATGTGTATGTATCGATGTTTTGTATTTATTTATTGTATATATCGATGTTTATGTTTAAATTTGTTTGTATGTTTATGTTGTATGTTGTTACGTGTCGTATCAATTATTAAATGGTGCAAATTTAAATAATAAAAAAAATTCCAAAAACCTGACAGAAGACTATGCGACCGTTTTTTCTGACGTACGTTACAAAAAATAACAGCGACAAAAAAAAAGTGGTCACAAAAAAGTATTAGCGACCGGATGACGTCATTCAGCGACCGGTGACGTCATCAGAAGAGTATCTGCGACAATGCTTACAGCGACCGGGGTTTCAGCGACCGGAGTCATCGTTCTGCGACCGGGATAACTATCTGCGACCGGTGCCGTGACTTTTTGCGACCGGTTTTCCGGTCGCAGAAAACCTGATCTGCTGTAGTGATTTTTTTAGATAGGTAGAAAATCACTGTTTTTGGATGGTCCAAAATTTTCAGATCAAGTGATTTTCTACCTATCTAAAAATATTGTAAAAAAATTTGAAAAAATATAAAATTTGATTTGCAAGTACATATTGATTTTATAATCATGTTGAACGGTTCGGATTGATCATTAGGATTTTGAACACTCAAATATTGAGCCGTAGCACGAGCCAAATCGTGCTATGCATAGTACCGTAGCCTCACTCATAAACTAATATAAATTATGATCAAATGGTCACGCGAGTCACATTTGGTCACAACACGTTTGGGTACGGCGTGACTCACGTGGCGTGACCACCCCTTAATATTTTGATCACAACACATCACGACACGTGAAAAATTAACTTGGTCACGGCACAACACGAGACCAAAATCATAGTGTGTTAAGACTTAAGACACATTTTTTTCCACTTTATGCATACTTGTAACTAGAGTGGGAAAAATGGCACGCCGGAGCCGGCTCTGTCACGGAACGGCACGGTTACGGCACGGAACGGCACGGCACATGTGTCATTCGCGTGCCGTGACCATTCGCGTGCCGTGTTCATCTTTTGAAACTTTGGCACGGCACGTAGTCACGCGAGTCACGTGTAATTATGACCATTAGATATTGATTTAATGGTGAATCTTGAATAAATTAACTTAAATTATGATTAAATGGTCACGCGAGTCACGCGGGTCACGGCACGTTTAGACACGGCGTGACTCACGTGGCGTGACCATTCGCGTGCCGTGACCACCCCTTGACATTTTAGTCACGACACGGCACGGCACGTGAAAAATTAACTTGATCACGGCACGGCACGAGACTAAAGTCACGGTGTGTTAGTCACGGCACGACACGTCACGTTTTTCCCACTCTACTTGTAACTCAAGGTTATCATCAAGGAGTCCGGATTTCCAGAAGTAACTCAAACTTTGAGTTTAAATCCGCACTGTCAGATCAATATCTGAGCCAATCCGATCCAAAATAGAATGCACATGGTCTCTTTAATATTAAGTAAGAACAAATAATCTCATATCATTAATTGTCTTCTTGTATCTGCTTATCTATGCACACTTGTAACTCAAGGCCATCAAGGAGTTCGGATTTTCAGAAGTAACTCAAACTTGAGTTTAAATCCGCACCGTTGGATCAATATCTGGGTCAATCCGATTTAAGGTAGAATGCACAATGTCTCTTTAATATTCGTGTCAAAGTAGATAGAACGGTCCGGATCTAAACTCAAAATTTGAGTTACTTTAGTTAAATAAAAATGAGATCAAAGTTCTAACTTATATATTTATTGAAAAATTCAATTGAATTTTGATACTATTATTTTCTTCACAGATAACATTATCAAGATATAAAAATAATTGTCGAAGTAAAGAATAATATATTAGCATGTACTAGACACTTCTGGGAAAGGGACGGCGGCCATGGATTTGCCATGCCAGGAAAAAGCTTGTGGTGAGTGCGCTAACATGGTTTTATTTTTTATTTTTTATTTCATTAATTTAGTTCAATCAACTTAGGAAAAAAAAAATTTAGAAATCATACTGTGCTTTTAATGGTAATTTTTTTTAAAAAAAATGTAAAATTTAGTCTCCATGCAAATTTTAATATGAAAATCATGTTGAACGGTTCCAATCGACTGTTTATACGTATGCGCATACACACCTACTCGGCACGATCGAGTTGAATCAGGGGCAGACCGCATGAGGCTGGGGGCTACAGTTGCCTCCTCCTGGATTGACTTTGCTCTCTTTTGAAAAAAAAATTGATCGTCTGAATTTCTGATTTGTAATTTGAGTTAAATTTAGGAATAAAATTAAAATAAATTTCTTGAATTATAATTGGTTATTAGAATTATAAGTTAGAGCATCATAAATTATAAGTCAAAACATTAAAAAGTATAAGTTCAAACATTGTTTTTTATCGAGTATCCAATTAGTTAATGGGTTTAGATTAGTTATGTAAATCTGATTCATGATTTTTTTACCCCGATGGAAATTCTAGATCCGTCATGAGTTGAATGATGTATAAAGCACCAGAATAAATACTACAAATAATTATGATTCAAGAAAACGTACAAATTAATTATGATTCAAGAAAACGTAATTTGCCCACAAGTACAACTTAGTACTCTTATTTATTTATCAATAAGAGATTGCAGAGAAATAGTAAGATCTTGAAAAGAAAATTGCACTATAACAATATTTTTCTTCAAGTCAGAGGACTGCAAGCAACAAAATGATCATGCATGGAAAAGAAACAGGTATAACAAATAAAGAAATTTAAGGAAAATAACCAAAAAGGGAGATAAGTACGACTTATTGGGTGATTTTAGAATTAAATTATTGTTCGTGTTTTCTTAAAAGATAGCCAAAATTGAGTAGAACTCGTATGAATTTTGGCTTGAAGTTAATTGCGCGCCACACAGAAATATTTGAAAACCAAAAAAAAAATTCAATATT
Source organism: Carex myosuroides (assembly GCA_028015225.1). Lineage (NCBI taxonomy): Eukaryota > Viridiplantae > Streptophyta > Magnoliopsida > Poales > Cyperaceae > Carex > Carex myosuroides. The sequence goes on from CM051481.1 coordinate 4,586,858, forward strand.
TTTAAAATGCTAATTATTATATTTGAAAATAATACGAGGTAGCAACTGGAAAATTCAATATAATTTTGAAAGTAACGATAGGGGCTCAACTAAATCCCAAGTTACGGCCTTTGTGATTACTGATTACCGGTCGCTGCCAAATAGTCATGTAGATCATAGTGACAAACAAATAGTTTGGATTCGAATCGACGGGGTTAAAAATTCGTGATTCGGAAATAATTCAGGTATAATTCGAAAATAATTTGATATCGCAAGGAAAAAAAAACCCCAAAAAAAACCTCCCAAAAAGAAAATTAAAAAAAAAATTGTGTTTTTTCGCATTTTATTCGCGAATAATTTGTAATTTGTTTTTTATTTGCGAATAAAACGTATAATACGTTTTTTTGCATTTTATTCGGTGTTCGGTTCGGAAACGTAAAAAAAAAATTATACGCGAATTATGTTACTATGATGTAGACGCTATCCTAGTGACAAACGAATAGTTCTGGTTCGGTTCGGCGGAGTCAAAAGTTCGTGATCCGGGTATAATTCGGAAATAATTTGGTACAACAAGGAAGCAAAAAAAAAACCCCCTCCCAAAAAAAATTTGTTTTTTTTCGCATTTTTCTCGCGAATAAAACGTATTATACGTTTTTTTGCGTTTTATTCGGAGTTCGGTTAGGAAACTTAAAAAAAACGAATAAAACACAAATTTATTGCGTATATTGTTACTATGGACCCTATCTACCAGCAACTCGCAACATGAACTGTAATAGAGAATCTGAATCGGAGAATGTAGACTCTGCGTGTAACCCATCTGGTTAATGTTCTTTTTTTATTTTTTGATTGATTCTGGTTAATGTCTTGTTTTGCAAGAATGTCAATATTTATAAAATGCCGGCCTGAGCTCAAGCTGAGGTATGTCAGGAAAAATTAGTTATTTTGACGCAAATACAATTTTTCCGTTAATTATCTACTTGATCCATTTGTCATAAATTTGTGTAGAAATTTGCAGACAAAAAAAAACCAAAATTATTCTGTAGTTTCATTCATGATGTCCCGAGCTAGTTGAAGGGATGATAGAGATGACGATGAGTCCTATTAAAAATAAACTTTAAATAGCAGGTGAGCATCACCAAGTTTACCCCCATTGTTTTCCGTTTCCTGTTGCAATTTTAGAACTTATGTTGGGATTAACGAAATTTTTTATTGCGTATAAATCTCTTTATCTTTTTTTTTTGTCATTTTTTAATTGATGTATATGGTGCTCTTAGAGATCCAAATATGCTTCCGTTATATTCTTTGCTTCAAACGACTCCATTATTTCTCAAGAAAGACTAGAACGGTTGAACCCCGTTAAATTACATTTAGTGCCATCTGTGTTCACCTAACACTTTCCCAATCGACGTCTAACCTACTCGGCTACTCCATTTCACAAAAACAACAAAACCCCTCTCTTCTCTCCTAAGCACTCAACAAACGCACCAACCAACAAAGAACGAATAAAACCAGAATCTGCTCCAAAAAACCTCCAACTTTTCATTGTTCTCCTTCCTTCCTCTCAACCCTTCATACAATAATGGGGTTCAGCATAGTCTCTCTCATGAACTCCATGTTTCGCCGCTCCTTCGTCTCTGCCGGTCTCCGTCCAGACACCGTCTCTGTCGACTCTGACACCACCATCCACTGTTGGATCCCTTCTTCGCTGCCAGTCTCGAACGAATCGAAAGAATCCAACCCGAACCCGAAACCAGTGCTTCTCTTGATTCCCGGATTTGGCCTTGATGCTGTTTGGCACTGGAATGCTCAGGTGGGCCCCCTGTCGCGTCATTTCGACATCATTGTCCCTGATCTTATTTTCTTTGGTGGATCCACCACTTCCTCCTCTCTTCGCTCCGAGGTATTTCAGGTATGACTGGGACTACTATATTGATCAATGATCAGTTGCATTTGCTGCTTCTTACCACTACACCAAAAACTCCGAAATTACGTATTTTCCCCTTTAAAATTCATAATATCATATTTACCCCTCTAAATTTAAATAACTCACAAATTTACCTAATTTATTGCATTTTATATTAACACTTTTTTAAATTTATAAAATATTTATTTTATTCTTTATTAAAAAAATAAGAAATACCTAACGTGTTTAAGAGAATGGTCAGCCTTCTAATTGGCCGGTTTGTGAAGGCAAATTGTTCATTTTTTAATTGTATCGCAGACACATAAGCGCATGCCTAATTGTCACTGTGCATGCGTCACAAGTAGAGATGAATTATTTGTTATCTACAACTGATCAATTAGAAAACTAAATATTTTTCTTACACAAATTATGTATTTTTATTTTTTTAATAAAGGGCAATATTTTTCAAATTCCAAATAGTCACTCTAAACTGCTCAATATGATATACAAAAAGTAATTACAGACCAAAATTTATATTTTTAAAATTTTTATACTATCTTTTATGATTGGTAAACAATCACTTTATTTGAAAATTTTAGACCATCAAAAAGTAACTATCTTCTACCTATCTAAAAAATAATAATACAATTCTAAAAAATGTTAATATTTTGTCTCCAAGTACATTTTCATACATAAATCATGTTTAACGGTTTGGATCAACTGTTTGAACTTTGCACATAGAGATATGGATCCATCGCACGGGTCGATCCGTAATATGCATATTACCATAACTTCACTCATATAGATATACATCTTATGGCTCCTTCAACAACAAATAAAAGGAAAGACAAAGCACGATTTGCCAAATTTGCTAGCCTCACCAATTTGGGTTTTAGTCCGTACAAATAAATTCTTACTACAGCTTATGAATAAATATGTCAGTCTACTAGTTCAAACTTCAAAGCAAGGTGGATTGGTCTCTGAACAAAGATAAATAAATTATAAAAAGAATTGCTGTCATTTTCCTCGTGTGTTATTTGACATGAGAATAGCATTTCATAAACAAATCCGGTAAAATCATTTTTGGAGTTCCCCATAGAAAAATGGAAAAATTTGCTACAGGTAAAATTTTCAGATTTTAATTTCCTCTCCCAGGCTGAATCGTTCACCCGCCTACTAGATGTGCTTGGTGTGGCTGACCGACAACTCTACATTGCCGGGACAAGCTATGGTGGTTTTGTTGCATACAACATGGCACACTCCCTTGGACCGGAGCGGGTTAAGCGGGTCGTTATTGCCAGCTCAGACCTACTGAAGTCAGAGGAGGATGATAAAGAGCTTATGGCACGTGGCGGTGTGGAGAACTTAGTCGATCTTATGCTCCCAAAGGACACGAAAACCTTGAAATCACTTCTCGGGCTTACAACCTATCGGGCGCCCAAGTTCATGCCTGAGTTCCTTTTGAGAGATATAAAGCGGGTAAATATGAATTCTTCCTAGCAGTTATTTGTTTCTTTAGTTTTTTTTTTTTTGCTAAAGGAATTTTATCTGCAAGAGAAAACAAACAGAAATCATTGCCAGCTGCCCTGAATACTATGGGAGCGGGGCGCATCCGATGTGCATCGGACTCAAATTAGTCCAATGCTTTCATGCTGCGTAATATTGAATTGGCGCCCTGCTTCCGAATATACAATTTGGATTGAAAGACCTTTTTAGTTTTTGTTTATTTATTTTAACCTTTTCCATCCAGTATAGCCAATTTGGATTGCTTTAGTTTTTTGTTGTTTATGGATACTTGTTTTGAAACCAACAAAAAAAAAATTACAAAAGAGAGCTGACGTAAATGTAAGCTACTGAATTAATGAATGTACAGACTAATTGCAGTATACGGCTAATTATTGATAAAACTGAAAGCCATTTCTCAAAACAATTGCAATTAAAACTAGAGGAGGGATTCACTTACAACATTTGTAAGTTACAACATCTTACAACAATTCGGTTTTGCGATTTTCAAAGTCCAAACAGTCGATCCAAACCGTTCAACATGATATCTATATTAAAATGTGCTTGGAGATAAAATTTTACATTTTTTTTTATTTTTTTACTATTTATTAAGTATTTTACAAAACTGTTGTTTTTCAGTAGTCCAGAATTGTCTAAAAAAACGGTTTTGTAAAATACTTAATAAATTGTAAAAAAATTCGAACAATATAAAATTTTATCTCCAAACACATTTTAATATAGATATCATATTGAACGTTTGGATCGACTGTTTGGACTTTTAAAATCGCAAAACCAAATTGTTGTAATATGTTGTAACTTACAAATTGTTGTAAGTGGATCCCTCCTCTTAAAACTATCTAATTCTAACCATTATTTATTATTATTATTTGGTCAGAAACATTATAAGGAAAACAATGAAAAGAAGCTGGAACTACTCAACGGACTAATTGTTGGGACCAAGGACTTTGAACTTGCTCCTCTCCAACAGGTAGAATTTTGCATCCAGATATATACTTAATTTGTCAGGTTTCCTTTTCTCATGAGCACAGGAGGTGAATCTTAATGAGCTCCATTAGGTAATAGAAGTGGGATCAAAACTAATTAACTGTAGTTCTTAATTACAGTTAATTGAATCATGTAATTAGTAAAGGGGCAATCTTCCTGGGCATATAGTAAATTGCGTACAATTATGAATTTAGTAAGGTAACAAAGGCAATAAACGTAAGAGAAAATTTCTATTCCCAGACTGTTAGTTAATTTACTTAAGAAAACTGTTTTTTTATGTAGGATGTTTTGGTCATATGGGGAGAAGGGGATCAAATATTCTCTGTAGACAAGGCCTACAAGATGAAAGAGTAAGTTTTCATTTTTTTCTTAATAATGTTTTCTTCCTTCTTAAAAGTCATAATATGCACTTTATGATAATCAAGTAGAGGTGTAAATGGATTGGATATTATCCGTTCGTATGCTGATCCATATGCGAATATTTGGCGGATACGGATCCTAATACGGATTCATATATTATTCTAGCGGATACGGATATGGTTTTCAATTCGGAAGCGGATATAGATACATATTATTATCCGGATCCAGATTTCTTTTAAAATTCGCATAACTGTTTAAGAGGCACATATATCACTTTAGTTTTGGGCATTGAAGTATAATATTTGAAGCATAATAAAGATTTTTCATACAAACCCAATAAATTTTGAGTCTTATTTGCTCATTTACACCTGCTCGTATTTTATTTTTTCTTAAGATTTATAATTTCTTGGTATATTTTGATAAATAATATGATAATGACTAGTGATTAATTTTTATTAGTTAATATGTATTTTTTTTAACTGATAAACTCGTTATGGAAATACTGTGTTGTTAATTTTTATGAGCGTACACATAATGTATGTATTTCTTTTTTGTGAATATATGATGATATTATTTAGTATCCGGATTATATTATATTTGTATCTATGTTCATTTATTCTTCGATTCATATCCCTATTCATTTGTATCCATATCCGAATCTGAAAATTAAAACTGTATACGGATACTAAATAAATTGAAACACCAAGTCAGTTGTCATTTCTTTAGCAAGCAGGGAAATAAAACATAAGAAATTAAAGCCTTTTCTCTATAATGAATAACATACATGTATATCCATCACTAGTGCAAATTAGAAAAAAAAAAAAAAGGCCAGAAATAAACAATAATCACAGAGCATGTAAAGGGAAAAAATAAGTAACCAGCTGAAATCTTGCTTGATTGCCGAATCTAGTTCATCTCGGCACAAGTTTGGTAGTGCTTAATGCATTGGTACGAAACCTGCGGAGTAGAAAATCAATAATTCTAATCAAATACATATATTAGCTTAATTACATGTAATTGATAAGCTTATTAATAATGCAGGAAGCTTGGGCACAAGGTGAGGTTGGAGATATTGCCTAAAACTGGTCATATGCCACACCAAGAGGACTCCAAGCGCTTCAATAACTTCCTGTTGAACTTCTTGTTAGATACCTCAAAGCCTTGAGTATGACTTATGAGATGAGCTATATAATATAAGCTGTTTTGTTTGAAAATGATTCTCTTGTAATTTTGTTGTATCATAACATATATAAATTACACATGATTTGAGATGCTTGCAATTGTACTTTCTGTGGCTTCCTTTAAATTTAAGCATGACGATATGATGCAGAACTGAATCAGGATTTATAATAAGATGTATGCATTATGTGTGTGATGTATGTTCAATTTCAAAAATAGCATCTAAAAAATGTAGGATGTATGAGACTCTTTAATAAAAAAAACCGTACATTTATAAAAATTAACTACATAATATTTAAACAACAAATTTTAAAAATATATATTAATCAATATAAATTGTTCACTAATTATTATCATGTTATTAGTCAAAATGTATCAAGAAATTGTAAATCTACAATTTCTTAAAAAAATAATGTTATATTACCAAGCATTTCAAACAAAAAAGAGAGAGGATGAAATATGAGTACGTATAATTGATTTTTAGATCTAAAATTAATTGGATTTTTAATTAATATGTATATTACACTTTAGAACTTAAACTAAAGTGGTATATGGGTGTTTGAAATAAATATCCGAATTAAAAAATATCAGATTTGAATTATTATTCGTGTTCGTATTCAGTTCTGAGTTAAAATTGTATTCATATTCGTATCCGTAAAAAAAAAAATCCGAATCATCTATTTATCAAATATCCAAATACGAATTTGAATACGAAACAATAATAGATTGTCCGATTATACGAACTTGAATACGAACCAATAATAAATTGTCCCCTTAAAATTCTAGTTTCTGTTGTCGTGTATTTAAGTTGACTGGTATCATTAGAAATTATTAAATTCATATGTACGGAAATGGAAATAGAAAAGATATTTCGTTTCCAATAAATATAGAAAGACCATATTCATGGAGTCTGATCCAATATTTTGGATAGGACTCAATTATTCCTATTTAATTCTAATATGATCAAATGTGGTAGCAAAATTGATTTTCTACTAATTTTTTGAATAGAACTCAATGTGGCTGCCACATTTAATTATGCTAGAATTAGATATGAACTATTGAGTCATATCTATAATATTGGATTGGACTCAATGAATCTGATTTTTCTATATTTATTGGAGATACTCTTTCTATTTTCATATTACTGAATTTAATAATTTATATAGATAAAAACTTTCCACGAGGTGTGAGGTACAAAAACTAGTTGTTTCATGTCAAATCATTAATTATTTCTTTTTTTTGACAAATGTGGCCGTAGGCCTATCAAATCATTAATTAAGATATGCGTAAAAATGGAGAATCCGTATGGCAACAATATCCACATAATATCATCTAAATTCGTGAATAACACATTATTTCGTGTAAAAGGTCGCATACTGAAAATTCAATTCTCTATTAAAAACGACTTAAGAAACTTTAAACCTCTTTTCATTCAGAAAAAAGTCCTGTCATAATACGTCCGAGTCGTAACCAAGACACTGAAATGAAAATTCTTACGAAAGTCTAAATAGTGTTTTATTTTAACAATGTCGCAGTTTCATACCAAGACACTGAAATTTAACAGACTAAAATTTAACAGCTGTATACAGCGGTTTGCATGGTTATAACAATGTCGCAGTTTCATACCAAGATATACCAAGACACTGAAATTCTAACAATGTCGCAGTTTCATACATTTTATTAAGGGAATAAATATATTTCCTGAATTATGTAGGGTTATAAATGGTATTCTGGTATTCTATTAGCTTGTAGTCAGCAAACAAAAACGAAAAAAACCAAACAAAATTACAGATTGCTTGAAACAAAGAACACACAAAAAAAATTAGCCAAAAACTAAAGACAACAAACAAGAACAATAAAAGCTTTTGTAGGGAAGACAAATCAATCAGTATCCTCACTTCTGAAATGGTTCCATATGTCCTCATTAATCAATCACCAAGTGTTAAATTTTAGTTTTTTTCAGTTCCAAGACAATGTAGTGTTTTGTGTAGTTATAGAATTGTACACACAAAGTCAAGAGACTCTATTGAAGACACAAGCTGTACTTAGAAGTGTAACAGTAAGTTGTTAATGATGTAACAGTGACTGTTAGGAAGTTGTTAGAGATTAAACAATAGTTTAGAGACAGTTACAACTCTAATTAAGAGGTTAACTATAGTTAGACTTTGTATAAATGAATGAATACCAGTAGCTATAAATAAGGGAGTCTGTACTGGTACAATTTACAATCAATGAAAGAATGTGATTTCTGAATTCACTCTCTATTCTAGCAATTATAATCATGTGCTCCTGTGTTCATTTTGATTTTTTATGTCTGACTGGTTTGATACATGTCCTTTGGTACCGGCTTTGAAATAGTTCTGGTATCAATATATCTTTCTCTGGAAACATCTACCAAGCATTTATTCCTTTTAGTTCGGACCCTTAAAATTGATTATTTTCCAATTGATGCTTTTCTAACTCCATATTTTCCAATTGATGCTTTGCTGGTAATATCCCAAAATATTTTTTTTGGTGAAGTTACTAAAGGTACTAACTGTGCGAACTAACGAGTTCTAACGTTACTAACTTATCAGACTATCGCTTTCTAACTTATCGGACTATAGCTTTGCAGTTACTAACTCATTCGAGAAAGCAGAACGAAAATCAATTTCTTGAAATAATACCAGTCTCGACAAAAGTAGATCGATCAAATTTCCTTACCTGAATATCACACGTAGAGCCTATTGTCTATGGATTTGGCCTCTTCCAGCACCTTGATGCCTCTACTACTGCTCTGCCCGCCTTTGTTGATACGGTGGAATGGACATGGTGTGGGAGGAGCAGATTTGTTGGTGCCGAGTTTGGATATTTCCAACACGGGTGAGGAGAGGAGAGGAGCTATGGGCTTCAGCGGGAGAGGAGAGGAGTGGAGCGGAGCTCTTCAGCGGGATGGAGGGGGAACGGGGAGGGGAAGAGGGCGACGGGAACGGTGACGGAGGACCGTTAACGGGAAGAGGGGAGATGAAGAAATGTTGCTCGAATGAGCAGTTCCATCGGAAAAGGGAAGGGGGAAGAGGAAGAACACTTTTTTTCCAGCTTGATCGATGAAGCGACGGTCTCTCGTGATTTACTTGGCTCTTTTCCGCTAGCAATTCGATTTGCAATTGACGATGAAAGCTTTCAAAATATGAAAGGACTCCGCAATGGTGAAAGGAGAAATGAAATTGCCACGTAGCGCCAGCGTGAACTTTGCAATTCGATTTGAAAGGCGTTGGAAAAGGAGAAATGAAATTGCCACGTAGCGCTAGTGTGGACTTTGCAATTCGATTTGAAAGGCATTGAAGATGCTCTAAAGGCCGTATTAATAAGAAATATTTCACTAAGCTCAAAAATGGTGTTAAGTGTTTTCGTCACCATCAAGTGCGCCCGTGTTATGTGTTTTCGTCACCATCAACAGCGGTGCACTTGAACAGTAACGGTCAGAGGCAGAGGCGAATACAAGTTAAAGTGAAGTTAATTGAACTCATTTATTATAAAAAAAATTATAATTATACGTAGTTTAGATTAAAATGTTGTTGGTACTGTAAAATTGACCCCTATATTTAATATGAAAATTTTATATAATTAATCCCGTAGCTTGAAAATCTGACTCTGTCCTTGATAACGGTCTAGTTAATTTCGTATTATGTTCCATTTCTAACTTAACCCTTTTAGTATAATAAATTGGGAAAGCATGTTTAACCATTAATAATGCTAAAATTCATTTTATCATTATTCCCTTTTTAAGTTCTTTTTTATCAGTTTTTTAAATAAGATTGGGTCAAGCCCCTAATCTTATATATCATTTTTTATCAGTTTAGTAATTTACTAAATTAATATTTAGTTTAAAATAATCACACTAACTAGGCAATTTCATAGATGTTTTATAATTATAAATTACTAAATACAATAAAATTGTTAAAATAAAAATAACATAAAATATATTAAAAAATAAATACTAAAAATAACGTGGTAAGAACGTTAACTTTTTATAACTTTATAAATGAAGATACTCCATTTACTATCTAGCAGGGTCAAAGGCGGGAGGCACTCAATGTAAGTGAGGTCAAATGATCTCTATTTATTTTCAAAAAACTTGTATTTATTAGAAAATACTATGGAACTATCAAATTGACTCCATTTGCAGCATAAAAAAATTATATGTTTCACCGTCCCCCCTATTTATATTTAATCCAATAGTTTGAAGGTCTGACTCCACCACAGAGCAGAATCAATCAATAGTTCATTACTGTCACGTAGGGGTGAGTAAATTGCTCATAACTCGTAACTCGCTCATAACTTGCTTGCTAAATGCTCATTAACAACTCGCTCATTATCAACTCGCTATAACTCGCTCATTAACTTAATGAGCCGAGCATGAGCATACCTCAACTCGCTCATTAATAACTGAGTTACATAAATCCTGCCACATCTAATCCACTTCTCTAATAGCTGTTAGTATATCCAGAAAAATAATATTAAGAATTTGCAAATTTTCCTAAAACAAGCAGAATTACAATTCTCATTCAATGCACTATTTCTTAATTTTTTTTCGTTTCGGGCCATACTCATCAATACACTAGTCTCAAAATATAACCCAAAATTTGATCATTAATACACCGTTCTGGATTTGTACTATTCTAAATTTGTATATTTCTAAATTCTACATTTTTATTATTGTTTTGATAATGTAAATTTGTAGGTATGTAACAAGGAGATAGTTTTGAGTATGTGACATGTAGAGCCGTGAGAACAACAAAAAAATAGTTGTTTGATTTTGTTAAATTTGCTTATGGACAATTTTTTTGTTAAATTATGTATTATTTAATTAGATTGGATTATGACAATTTGTTAAATTCTATAAATGAAAATTAGTTTTTGAATGATGTATTTTAAACAACTCGGCAACTCACTCATTATAAACATGCTCGTTAACAATTCACTCATTAACAACTCGCTTTAACTCGCTCATTAACAACTCATTCATTAAGCTAATGAGCTGAGCATGAGCATACCCCAACTCGCTCATGCTCGCTCATTAAGAGTGTCACGAACCTCACCTGTCAGCCGAGTGGATTAGACCCAATAAGATCAACCCGGTATGCAAGAATTGTCAAATTAGTGGGGTCAAGTCGTCTGAAAATTTTCATATTTGGTTATTGACTGTACATTGAAAACTTCAATCAAAAGTGCAAAGAGGTGAAAACGGAACGGATAATATTCAAATTGTATTCGAAAATTTGAGTAATATTATATGAATGCAAATACATATATTGTTTTAAATTTTAACTATTTAATAGTGGATATATGCTATATATAGTCTAATATATATAATGAAAACTTCATGTTATTATATTAACCATTATAATTAGATAAATAATTATAAACATTGACATTTCTAATAATATTTATATATATTTTAAATAAATATCGATATTCGTGTTTGAAAAATAAAAAGAATAAAACCAGATATGATTTTACCACTATCCGATCCGTAATCCGTTTTCACCCCACGTTCTGCCATTTGCTTATAAACTAAATTTCAACGCTAAAAGGGTGGAGATCGGTTAACGGGCCATACCCACGACCAACAAACCGGTAACCCATCAGCACGACCTTAAACCGGGCTCAGTGGTCCCCGCTCCCAAGAAATAACCCTGTCCCTCTGTCTCAAATTAGCATTACAATTTTTTATTTTTTTTCTTAATCATTACAATTTACAGCTCCTGCATAAAGCTTTGCTTCAAAGTTCAAACGAAAGCTGATAAGCTGATAGGCTGCTACTCTCCCACCACCCCTCCAGAGAATTCCTATAAACTGCAAGCATGAAGCATACAGACAAACAAGCCGAAGAGAAACAAGAGAAGAAATTATTAATACTATGGGGTTCGGCCTCAGCTTAATCCCGGTGGTCGACTTCTTTGCGGAGCGAACCTTCCAGTCGGCCGGGCTCCAACAGTACACAATCTCGGTCGACGATGACACGACGGTTGCGTGCTGGCTCTCGCAACCACCCAAGCAACCTCCTTCTCTCCCGCCTCTCGTATTAATTCACGGCTTCGGGCCCCGTGCCACCTGGCAGTGGCGCTACTAGGTGGGCCCTCTCTCCCGCCACTTCAGTCTCATCGTGCCCGACTTGATTTTCTTTGGTGGTTCCACCTCGACCTCCTCCCTCCGTTCCGAGGCCTTCCAGGTAAGCCAGTTGAACAATTTAATTATTTCGTGTCCTTGTTAATTAATTATGAAGTTTTTGCTTTTGGTTTTGGTGTGATGTGAAATTGAAATTCCGTGCTTGCTCTCCGCTTGGTACATGCTCAACACGTCGACTTAGTTTCTTCAAGAAAATTAAGAATCCGTGTTAAATTGTTATTAAATTGAATATATTTTAAAAAACCGATTGGACAAACAAAGAATTTATTTTTAACAAAAAAAGACAAACAAAGAATTCATTGGTTGACTTACTATTAATAGAATACTATAGTGATCAAATTCGATCCATCCTACCCGAATAAATAATTAATACAAATACTAAATGAACATTGTTCTCCCTCCCTGTATAGGCCGATGCGATAGCCCGTCTCCTAGAGCATGTGGGTCTCGACGACGGGCCGGTGTCAGTGGTCGGCACGAGCTATGGTGGGTTTGTGACATATCATCTGGCGAGAGCACTGGGGCCGAACCGGGTGGACAAGGTGGTGATAGCCAGCTCCGACCTGCTGAAGGGAGAGGCAGACGACAAGGCATTGTGCAACCGCGGCAATGTAGGAAGCGTCGCCGAGTTGTTGTTGCCGAAGGAAGTAGAGAAAATCAGGACGGCTCTCAACCTTGCCATGTACCAGCCACCCCGGTTTGTACCGGACTTCGTTTTCCGCGACATGATTCAGGTAAGTTTCGATCTTATTTTATCTTTTTTGGGTACCTGGTCCCTGTTACAATGCATGTCAGCATGTGTGATGTATGACTTCGTTTGTACCTGGACCCGTATCCTCCCAGGTACCTGACTCAACACAATTGAAATGGACGGCTCAGATTTACTCTCAGTTGGTGCTTGCTTAGGCGGTATTATTTGTACTTTGAGATTCGTGTCAAGTTAAAAAGAACAATTTTAAACCGTCCGATTCAATTGTACTCAGTCCGGAAGGGAAAATAAAAAGGTATCATGTTATATTAAAAGTAGATGTGGAGATTCTAGTTGGAAAATGCTCACGGACGGCCTTTCGTTTTTCACTTTTATTTGTCCCCACGCCCCGTTTGTTATAACATATATAACTCTCATTTATGAAATTAAACGTGAATAGTTCAATTCAAATATACGTAGGTAAAAAATAGAGCAGAATTATGACATCATAATTTATGCTATCTATTTAAGTAGAATAAGTTATTTTCTAAATTATATTTTTAATTGAACCCACAATTCGTATTAATATTGTTATTATTTGTATTGTTGCTGTCATTGTCATTATTATGTCGTTGTTATTATTATGATTATGATTATCAATGATATTGTTTCTTACCTTATTACTATTGTTTTTTATTAATTATATTTGTTATTATTATTTGTCATCATTACCACTGAATCATTATTAATAGAGGAGGGTTCAAATGCCTTCATTTTTTGTGTCTCCACCATGCCTTCATTTTTAAAAACTTTAATAACTAAAAATTTAAAACTTAAAAGTCAAAATAAAACCGTTGGATATGATCTACATCATTTTATCTATGCACGTGTAAAAAATTATGGATTTCAATTTTGTTTTGGTTGTCATCAAGAGCTTGCAAAAAACGTACTAATGTTGATAATTTCTAGACGTTGATTTTTCAACTTATTGATTCACATAAAAATAAAATTGAAATGTGATAATTTTTTATGAGCACAGAGAGAAAATAACATAGATCACATCTAACGGTTTTATTTTGACTTTTAAGTTTTAAATTTTGAGTGATTAAAATTTTAAAAAATAGAGACATGATGGAGACACAAAAAATGAAGGCATTTGAACCCTCCTCTTATTAATATTACTTTTTAATATAATAATATAATCGATAAATCTCTTTCTTTTTTAACCAAATTAAAACATTTTATACTGATAAAATTTTATGGAAAGTTATACTTGCATGTAGAAGTAAGAAAATATAAAGGTTGAAGTACAGAAGTTAAACCAAATAAATTTTTTTCCTGCTTTTGTCACTGTTGTGTTGCGTTGTGCATGTGACACATATGTGTCCAAAAGTTGGGTTACTTTAGGGGATCCGGACCCTTTTCCCATATGATGCAAAATTTTGCCTTTGAAAGCGGGGTCGTTTTCTTCTTACAGAGACAGGAAAGTAAAAAACAGAAAACGACATATCGTTGTTTTACTCCTTAGATCTGGATACTTGCGTCAAATCAGGCTGTTTTGCATTTTGATCTGCAAGTTTTATCTTATTAAAATGTTTTTAAGAAAGGAAATTTCAAGATGTACGCTCTGTTTCTGAGAGAAATTAATAAGGAAAAGCGAGTTCATTTATTAGAGAAATTCTCTTATATAGTACTTTCTCAAGTAAAATTTAATAGGATAGAAATTTATTTTGGACGAATAGGTTAAAGAAAGCGAAGAAGAAAATAGCATTGAGGATAAAAATTATAAAGTCATCTGACGGAAAGACTAAAAGAAAAATCAGAGAGAATAAAAACGAATTGATAAAAGTCGTCTGACCCCGTTTAACTAATTTTTTAGCACCTTGTTTGAAGGTAACGAATATAACACGCCAGAATTTGTTTTTCTTAATCTTTTTATTGCGTAATTCTGGAAGGTCCAACAGTCGACTTTTTTTTTTCTGTTGAAGTAAGACTTGCTGTTGAGTTGCCACTTGCCCACTTGCCAACCTCTCTCCATATTTTTTTTTTTTTTTTATTTGCTGTTGAGTTTGCCAAGTGCCAACCTATCTCCCTCTTTTTCAATTTTTTTAATGCAAGTCCGCAGCCCATTTCTAAATTAAAGTCTTAATTCGTTTTATGATAACAATTTATTTCTAGATGTTCACTATGAAAAACTATATCATTAACTTTAAACAATAGCCTGATAGTGTATATATCTCTCTTTTTTGTCATCAAATGCCACGATTTTATTTTTATACTTCAAATTTTAGAATTTAAACTCTGAAACTGAACTATTAAATTTGGTTTTTTTTGTCACAAGAGACGCAATTACGTAAACGTTTTATAAATTTTTAAAATTAATTTTGTATTAGATCAAGAAGCAAACAAAAAGTAAATACACAAATATTAATATATCCAGTAACTATATTTGTTCATTTTATGCTATTTTAATCTTGTTGAAAACAATTCAAAATATTATAATATTTTACATGAATGCATTTGTCATGCAATAAAAATAAGAGCTCGAAAGTGGCACTTAAATTTCAGATTTAAAAAAATATATATAAAAATAATGATATTTCATGTGTATCAAAAACTTACAACACTGAAACCCTCATTTAATTTGAAATTATTTCGTGTCTATCAATCCGACGTATTCTTTTTATTCAATGATGTAGGCATTAATCAAAATTATCCATAGAGAAGTTCGGATAGCGGACTCCTATCCATACTCGATGTTTTATATTTGTTTCTAATCAAGGGTGACATTTTCTAAAAAAAAAAATTGTCACATGAATGCAAGATCCTTAACTAACTAATGGTAATATCGATAGATCAAAATTATATGGTCAAGAAGTGCCCACCTTGACACCTTGTGCGGGGTGTTAGCAATTAATTTTATAAAGCACAAAATTAATATAAATAAATACAAATATTAATATTAACGATTTAAACTTTATGAATTATGCAGTTACTAGTGAATTAATTTCTTTGATCCATTTTCTATATTCACATAATATCGGATCTATTTTAATTAGATAGGAGTTGCACAATTAAATGTTATTCCATTCAACATCTTTTTTTTTAATATATAGAAACCGTAATAGAAAATTAATAGGAATTCAATTGCCATGAAGGGGCAAATTCATTGATGCCTATATTATTTGCCTATAAATACTACATGATATTTGAAAAGCAATCTATAATTTACATAATATTTTCTCTTGTTCTTTTTCTTGGCTCTATAATTCATACAAAAAATCAATTTCAATTCTTCCACAAATAACATTATTATTAAGAAAATAATGTTGTTTGTGGGAGAATTGAACTGATTGTTTTTCTGAATTACAGAGCTAAGAGAAGGAGCAAGAGAAAAAATTGTTATGTAAATTGTATGATAGATTGTCCTCCAAATGTCATGTACTATTCATTGACAAATAATATAGGTTTCAATGGATCTTGCATTCATGTCATTTAAATTTCTATTCATTTGGGTCCGGATTTCCTAAAGTAACTCAAATTTCGAGTTTGGATCCGTACTGTCCAATCAGACTCTGGATCACTCTGATCCGAGATGAAATGCAAGGAGTCCCTTTAATATTAGTGCCAAAGCATATCAATATCTGACGGTCCGTATCCAAACTGAAAATTTGAGTTTATTTTAGGGATCCGAATTTGTGCGGGGTTGCGCCGGACTGTCGACATGGAAATATCATAAGAATTTGTATCCTCTGCATTAACAGAACGTGCGTTAATAGATCTGGAACGTCCAATTGAGATCCGCACTAATATTAAAGGACTCTGTGCGTTATAGGTGTGAACCGGATTATTTCCGATCCTGATCAGATAGCCGAGATGCATTAAACTCAAAAGATTCTCTTTTGAGTTAATGGTGAAGATGCGGACTCAATATCATAAGACATTGTTGGTGTAATTTGGCCAGTTTGTTCAACATAAATCACATATTGCATTGATGTCTATAGAGATAAAAGGAATGTAAATATTCATAGAAGCGAGTCTAACCGGAGCCGTCCGATCAACAAATCAATTTTTGATACTAACTCCAGTGATCAAGTCCCCCGGTGAATTACTACGTGTCATCCCTCTATTTGCGCAAGAAGCGACTGTTGGCGCCCGCCACACGGTTATGATGCATTTTCTACCTGGTTCGCGCTGTGATATATAAAATGGGTGATAGACAATCTTCAAAGATAAAATGCAACAGAGCAACGCGTGCAAGTATTTAGCAAAGTTACAACTTTTCGGATCATCAACCATTATGTATTTTTTATTTTATTTCCAATCTCAACTTCAGGCAACTGTGGAAACTACATTGAATAATTATGTTTTGTTAATGAACAAACCAATCAACAAAATTTTGCCGACCTGTGCTTTCAATGCTTGCCTTCTGCTTGATCACCTGTAAGAATGGCCATTTATTCCCGTTCTGTTCATTTAGTGAATTTCGTTTATGCAAAGTGGTTGAGAAAACAGCATACATGTTATAGAATTATATAGCATCACGTCACACCGAATTTTGGGGTCTCATAGTTAGCTTTTATAGTAGCATCTAATAATAGCCAGAGAAAAGTGTGTGTGTGTGTGTGGGGGGGGGGGGGGGGGGGTACCACGTCATATACAAATACTGTTTTATTATTGTATTATTTAATTATAACTAAAATTTTCTAAAAAGTCCGTTTTAATTTTTTTTTATAATACATATCTCTATTTTTTTTTTGAAAATCAATATGTATTATAAAAAAAACTTTAAAACAGACTATTTAGAAAATTTTAGTCATATACATAGTCCGTTTTAAAGTTTTTTATAATACATATCTCGAGTGTTAACTATTGTCAATTCAATTAATGCTCTGTTCTAGATTCTGTCTACAAAACACATACGAGTTATTCCTGAAGATTTTTGTTTTCTTTTATTTATCCTTTTGTTTGCTTGTTTTATAATTAAATTGGGTGTTCCAAAACTGATAAAATGTGAACTGTAATTTTTGAATTGTTTTTGCAGAATTTATACAAAGAGAAAATAGAGGAAAAGATGGAGCTAATCAAAGGATCAACAATTGGCAAGGAAGGCTTTGACCTCACACCAATCCCACAGGTAATTCAGTGCGTTATGTGTAATGTACTACATTAATGCTACCTGGGATATTTCATTTTTACTGGTACAAATAATATCTGACAAATTTGGCACCACCTACCTACCAGTGATAATGCTAGTAGACAAATCAAAGAAATTATTCCATGATGACATTTTTCTCATGTCCCCCTGCTTACATTTAAAACCAATCAATCAATACACACACACATGGAGAGAGAAAGTGGCTGAGGTCAAAGTGATACTTCAAAGACTGTGGAACTACCAATTCGGTTTTTACATTTTCAAAGGCCAAACAGTCGATCCAAACCGTTCAACAAGATCTATATATTAAAATGTGTTTGGATATCAAATTTTACATTTTTCTGAATTTTTTTACTATTTATTAAGTATTTTACAAAATTGTTGTTTTTCAGTGGTTCAGAATTGTCTGAAAATAACAGTTTTGTAAAATACTTACTAAATAGTAAAAAAAAAAATCAAAAAATTATAAAATTTGATTTCCAAGCACATTTTAATATAGAGATCAAGTTGAATAATTTAGATCGACTCTTTGAACTTTGAAAATATAAAAACCGAATTGGTAGTTCTACGGTCTTGAAACTACCACTTTGATCTTAGCCACTCTCTCTACACACATATATTATCTGTACCAAACAACCAATGACTAACTTGCTACTTACAAGTCAACATACTTCTTACCTTCATGAAAAACAATAATCTGTTAAACTTTTTTTTTGGGTACTTAATCTGTTAAATTAAGATATTAAAATATATTAATAAGATTATAAATCGTACTCTCCTCCAAGTAGCAATTTTATAATTCATAAAACAATCGGAGGGCTCATGCCACATCATCATCCATCCGTTATTATCTCTCTCCTTACTATGATCGGATGACTCATATTTCTCAAACTCTTTCTTCAGTTCTTCTCATTTAAGAAAGAACATCTGTTTGTATTTGCATATAGAAAATTTCATAGGATTAATCGTGATGTTTTTTGTTTATATGAGTTTTAAAGTTTTAAAAAATATTATCTAAATTTTACTGCAATATAAGATTTATTTATAAAAAATATCATTATTAAAATTTTATTTGTTCTTAAATATATATTATTTTTCAAAAGCAAAGTCCCAAAAATAATTCCAATTCAATTAGTTGGTGGTACTACACCAGCACAGTGACTTAATAGAGATGACTTCACTCAACAAATTCAAAACAAGTAAAACCTACCTTTTATTCAAAAAAGGTACAGTGTTTGCTTGATTGTCTCAATTGTAGGGTCTCATAAATTATAATTGAGAAGGAATTAAATGTTAATAATTATTAGCTTACGAGAAGTTGGACTTATTCTAACGACAGACTAATTAATTTCCAATAGTGTACACAATGTGTGATTATCTTCATGCCAACCAATTTTGTGCTTGCAGGATGTTCTTATTATATGGGGAGAGCACGACCAAATTTTCCCTGTCGACAAGGCATATGAGGTGAAGAGGTAAGAAAAGCAGAAATCTGAATTCTCTAGACTTTATAATAATTCACCAAATCACAGGTAATATGATTCAGATCATCTCAGTATTAGTATTGTTTACAGGTATATTTTTATTTACCACACGATATGCAGCATATTAGGTGTTTTCCATTATTTA
The DNA here is from genome assembly GCA_028015225.1 of Carex myosuroides. Classification (NCBI taxonomy): domain Eukaryota; kingdom Viridiplantae; phylum Streptophyta; class Magnoliopsida; order Poales; family Cyperaceae; genus Carex; species Carex myosuroides. The sequence continues at coordinate 4,606,433 of CM051481.1, forward strand.
AATACAGTATATGACTATGTTGCACGGATACGGTGATACGGTAATTTTTAAAAATCAAGGATACGATACGTTTATTATATTAATTATATTTATATGAATCAAATGGAGCAAATCAATACTACAGGAAAATATATATTAAATATAATAAGTACTCTATTATAACAACAACATTACAGTGGTATAGTGGTAGAAGCTATGGTAGTTATGCCTCAGATCCCAAGTTCAAATTATGGTAGTAGCAAAAACAAAAGGGATTTTGGCGCGGTGCACGGTGGACCACGCAATGCGGTGCGTGGTGTATTTGCGCGGTCCACGACGTATCCAGGCGTATCCCAGCGAGTCAAAGCGTATTGATGACCGTATCCAGTGAGTAAGGATACGCCACGTGAGCGGATACGCCAGCTGGCGTATCGGATACGTATCAGAGCCGTATTGGGCACGTATCGGTATCGATACGTGTCCGATACGGATACGAAGGTCAATCTGAAGTATCCGAGTAACATAGGTATATGAAGTCTTCAATAGAAAGACAAAAGAAAAGAAAAAATAGTATGACCATTAATAGGGCCATGTTCCCAAGGTCCTCACTAACCTCTCACGGGCCATGAAATAATTGGGATTCGGACCTCCTTGAGAGGCTAACCCGGGATCAATATGAAAAGTCCGAGGTCCATCAAAAACCAGGCCCAACAAAGCTTTATAAAGCCTCATGTAATATGGGTTCAGCCCGAACTCGGCTTACACAGCCTTTATGCGGGATAACAGTTTCTATGGCTAACATAATCGTCATACGCTATCTCACGTAACCGTCATGACAATGCTGAATGGCGGTTAGGGGACGACCTATATAAGGCAGAACGACCCAGTGAACCGGGAGAAAAAGGACGGGAGCCTACCCAAAACGAGATATCATACAGGCTAGAGTCCGAATATCTCATAACCACAACCATTCCCACTTCGGGAACCGACTTCACCAATCTTAGCCTACCACCCTGAGGCAGGACGAGCCCAACCCAAAAATCATTTTCACATACGACCTACTCTCCCCGAGATAGAGCGTATCAACCATATCTCCACAAAATGCAGGAGTTTAGGAGAGAACTCAGAGAAAGTTAAATTGGAGATAATGAAGAAGACTGGACATATGCCTCAATCAGAGGATCCAACTCGGTTTAATCAGATCCTTCTAGATTTCTTGCTTAATTAATGCTGCTCCTTGTGCCACTATTTTACCAGTTGGTAATATTAGATGTCTACAATGGGCATCTATTTGTTAAAAGTAATTTTCTGTACCATGATTCTGTGATGTAAAATTTGTTTATTTTCTTAATTTCATTCTTTGTCCAAGATGGAGAGTTGTATCAGAAAAACCAATGTTGTTTATATTGTGCAGCTTCTATTTCAAATTATATATGCATTGTTTTTAGGTAAGCTCGTATTTGCTCCATAGTCCATATGCAGTTATTAAAAGTCCGTTAAGTACCTTAGAAACTTCATGCGAAATTAACTTTTGACAAATATTAATTATATTGAAATATGTTCCAACAGTTGTTAACCTTGCACAAATTAAATTAATACTTAGTTTATATTTGATAGAACAGATTTATATGTGATCTGATACTAGTAAGTATATATAGATTCTCAACATCTTCAGTGTGAATTATTTATCTTTAAATTGATGTTAGATCCCACTTCTGACCGTTCCGTACTAAGAGCAAATACTAAAATCTGTAATAGCGAGGTGAAATGTCAAATGCTCAATGAAAATTAATTTCTTAAAGATTATCTTGGAAGCAGAAGAATGAGAAAAATCAGAAATGTGCGGTGCGGAGGGGAAAGAAAAGGAATATCGGTAGGATCTGGAATCTGGAGAACGGAAAGCTCTCATAAGAAAACAATTTAAACAGGTCTGGCCTCGGAGAGATCCTTTGAGACCGATGTATCCTGGTTCACCCATAAATTTTATACCTTTGTGGGTTTATCGTGGCTCGGAGTTACCACATGATTGACTACTTTTATCCGACTCAGAGGACTCGGAATAACATCTGCATAAAGCAAACACGTGTCGAAAAGGCAGGGCATGGTCAATCCAGTCAACATTTACAGCTGTTAAATTCACAGAATCTGGCTCTTGACCCTCGAGACCAAGCGTCTTCGATCTCCGATCTCCTGTCACGCGATTCCCCAGGCGCCTCACTTCCTCAGAAGAACGCAGTACAATATAGCACCAATAATCAAGAAGATTTGAAGAGATCGACAACAAATGCTACGCTGACAACTGGGGTTCACGTTTTAATGGTTAGTAACCGACCAACTTATGATCAGTGTTTATCCACTGTAGACACTTGCGAGGCGCGACTCATGTCTATTTCTGTCAATTCATAAATACGAAAACCTAATAAAAGGAATAGACGCACAGTGAATCGGCCTTTGAAATTAACCTGGACTGTTCGATTCGGATCGGACGGTCCGAATTTGGAAAGCATCTACTTTCTCCAGTTCCTTATGAAATGGGGAGGATCTAGCTGGCTCGTAATGCATTCTGCTAGCTTGCTCCAGATCTCTACTCTCACTTCGACTGCCATACACTATTCGTGCGCGCGAATTTTCACCTCAGAGGACAGGCACAACATTTATTTTGAGATTTTCTTCAAATCAAACAGGTTTGTGATCGATTTTGAAGTACATAGCCCCCTTTCTGCATAGATTAATCTCTCACAGCTGGACTAATTTCCCACAAACATCTCGATTTGGTGTCTTTCATACTCGAGATCTCCAGTGTTTTGCCTCTTCGTTACCTATTTCTACTGACAGATTCTCATTGTTCCATTTCTTATTGTAGACATGGTTTTATCGAGAAAACTCTAGTACGATGCCCGCGCTTTGCTTTTTACTTGAAGGCATGGGTTCTTCCTGTAGTAGATCACATTCTGTCAATGAGGCTAATTCTGAAGAAAATTTTAAGGTATTACGTAATATGCCTAGTACCCTGGCTTGTTCTCATTTTTTTTTCTTAATGATTACTCTTATTGATTGTTTCGATTCGTAGGCTGCGGAAATTGATCGTCGGATTTTGCAAGAAACAAAGGCTGAGCAACATATTCATAGACTCCTGCTTCTTGGTATTAATTTTTCCTTTTTTTTGGGAAAGAAGTTTTTTTAGATGAATGTAAAAGGAATTGTTTTTGCTCAAATTTCATGAGGCTTTTATTGACGGACAAAGTATCTTTTTCAAGGTGCTGGCGAATCCGGGAAATCAACAATTTTTAAGCAGGTGAGCCTGTTTTGTTACATGCAATTGCATGGGTACTCTTTATAATGACCTTTTTTGGAAATGATATTGCATGACGTGATTCATCAAATGCTAGGTTGAAAAAAATATAATCATGGACATGCATACATTGCTCGTTCACTATCATGGGAGGAGCCTGATTCATCCCTGGATAAAAGAAGATATTTTAAATTTAAATATTTAGAAGGGTATAGGAGAAAAGGGTTCTCACTATGAAAATTGTTCTAGAGACCAAATCTGTTGTTCCAGTAGACTAGACCATACTTTTGAAAGTGCTTGCACTGTGAAAACTTATCAGCCACTTATGTCATGTCATTGGGATGCTTAATGAAGAAAAAACGAATAAAATTTTATGCTATAATCCTCAAAGTATATCATGACTGTTTTCAAGGGTTGTTTCTGCAGCAATTATTTTTTAAGGTACATATAAGATAAAAGGTCTTATTACTTGTGTTAATAATTTGAATGTAGATAAAACTTCTTTTTCACACGGGATTTAGTGAGGCTGAGCTGAGGAGCTATACATCAGTTGTTCATGCCAACGTCTATCAGACAATTAAAGTATGAAAACACTAAGGGTGTGTTTGTCTTTTTCTCTTTATCTATTCAAGGATTTAGTTTAAGTAAGCTTATGCGACCTTTTGATGGCAGACTCAGACATTGTCTTGGTTATTGTTAAATAATTATGTCTGTTTAACCAAGGGTTTTTCTTAAATTTTAATAGATATTGTATGATGGTGCAAAGGAGTTGGCTCAGAACGAATCAGACTCATCGAAGTATGAAGTATCTCCTGATAACAAGGTTTAACCCCCCCCTGCCAAAACATGATCTATAAAAAAAGACCACTGTACATGAGAATAATTGTTTCCTTTCAGCCTAAGCCCGTAAGAGTTGAAAATGAAAATAACAGAAATAAACATCAATTTGTAACTGTACCAGGACTTCCTGCTATTGGTACCGGTGTTGTTACAGTAGTCATCTTCTGCTTGATATCTTTTGTTAAGTCATCAAATTGTAATGTGATTCAACAGGAGAAAGGAGAAAGGCTGTCAGAATTAGGCAGCAGGTGGGATCACCCCTTCCTTACAAAAGAAATTGCACAGGACATTAAAAGCCTATGGCAGGATTCAGCTATTCAGGTGCATATTCTTTTAAGGTCTCTGCAACATTCATGAGTATAGTATTGAAATTGTTGATTTTAAAAATGTTGTTTTTAGGAAACTTTCTCTCACGGAAATATGCTTCAAATTCCTGACTGTGCTCAATATTTCATGGAAAATCTGGAGCGACTCTCTCAGCCAGATTATGTTCCCACAAAGGTTAAGCGATTAGTACAAAATATTCCAACCCCCTATCATTCTAGCAAACTCATGCATTAATTCTGATATGATCCAAATTGGTACTTGATAATAGGAGGATGTGCTATATGCAAGAGTGCGTACATCTGGGGTTGTGGAAATTCAGTTCAGGTAAATAAATGACTTGCAGTGTTCTTTGTGTTTCTTCATAAATCTTTGGTCAAGAACCCACAACATACCTTTCTTTGCAGTAAAAACCTAGAACTTTTGGTAGTCACAAAAACAATGTATCTTACATAAACAGGGAATAGTCTAGCTTAAGATTCTTTTTATATCAAGCAAAATTATACTCTGATTTCATTATCTTAGCAGAAATACGTTACTCAATAGTTTTGTTATCATTAGCTATGTGATTAGGGTTATCGGTTAAATGAGACAGATTACGAGGAGGAATAATGAATATGGTTTGATTTATAGGAGAAAATAATTTCTTACTATACGAGGTCTAAGTGGAAAAAAAAAATGTTCAAACTATTGAATTAGTGGCATGTTTCTACCTCAAAAATTGTTATCAAGGAATAATAGTGTTTTTCTCAATCTTTGCTAATACAAGTTAATGGCCAAGTTTGTTTATTGGTGTTTGCAAATTCTAATTGGTAGTAGGTCCATTTTGCAAAAGTTTATTATTGTATTGAAAATAGTGATACTTTCGGAATTCGGGAATAATTTTGGCAAGGTCTAAAGACCGTTATTTGGGTATAATTCTGGACTAGTTTGTTTGACATAATGCATATAAATATATCAAAATTCTGAAGTTTTCATAAAAAAAAACAAGTTTTGTGAATTGGGTATAATTCGGGATGTAAAATTCGTACAGTTTGTAAAATTTGCGAATAATTTGAAAATATTCAGGAAATTTTGGGAAATCTGTTTAATTCATCTATTTATTTGGGAAGGTTCTGAAAACAAATTAATTGCGAATCTTATTACTATGGTATTGAATCTAATAAAAATAAATGGGGGTCTCCCCAGCCCAGTTGGAGAGAGCAAGAAAAGTGGAGAGGTGTACAAGTTGTATGATGTGGGGGGTCAGAGAAATGAGAGAAGGAAATGGATTCATCTTTTTGAAGGTGTCACTGCTGTTATATTCTGTGCTGCCATCAGCGAGTAAGTTTGCATGTTTATATATGTTCCTTCTATTTTTATTGGTAATTTCAGTATATCCCTTGAAATTGTGAATACATGTTGTATAGTTATACTGTTGTATATAAGCATTCATGCATGCCTCTAAAAGGAACATGAAAGTTTTACCCCTCGATTAAATCAAGAAGATTCCTCAAGTAACCTGCTTTTCCTCATTGCTGCTTATTTCTACACAAATGAGAAAGAGGAGGATCATTCAGGCTGGAGCCCTATTTCTCCCTTTCTTCCGCACAGTAAAACAGATATTCTGTAATTATTTATGAAGGAAATGTATCTTCCTTAATAGAATGAAAGTGAATCAAAGAAGTTCAAATTTTCCATGTTCAAGGGGGCACAAATTATTGTTGTTTTGTAGGTGCATATACATAATATTTATAGTAGAACTTCTTGACCTATCACCACTTAAAATGGAAAAAAGGGTGTTCGCCTTTGACCCAGAAATTTCTAAATAAAAGAGTTTTGGATTTCTGCCTTTGTTCTTAAATTTTATTTATACTAGCTAGTTATTTTTTATGTTGGTAAGAAAATAATAATAAAATGAAAATCAGAAAGTCTGATTGTTATAGTTAGTTGTATTCGGTATGATTGGTTTAGGTATGATCAGACACTTTTTGAGGATGAAACTAAAAATCGAATGATGGAGACCAAGGAGCTCTTTGATTGGGTCTTAAAGCAAAAATGCTTCGAGGTACCTTCTCAATTCTGCCATTGCATGACTTCATATCATATTGTCCATTCAAATTCCCAAAGTGACCCTGCCCTGAAACTTTTCTGCAGAAAACATCATTCATGCTCTTTCTCAATAAATTTGATATCTTTGAGAAGAAAGTTCAAAAGGTGAGTTTTGCATTCTCTTTATGTAAGTATGTATGTTATTATTAATATTTAGTATTTATGTGGAATTACTTTTTGTATATCTGATAGGTTCCATTAAGTGTGTGTGATTGGTTTAAAGATTACCATCCGACTGCATCAGGAAAGCAAGAGGTGGAACATGCTTATGAGTGAGTTTCTTTTTTCCTATTCAATATTGACATTTTTTATTTCTAAATTATTACTACTTTCTGTATACAACTCTCAGTGGGTTTTCATACATTCTCACTGAACATTTTTTTTTTTGGAAAAAAAAGAAGGAAAAAACTATGATAAAGTTATAAAATCATGGAGCATCATTTAAATCTGAAGTTATCAACAGGTTTGTGAAAAAGAAATTTGAAGAGCTATATTTCCACGGTAGCAAACCTGATCGTGTGGATCGAGTGTTCAAAATATATAGAACAACAGCCTTGGATCAGAAGCTTGTGAAGAAAACATTCAAGCTGGTAGATGAGACCCTCAGGAGGAGAAATCTCATGGAGGCCGGTTTACTGTGACAAATTTATATATTGCATTGAATTACTTTATATCTTGTTAGAAAGTTCCTGGGATTCTTTAGGTGGAAAAAGTACAACTGTTTCCTCTCTTCCCTAACAGGATGGGGATTTTTAACCTTTTGTTACAGATGTTGGCTTGAAGTTTGTGTCAGTTCTGATATGGATGCTTGGTAGGGATTTGTGTACACGCATTATTTGAGCTGTTTTACGAACTGTTTACTTGACATGACGAGGGAATCTTTTACAATTAGTGGATCCGGACCGTTCTTTTTAACTTTGCACATCTCAAGCCCAATAATACTGCCCCTGTGCTAGCCCGAATCCCAAAGCGTCTGAGAGTTAATCCCAAATGGTGAAGTGAGGGACATCTTCTACGGTACCTGGGAGGATACGGATCCATATATGAGGTGATGTATTACAAGGGCGTGGTTTAGCTATGAAGTTGGAGGAAAAAAATATGAAGATGTGAAAGTCTGAACTTAAAAGTCGGATCATGAGGCTCCAACTTTTCAGATTTAGAATTCAATTTAAAATTAAATACAAGGCTGGACTTTTTGCATATGGATGGATGAACAATAGTGCTAAGTGCTAACTCAGAAATAATTCTAATCCGAAACTATATTCTATGTTTGGACAGAACTCTTTTATGCTCTCTCTTTTAAATTAGCGGCTATTTCGATATTCTAACGACATAACTTTTTTTAGGATTAGTAATTAAATAGCCACTAACAGATATTATATAAAAAAAAAAAAAATTACAGCATCTATTGTGTAACTCGTCCTTGTCTCTAACTATATATACAACTCTGTTACATGGTGTAAAGTAATTCTGATAAAACAGTAATTCTATGCTGAATGTTCGTCCCGCCATTTCTAACTAAACAAGAGCCAATTGTGGGTATCCGTTACCGCATCATTAATTAGTAAGTGTACTTGTTTGTTTTTTTTTTTTTAAATGTTCTTCTATTTCTTTCCTTCCAGAGTGTGAACAGATTTATTGTCTAAGCTGGTATCCCAGCGCAATCTTGTTAATGCAGGCATAGAGGGACGACCGCTCCACCAGATATTGAAATAGTTACTGCCAATAGATATTGACTTGTGCTAGAAATCTCCTCCAAAACCTAATTGCATATGTGCAGTCCTACATTAGATGATTATGTGTCTCTAGAACACTTTTTGTATACTATCACATAGGAGGACGCAACCGTTTTGTATGACACAATCCTTTGCAATTAACACTTTTTGTGTGAGAATCTTGTCGCATGTAAATAACCAAATAAAAATTGTAATCTTCATGGAATCTTTAGTTTCCATAAAGATCAATGAATTCGCTGTTATTCCTAACCTAGCTTCCCTAACCCATAATTCATCCAAACGCACGTTCGATCATATTCCAATTCATCCAAGCGCACGTTCGGTCATATTCCAATCTCCTATTTTCATTTCTGTGTTAGGTTCATGAATGTAAATTGAAATTAAAATTTGACTCAATGCCAAAGCAAGTAAAAGAACAGGGAATATTATATGTAGCCCCAATCAGTATCCTATGTAGCACCATACTCACAATTTTACCGTCCAAATTTATTTTCAACCGGACCGAACTCAATCTGACACTTATTTAGACCATATGAATTTCCTTTAAGATTCGTGCAGGTTAAAAGAACAGTCCAGATTCACTAATTGTACATAATACCTCGTACTAAGAATACAATTCACGTCTCTCCTAACCACCTTCCTGGAATCTTGTAGAATCTCCGTATCTCACACAAGCCTACTTCCACCTCTATTCGCCCTTTCCGTTCTGCTCCTCTCAATTTCTCAATCGATCTCTTCGCCTCTCTCATTTTAAGTCATTTCCTTCATCACTCGTTGATTTCTCTCCTGTATCCCAATCTTTTTTCTTCCCAAATTTTTATTTCTACCGTATTCACAAAAAAATAAACCAAAACACTCCAGATCATAATTCGAAATTTATTAAGACCGCACAATACCAATGTGGCTCCAAAAACAGAGGGCTGCTCAATGCCGCTGCGGCCCCAACTTTTTTTTTTTTTTACATATGAGAATTTTTTTATGGGGTGCATTTGTCAAATGACGCAAATAAAAAAAGAAGTCAAATGACCAGTATACAAAATTTTATGAAACCATGGGGCCGCATTTGTTCATCTAAACAAAATAAATCATAGGGCCGCAGCGGCATTGAGCGGACTCCAGTCTTTGGGGCCGCATCGGCATTGTGCGGTCCGGGTAGATGTCGAATTTCTTCAAAATTGGAGTGTTTTGGTTTTTTTTTTTTTTATTATGCTAGAAATAAAATTTCAGCTTGTTCTTCGTTTCTTTTCTGCGATCCAAACTAGGCCGGTTTTTTATTAATATAAAAAAAATATATCAAATTTGCCCTCAATCCCATTTTTTTATTAAAAATACCTGACCGCCCCTTCACTGGATGGTCCACTATTCATACCAAACCGCCCCACTGGGGGGCGGTTTAGTATTTTTTTTTACTGTTCATACCAAACCGCTCCACTGTGGGGCGGTTTGGTATTTTTTTTTTAGAGACAATATAAATATCAAGATGCTGAATTTTAACGCTAAAAAGTCGGATTTTTTTTTAAATATTTGTTAGATTACTTCTTTTGATGTATAATTAGCATATTTATACTAAAATACGCTAAATTACTTGAAATTATGTTAAATTACGTTGAATTACATTAAATTAAGTTAAATTATGCTAAACTCTAAACCCTAAATTCTTATTTTGGACAATTTCTAAAACTCTAAACTCTAAACCCTAAACCCTAAAAATTACCGTACATTAAATGATTTACAATTTTCACATAACATATTTATAAAAATTAGTGATATTTAAAAGAAACCTAAACCCTAATTTCTAAACCCTAGTTTCCGACATTTTTATTAATAAATATACTCACGTTAGCTGGGTTTTTTGTTAGATTACTTCTTTTGATGTATAATTAGCATATTTATACTAAAATACGCTAAATTACTTGAAATTATGTTAAATTACACTGAATAATACTAAATTACGTTAAATTACGCTAAATTACATTAAATTACGCTAAAATACAGTAAATTACGCTAAATTACATATGAATAGGGACGATATCTTCACTGAAAAGGCGAAAAACGATGACGAAACTTCAAACGGCCATAAAACGGTGCTCGAGTGTCTGATTTCAGCAAATGACCACTTTTTTGAAAGCTTGCAAAAATACGCATGGTCAATGCTAGCAATGCCGAATTTAAAAATTCAGAATTACCAAAAAAACAAAGGGAAGAGTCTCAAAACTTGAGTTGAAGTTTCGGATTAAGAATTTCTTTTCTATTATTCAATCTAAGTAGCTTAGTAAATTAGTTACATAATGAACTTGTAGAATACCAAATTTTACTATTTTTAGAATTTTTTTACTATTTTTTATGATTCATGAAAGATGGCACAAAATTGATCTACTTTAGCGTAATTTTGCGTAGTTTAGCGTAATTTACCGTATTTCAGCATAATTAGCGAAGTTATTGTAATTTAGCGTAATTTAACATAATTTAGTGTAATTCAACGTAATTTAACATAATTTTAAGTAATTTAGCGTATTTAGTATAAATATACTAATTATACATCAAAAGAAGTAATCTAACAAATATTTAAAAAAAATCCGAATTTTTAGCATTAGAATTCAGCATCTTGATATTCATATTGTCTAAAAAAAAATACCAATCTGCCCTGCGTTTGGTATGAACAGTAAAAAAAAAATATAAACCGCTCCACATTGGGGCAGTTTGGTATGAACAGTGGAACGCCCAATGAAGAGGCGGTCAGGGTATTTTTAATAAGAAATTGGGATTGAGGGCAGATTTGATATTTTTTTTTTTTGGGTATTAATAAAAAAAGCGGCAAACTAGGCGATCTTCGCTGAAAGTTGCTGAGCTTAGATTAATTAATCTTACGATTTGAGAATTTTCAGTGCCAAATAAATCTTAATTTCAATGATATTAATTTTCCAATTTGTAATTTAGGATTGCTCGCATTTTTGTTACTGAATTTTCTTTTCGGTACATTTTTGTTACTAATTCTGCCGAAATTTTTATTTATAACATTTTAAAAAAATAAATTAACCAAATAACCATCGTTTCTGGTCAATTCTAAATCTAACACGGCCGCAGAACACCGGAGCGGACCCATTTGGGGGCCGCCGCAGAATGCCGGAGCGGACCCGGGTCCGCACTATGCCGGAGCGGACCCTGTTCTTTATATCTCAAAAATAACAGCGAAATTTCATTCCACACTCTCACACCTTCTCTCTCCTGAGTTAGCTCTCTGATCTGTAAGTTTTTTCTCTCTTCTTTTAAATTTTTTATTTTTATTTCAGTAGATTAATAATTTAATTAGAATAATTAATTTAGCAATAATTAAATTAGAATAATTTAATTAGAATAATTAATTAGAATAATTAATTTAGTTAATTTTTAATTGTATGTTTCTTCTGTATTGAATTGAAAAAATGGCTCTTATGGTATCCATCTACACTGGTGGGGATGTTTTAACAGGTTCTAATGGGGTTTACTATAGTATTGGACCTGTTACTGTGATTCCGGTATTGCCGGGTACTGATTATTTGGGACTTAAATCAAGTATATGTCAGAATTTGGGGTTGGATCAGGGTCAGTATGACCTTAAAATTGATGCCAAAATTAGCATGCCGACTAGTTCGGCACAAACCTGGTTCCAACTATTTCCAATTCAGAAAGAGGGAGTCTGGCAGGTATTGTATAACCAAACCATGAGTTTTTCTGGGGGTGCATACAAGATAATTGACATATATGTGGAGGTTACCAGAGCCCGACGTTCCAACCCAGTTATGAGGTTAATCCAGGGTCGTAGTCGGGGTAACTCATCCGGCTCTAGTCCATCCCCTGTCTAAATTGACCAACCGTCCAGTAGTCGGGTCCCAGTTCAGAGGGACCGACCCTCCCGTCGGGCCCCATCCCAGACTGACCAGCCTTCATCTAGTCGGACCGCTCATTGGGGTCAAACTTGTAATCCGGATGAATCCGATGAAGAAGTGGATCCGGAAATACTAGAGGTAGAGGAAAATTGGGGTCCTGTTGATCCTGAGGGTATGAGCAATTATTCTGACCAGGAAGATACCGGGTCTGTGCTCGGCAAACCAAGGACTTTCAAGATGGATCGCGGGTTTCGGATAATGGATCGCGGGTTTCAGCACCCGATTCATGCTTTCAACGACACATCAGGGTTTATGGAAGCCAATTCGGATTTGTTTGGAAGTAGGGTAGAGTATGAGAATGAATTGTCCGAGGGACAAACATATGACTCAAAAGAGACAATGAAGAGCGCAATTGCCAGGTTTCACATCCTTTGCAACAAAGAGGTAAAACCTACGCACAGTGACCGCACAAGAATGAGGTTCAAGTGCAAGGACAGTTACTGTGGGTGGTACATACTCGCAAGGGCCACCGGTTATGGAACACAATGGCGTGTCTCCAAGTGCCCAACACAACATTCATGCCACGCGGATGCGACAAGAACAGATCACGCCCAGTTGTCAGCTACTATGGTTGCCGAGTGTATATCCGCTCACATGAGGAACGATGTCGACTTGAGTATTCAGGCTGTCCGAATTGCTGTTGCTGAAAGGTACAACGGTCAGATACCGGCGTACAACAAACTATGGCGTGGCCGTGAGTTGGCAATAGCCCGTCAATTTGGCAGTTGGGAGGGGTCATACGCTCTTGTAGTTCCATTGTTGGAGGCAATCAAAAGAAGCAACCCAGGTACTACATTGTTCCTTCAATTTTTACGTCATTTCATTATCAATTAAAATTTGAACTTATTTTTTTTAATTTATTGACAGAAACATTGTTTGAGGTGACCTCATATCCCACTGGTGAACCTGGACCATGGAGGTATTTTCATAGGGCGGCATGGGCATTTGGACCGTGCATAGCTGCTTTTCAACATATCAGACCGGTCATCACAGTTGATGCATGTTTCCTGTCAGGCCGGTATAAAGGTAACTAATTTGATTGTTTTCACTTTATTTATTTTAGTTGATTTCGGCTCTTACAAAATTTATTTTACCACAGGCAAGCTGTTGATTGCAACCGGGTACGATGCTAAAAACCAGCTCCTCCCGTTGGCTTTTTCACTGGTAGAATCAGAGAGTTATGACGATTGTGCGTGGTTCATGAAATGGTTGCGCCGTAATGTAATCCGCTCCAGATTCATGTGTGTCATCACTGATAGGGGAAAGGGTATCAAGAAGGTATTCAGACAAGATGATATGGGGTGGAACGAGGAGGATGAGGATCAATGTGTTCACCGTCTTTGTGCTACTCACATAGCCGAGAACATGAAGAAGAATGGTTGCAGTGATAAGACAATCCGTTTTTTTAGAATATGTGTGGCTAAGAGGAAGATGAGGAGGTACGAGCAAGGAATGCAAGTAATGGGGCAGGCATGTGACATTGCCCTCAATTGGCTGGACGGTGTGGGTAAATATTTGGATCAAGATGAGAACGAGTGCCCCAAACCATGGAAGATATTCCAAGCACTGGACGGTGGTTACCGTTGGGGCATCATGACTACAAACGGGTCCGAGTCGCTTAATAAGGTCTTCAAGTCCTCTCGTAGGCTACCGGTTGCAGCAATAATTGAAGACACATTTTACAAATGTATGACATGGTTTGTGCAAAGGAGGGCCAAAGCAGAATGGGAAGTCAGTCAAGGTCAACAATTCTCGTGTCGTGTGCATCAGGTACTTTTATTTGTAGTTCTTTCTTCATAATTTTTAATGAACTTTGTTAAAAAAATCTGACTTCTTCATTATTTTTTAATTTTTCGTAGCTGATCAACAAACGGTTCGAGAGGTCCGATAAAATGAAGACGCTGGGGGGCTTTGGAAACAACAACGAGTTCGAGGTAACCTCCACACAGGAGAGAGTTCACGCTTTCATACCTGACGATTCTGGTCGGTTTACCAAGGCCAATTATAAATACACGGTGATAATCGGGGATGATCACACGGTAACTTGCACGTGCCAGAAGCCTCAATTGGAGAGAATACCGTGCTCTCATGTTCTGTCCGTGTGTCTTCTCCGAGGCATCGACCCTGGCGTCTTTGTAAGTCACTACTTTCACATCCATACACTGATCAACACATGGAGCGCACAATGGCATGTCCATGGAAATCAGTCGGAATGGCCTCAACACGATGGCCCGGTCCTTGTTCCAGAGAAAAAAAATATTGCTGTGGGCAGAAGACAACACGACAGAATTCCGATGTGGATGGACGTTCTACATAATAGGAGAAGAGGACACCAAGCCGGCCGAGATACACAAGAAAGAAAAAACAGAGCTGCTCGAGCTGCACGAGATTGAGAGTTAATGTTGCTTTTTTAATTGTACTCGTAAAAATGTTGTTTATTTTCGGTTAATTAGACGTATTTGTAATTTCCGATAACATTAGCATTGTTCTATTGTATGCTTCTTTATATGGCTCCTTGTTCTATTATAATGTTTCTTTTGATCAAACAAACGACGAACAACAATTTCAGATTAAACGACATTTCAAACATAAGTAATTACACACAACTTCCAGTACAAACTTTACATTTTTGATAAAAATTTCCAAAACAAAATCATAATCAACTTCAGAATCAGATAAAAAAAAAAAAAAAAACAGGGGCCGCTCTGGCATAGTGCGGCCCCATATGGGGGTCCGCTCCGGCATTCTGCGGCGGCCCCCAAATGGGTCCGCTCCGGTGTTCTGCGGCCGTGTTAGATTTAGAATTGACTAGAAACGATGGTTATTTGGTTAATTTATTTTTTTAAATGTTATAAATAAAAATTTCGGCTAATTCTGTTCTCCTGTAGTTGTAACTTGCTTTTGATTCTTAATTTCGAAATAATTTGTACAATTTTCTGCATTCAAATTACGAATACCTTCAGGTACATAGTTCAAAAACTATATTCGGATCGGATATCTTAGGTTGGTATAAGCATCTCTGTAATAAAACCAGACTTAAAGTTTGCATCAAATTACTTGTAGGTGTGCATTGGCTAAACTTCTATTGTAGATACTATCCAAGGTACTATACACGTCACTTATATCTACTGTAATGTCTATAGCCAGTGTAGAACCTAGTATGAAACCTATGATCTAATGGCCTACAGCTATTAGATGTTAATAGTTATATTCAAAGATGTTAAGGAATTTTTTTCTGCCTACCCCGATTTGCTTAAATGAATAACAACAATATTCTTGATTAGATATTTCGCTTTTTATTCATCAAATATCTTTATTTTTTCTTATGTTTAAAATTGGATGTTTCTAGATAGCACGTGAGATAAAATTATGAAATTTTATGTACAATCTTTATTTTGTTTTCACAGATCATAACCAAATGATTTGCCTAAAATTTTATTGTGCAATCATAAAACTTTGGTTATTTGTTTTCTCAAAAAATAAAACTTTGGTTATTTTGGTTATGATTGTTGAAATGGTTGGTTCGGGTGTGAGTGTATAATCAATCGATTTGCGTAAAATTTTATGATTTTTTGGTGTTTTTTTAACGCAAATACAGAGACCAAGAGATGAACACACTAGAATAAATCTATTAAGAAAATGCATCTAGCAAGTCACTAAATTCTCCACATAGACTTTCAACAAAGTCACATAAATAAAAAAGATGGAAATTGCAAAAGTAATATGAAGTGAAGTTGTGCCAATATGTTCTGTACAGTAACAAGCTTTGCCAGCCAGAAAAATTGGGGAATGAATTAATCCAATTGTAGAATTAAACCTATACACCTATCTTCTTTTCTGGACCTCCATCGAGGTAAGAAAAAACTAAGAAAATTTGAGAAATATTCTATGTACGTGTGAACAACTTAATGCAATCGAGAACCAGAGATCAAGTGTTACCTAACTGTAGAACAGTTTTGGATTTTCACTGAATTAATCTTAAGAATGCCCTCGTAACTTAAGCAGCTGGTGGATCAAGGTGTTGTATCAAGAATTGAGCAGCTTGGATCGGACGAAAGGAGGGTGGCGGCTCGATATTTGATGGATCTAGAACAGGTACGGACTTTGATATCTCCTCTGCTGAAAAGGGAATGCTGAAAAAACAAATATTGTGTAAGATATTAGTTTTGGAGTACTACTGACCTATTACAAAAAACCCATCCTATTTGTTGCCAAAACTTAATTAAATGGCATGAGATGCTACAAATAAACTGTTCCATTCTTTTCGAGCAAGGACAAATCATTTTTGCTAAGTACTAAAATTACATTAATATATTTAAAAACGAAGATACTTACAGTACATGCTTGTCTCATTTACCATAACAGTTTATTAACTTCACCAAATATGGAGCGCTAGGTTGTATTGGAGGTGCAGTGCCTAGCGGCAAGTCCTAAGTTGGCCCTGAAGGACCCACCCAAAAACCAACCTGACCCAGCCTGATTTTTTAAAATGCAATTTGACCTACCCAAACCCGAGCAACAGCATCCCAGATCGACTATATCTGAACCGAATGGACCCAAAATCAAAACGGACCCACCCAACATGGCACTTCGACCCACTTAACGTGACTTTTGAACTAATCTGGCTCAAAAAAAAAAAAAACTCAACCGCCACTCCAAAATCAATTTTATAATCATAAAAACCCAAACCAACTAGTCTCATACAAGATTGACCCAATAAGCAAACCCACGTGACCAGAATATCTAACCTGAGACCCAATACATCCTGAAATCTTACATGACCAACCCATGATGAATTGACCCCAAAAATGGATGACCTGTAACCAAAAAGACCCAACAGCCTGATTGCGAGCTCAAGCAGTGCCATTTTTCAATTACTTTATGCCTCAATAACCAGCTGTGATTTCAATCTTTAGGTACAAGTTTTGTGTTTGGAATGGTTCTAGGTACTTCTAAAGATAAACAAAAAATTAAATACGAAGGTCGCACAGTCTACTCATAAATATACTTGCCTCAAGTCATCATCGAGTAAAAATGAGTTGGATAGAAGATTTTGGGATTCCTTGTTTACCATGTCCCTCATAGTGGCTACCACCTATTATTATTAATTAGACATTAGACATTAGGCTTTTAGAACTTTAGGGATGTTAGTAGTGTATTGACAGAATTTCAAAATTAAAGAGTGAAACGAGACGTGCCTCTGTTGAAACACTTTGTGCACCATACTTGTCATCCCAATACATTGTACATATTCTATATATCTGTCTAACGCTCAATGCCTGATAAAAAGAATGAAAATAGCAAATGACAATATAATATCATACTTGATCTGATAAGGGAGTCACATATCAAAAGGGTTCAGTATACTGACAGAGCAAATTTCTTGTTTGATCTCTTCAAGAGTCTTTTTCCTTTTCTGAGGCAATATCTGTAATTAATTGACAAGGTACAACTAACATTAGTATTACATAAAAGAAAACACAAGAAGAAGAAAAATGAAATTGAAAAAAAATATTACATATAGTAACTATATATTACCAGAAATCCGACAGCTTGTCGAATGTAATTTAGCTCATCCCCAGCTGCGCCTGCATACTAAAATTTATAAAAGCTTAATTCAAGAAACTTCCAAAGATCTCAGTGAATATAGACATTTCATCACTAATCCTAGGATAAGAGAAATACTGTATTGACATGCCTTTTAGAAGTTAAAACATGTTTTAGACAGGCTTTCAGGTATACTTTTAATTTTTTTTTAATCCTATTGGCTTATACCCACACGGGCGATATATTAATACTTGTAACTTCTGCTTTGTAAAGGTAAACTCCCCCGGGCATAAATAGTGCTCTTCTCAAAAGACCACAAGCCTAGAAAAATTCTATGATACCTCTTCTGTCGCATCAGCAATCCACTTCTCAAGAACCTGAAGCCCTGATTTGACATATTCGCCATTTGAAAATGTGCAGCATTCCCTTCTAAGCAACAGGCTGAGTGGCAAAAATGTGATAAATTCTTACTTTCAAAGAAATAACCATACTTGTATGTTATCCTAATTATTTTTCGACGACTCCTAACCTGTTAAATAGCTGGATGTTGATGAATGAAAATACTTGTGTTATTAGCTTGCGCACGAAGAATGAAGGCACCTGATCAATAAGGTTTGTTAAGAGCTGGCATAATCTGAAAGAAACCCAATAACTGGGTCGACCTGACCCAACCTAACACTAATATCTCTACGATTTGAATGACAAATTATTGACTGAATCTGACACCAGATGAACCAAATACCCAACTGAATCCAATCAGATTTGACCAAAAGTCAATTGACCTGAATATGTGAGGTTGAAGCTCAAAATAACCTGAAAATTTAGCAACCCACCCAAAAACCAGAAAGAACTCAACAAACCTCCAATGTCTCTGTGAACCTAGAATGAAATTACTAGAGATTAAAAAATATGAACGAGGGCTTTTTGGTTATTTGGCCAGAACATGATGTCATAAGCTTTGTTAAATGAAAACAAGACTAATAATAAAGAACCTCACATAATTGTTCCGTAGTCGCTCCATGAGAGAATCTAGAAAATTAATTATGTGATCCCAGTGAGAACTCAGAGGTTGTTTTTCAGCCCATTCGTTGGGTGGTCCTGTTCTCCTTCCACTCTTGGACCTAATAGCTTTTGGAGCCTTTCATATAACATTTAAAAGAAAAAGAAAAAATAAATATTGTTTGAGAAGTGTACTCACCCATTTCACTATGACTTATTTTGATGAGTTCTAAAAAAGTTACCTCACATACAACAAAGCAAAGCATACAGTACACTGGTATTACATTAAAAAGTTAACTATTTGAGCAAATCTCAAACATGGTAAATTCTTCAAAGCAACTTCTTTTGTCTTTCTTTCATAAATTCCTACATTTTCTTCATATGATAGGTTTGGCAGCATAATTACATAAATTGAAATAATTTGCTTGAGAACAGAAGCCTAATGTTTATTACACAACATAAAAAACAACCAAGTAAACAAGTTAAAATAGATAAATGACGAAGATAACTAAAGTTAGAGAAACTTGGAGGCTAGAGCCCCATCTTATTTTCTAAAAAAACTAAAGTTAGAAAAAACTATACCTGAATGCAAAGGCTTAAAAGGGGCGATATCTCTTTTTTTAAATTATCCCTGATTAATCCAAAAATCTTCTCCAAGCAGGCAGTTAGCTGTTGCTTGAACAACATAGCTGGATACCTTGCATCAATACAAGGTAAGTGCTCTTCTTTTCCACCTACCATAGCTGATTTCACCGACTACAATTACCCAAATAAAAAATGTTGAGTTCAACTCAGCAATTTAAATATTAAAAGTTCTAACAAAGAGAATTTATAAGGAAACCAACTGGTAGTGTTCTTCCAATAAGTACAGGAGGCCCTGAATTACTTGACCGAAGATTCCTTTGTAAGAGACACAAAAGTGCTGATGCATTGGCTAGCCAGTATGGTAATACATCTTTCTCACTCTCCACCTAAAAGATGATAAAAAATCACAAACGGAAAATTTCTAAAATAATTTTAGGCTGCAGATAAAGATTGTGACAATTAATAGGCATTTTCACCATATTATGTGGATGTGAGACCAAACACAAAGGCCCAAAAAAGTTAGTTAGAACCTTGAGAACAGAATTGATGGATGCTATTATGAAGTCGAAAATAGTTGTCCTTTCAGCCTCAAAAACACCCCAGTGGAGAAGGCATTTGTACATGAGACAAGCTGCCATTGGTTTCCCTTCATTGAATCCCAACTCTTCTTTTATACACCTTTTAAGCAAATCTTGGTACTCCTATTAATTTCAACATTTAGAGAAAACAATACATATAAAAACATTTAACTACAGAAAGCTCATATTATTTAGGCCCAAAATTAAGACAATTGACCATCAGTCCCTCCTCAGCACAACCACCCCCAAAAGAGATAAGAGGGGATTCGGTACCAAATCCTGTATGGAGGCCTCCAACTGGCACAATAATCCACAGTATAAATTTTGTATACCTCGTGCCTCTCAGCGGCAATCTTTGATCTTCTCGTGTCCAACAAATTGTGCGGAACAGGTAGCACTTTAAATGTTGGAGAACTTTCCTACAATCAAAATGAATGCACGCATTAGTAAGAGAAAAGGATACATTCTGTGAAGGATACAATTTTTTTTTTTTTGAAAGACAGTGAGAACACTATCAATTTCATTGATAGAAAAAAAGTTATTTACAATAAAGGATACAAAATTAAAAGCAATGCAATCAGAAGTCTTACAAAGATGGACTTCGGACTAAGATGGGATGACGGAGAGGCAACTCCATAGTTCTAATATTTACCAGAGAAAAGTAATAAATATTTGTTAAATTATGAATAATAGCAACGAACAAATAAAGAAAAGGAGAGAAAAGAGAACTGTATGCCAGATAACCTCAGAGAAAGGTCTAATAGCAACAGATAGGCCCCTTGGAGATAAGCTTAATGCTCTTTGCCTAAGAATCTGATTCTCCTCTTCCAAACTTGTGTGTTTCAATTCCAAACTGTTCAAATCAATAAGAAAGTAAAAAGGAGGAAAATAGAGTCAAAATAAGTTCTTTAATATAATAAATGCGAACTGGCTCTTCGCCTTCTACTTTAAAAAAATAAAGGTAAAACTGCTTATGCTTAGATTATCAGGCTGCAAATCTGATATAAAACAGTTTGTAACTACCACACTACCTGTGGTATGTTTATCAAGTCCAAGGTATAAACTATACTAACTTTGCAGAAATATGCATGCCTCGAAGTGAATATAAATATCCAAGAATTTAAAAAGTATTACTTCTCGAAATTTCGGCATAGATGCGAGTATCTTGATTCCAGATCGTTCAACTTCTTCATGTTTTCATGGCTTGATTTCTGAGTCTTCAGAAGTTCATCCTCCATTTCATCATTTTTCTTTGACCAAGACTCCACTTGACTCTGCAAGAATAGCAAAGAACATTAAATGTACTGTTGTAGTTTTTGTCCATTTACCTTGTTGATCTGACAGTGCTTTGGTACTTGTTATATTTATCGCTTCCAAATTAAATTAAAATTTGCACTGTTCATTTGTATACATGGTCAAGAAGGGAAAGCAACCCAAGAAAATGGACAAATTATTTATCATGCCTTGAGTAAGAAATTCTCCTTTTTCATTTCTTCCATCTCAGAAAGGCTTTTCTGCAGTTCTTCCTGGTGCAATGTCTCTAATTGAGTCTTCAATGACGAGCTTTTACTCTTTTCATCAACAATTTCCTGTCTCGCTGCTTCCAACTCTCCTTTCAAAGCTTCCAATGCTTCTTGAAGCTTCAAGGCCTCAGCTGTCTTTGATTCTTCAGCTGCTACCTGCATTTCGGAGTGATTATGTTTCTATTCATTGTTTTCAGTTTTTCACTCTGCATTCCATTTTATATTACTTAATAGTTCAAATAATCAAATTAATTTATGAGATGTTGTGTAGAATACAAAGTACCCTCAGTCTCTTCTCCAAAGTTAACCGCAAAGTAAGATCTTCCATACTCTTTTCCAGTTTTCCTTTTGCCTCACGCAAAGCACCAGCTTCGTTTGCAGCCTTCATTAGAAATAATTAAATTAAAAAAGATATCACCTGAATTGCTTCTTCAAAAATATTCTCAAATCAATAATTTTTGGAGATACCAAGTTCTAACCTTTTTAAGCTGAATGAGTTCTCTTATAGCGAGCTTTTTTCTCCAATTACATTGAATTAATACCACAGATTTCTTGTATTGAATAAAATATCTGCTCGCAACCCACATCCTCCAGTGCGCCTGTAATTAGTTTTGTGAGACATTATATATCTTAATAGTATATCACTTCTCTTTTTTCTGCATTTTATTTATTGTTCTAAAAGGCTTTTATGCCATTCTTGGGGATCTTATTTATTGTTCTAAGAATCTTTTAACTACAGATATAAAATTGCACTGACATATGTCTGATTCTATTGCTTCTTCAGTTTGTAATAAGTAAGCATACACTTGTCCTTTTATTATTATTTCTTCTCCTTCTCCTTCACCGCACCAAGAACCAACACCAAAATTGTGGATGGTCAAAGAGATCTCAAGATATTGAACAATCTTTATTCAGTAAAAGGTCCTTGTTGATGATCAAAATGATGGCTAACACATTATTTCCAATTTGTTAATTTGTTACGTTAGATTTGATTTCCATTTATGGTGCTCCAGGCCTGTTGACGTGAGCACACGCACATCACGTTCCCTTTGTTGATTTGTTTATATAAGAGAAAAGGTGAACCTGGATGAGAGCAGCTGCTTTGTTTTGCTTAACTTGCATCAGTCTGCGGTTACTTGAGTAACTTCTTATCATAGATTGAATAATACGCGCTGCAGAGTATAGACTTGAATATTTTTTCTGGCATATCCACCTCCTTGCAAACTTCTCTACAAAAACAGCTGCTTTTGCTTGCCTTTTCATCATATAATCATTTCTAGCCAAGCAACCTGACATTACAGCCAAAAGACTCTCTATCACTTGCTTTCTCAAAGACAAACTAGGGGAGACTTTGTTCAGTAATTTCAGCTATAGTTAAGTTTTCAGAATTTATTAAACATACTCGAGGATATTGTTATTGTATTTATTGAAGCTGGTTTTAAGTTATAGGCCTTCTATTTAATAGATGTTGTATTCAGAAAAAAATGGAATGACCAAATGTTGTATTCAGCTCTAGTTAATAGATGATTTAGGTTAGTTGCATTATGAACAGACCAAACTTTTCGAATGCTTCCAATGAATTGAGGTTGCAGATCACATTCCTGCATGACTTGTTGACAGTATTAGATACATTTGGAAGGATTCTTTTGTTTAAGATGAGAGTTTGAAACTGACTATTTTGATTCAGTACATTATTGAATTGTACCTCGGCAAAATGCTTGAATATTAACAGCAGATTTTCTCGTCAAAAGAAAATGCTTGTGAGCAATGAAGGTTCGCACATGACCCTGAATAATCTTTGCTGCATTATCTAAAACCTCTGCCCGCCTAGCATCTAAAATTGCAATCTGTCCAGCTCTAAGAAACACCTTTGTCCTTCCAAGCTGAATAAAAAATAAATAACAATAATAATGAAATATTACAATTATTTGTTTAAGTCCCATGTAATGGTTGCCGTTTAATCTAAATGAGATTAGTTCATTAAAGAATTAAAGCTTAAATAATTAAAGTTCAGCAATTCAGATACAAACTTTCCCTCCTTCAGGGGTAATAAGGCAAAGAAAAGAAGGTACCATTCTTCAGCTGTAAAGGACAAGTACTATGTCTTCTCTTGTTTTCAATTATTTAATTTCATTAGAAAGAAGTTCCATTTTGACCAGCCAATCTTTGGAAGAAATTATGTTGACAAAAGATAAGTAATGAAAAAGGGACATACTTGGAAGTTCTCCAGCTTTAGTTTCTTTATAATTCTCTCTGTCAGGGTCTTTTCGCCAAACCTGATCAAGAAAAGATCCATAAAATATAATTAACAAATTCTGTATTCAGATTAAAGTGCATCAAATGAAGCAATACAAGAAATTAGTACCTTTCATATATAATCTCTTGAGCCAGAATTCCAAACCGATCAACAAACTCAGAGTAAGTTCTTCGGGTTGGATAACCTGCAAGACTTATTCTTATAGCTTCAAGCACCCCCTGAAATAAATAAAGCAAACATATAACAATTTTCAAACTACTAGCTGGATGTGCATACTCCGAGAAGAAGCATGAGTGAAAGAGTCAGAAATACTTTTAGTAGGGTAATTCGAGGTACATCCATCTAATATCTTAATATTTAGACTACAAACATCAAATTTTGAGATGTCCTCTCTATCATTTAAATAGGTCATGGATCATTTGGCGCAATTCTGGGTGTTGTTTAGCCATCCATCAAACCATTTGAAAATTAGATGGTTTTGGAATTTCTAAATATGGTCGAAGATTTCAAATTATGTGATGGATAACAAAATGGCATTTATCCATAGCCTATCTAAATAATAGAGAAGAAATTTCCAATATTTTCTTTTATTTGGATGATATTGACAAAGATATCAATGAATATACTAGTGGAATGTACACTAAGCTGCCTGTTTTGGTATAACACACAAGGCATTGGAGGTAAATTTAAACTAACCCCACAGCGCAGTTGATGTAGCACACTCTGATTCTCAAACATCTGAGGGCAATTTAGAGAGCTTGGTTTTATACACCGAATATAATGAGGCTCTGTTGAATTTAGTGTTTCCATGAGTGCTTGGAGTTGTTGCTGATAGAAAAGAAGTTTATACTTAGTGCTATCACAATGGGGAGAGAGAGAGAGAGAGAGAGAGCAACTTGGCAAGGTTTCCAAAAAAATAAAAAAGAGCAAATTGGCAGCCTCTGCCAAAGTTTCAGAGAGAGAGAAAACAAACAACAAGAAGTTCAATTTGAAAATTTTCATGCACCTTGAATCTTGAAGCAACAGAAGAGAACTTGTATGAAGATCTTGAAGGCTCCTCCTTTTGCAAACCAAAGAGTCCAGAGATGAAGGGACATTTCGAAGAAGACAAAAGAGCCTGGTATTCCAAAACTATATAGTCCCGATTTTTTTCCAGAAATAACTCCGTTTGATAAGTCACCTACAATGACGAAGTCAGACATGCCATCTTCTCTCTATCTCATCATGTTATAATAATTCAAGGTCCATTAAAATTTACAACAATAATCTCGTGAATATGCAAATTTGCAAGGAACATCCTTATTCTTGCAAATAGCACCTTTGTTTTCTTTTGAGAAATTTGCAGATAGCACCCCAATGATTTTATTAAGATAATGACAAAGAAAATCCATTATTGTTTGATAACTTTTCCCCTGATTCTAGTAAGGAGTTTTTCCCACAATGATTTTATTAAGATAATGACAAAGAAAATCCATTATTGTTTGATAACTTTTCCCCTGATTCTAGTAAGGAGTTTTTCCCACAACTGCAATTAAAATAAAAGCAATCTAATGTCAGTTTACAAGCACACAAAAGTGTATCTGGTGAGTGGTTTAATTAGTGAATATGGTAAACCTAGGCGTAAATCTACAGCTTTCCTAATTTCAAGTGAGAGAGAGATCACATGCCTTTCCTGCATAATGAGACAAAGTAAAATCAGCTTGCGAAAACTTGTTCTTTTGAAGCCTCTTATGGGACTGGAAATTCTGAAAAAGCTTGGTTGTGAATGTCCCATGTGTTGATTTTGGAAGCATACTGCATTTCAAAACTAGAAACAAATGATATAAAAAAGACAAAAAAATACTAAAGAGTTTCGACAAGAAGGAAATCTCAGCAAAGTTGAAATTATTCTTACCATGCTTCATCAAGGAGTGAGATTATTCCGATTGGTTTCTGCAAAATAAAAATAATATCTTTGCTTTAATATCTAGAGGTATATGATTAGTAACAAGTAAAATAAAATTCACAGAAAAATCTGTTCAGACCTTCTCAATCAAATCCAAGACGTCTTGGTTGTCTACGAAATCAATGTAGCTCCAGTTGATCTCCTCTCTTCTGTATTCTTCCTGCTCCATCTTAAATACATGCTGCACTTAAAAAAAAGGTAAATGAGATAAACAAGTACAAAAAATTACTTCTAGCAATACAATAAATAATGATTAGTTAATAAGTGCTTGCACCTCATTAAAATGTTGCTGCAGTTTCTCATTTGCAAAATTAATGCAGAATTGCTCAAAGCTAAAAGAACAATAAAAAAGGCATGTCGGAAAATATAGTTAGATGAATAGATAAATAAAAATTCAGCACCGATAATCGTAATAAAAGCAACAATCAAAGCAAATTCCTCAAGTCACTCAAGTACTATTATCCAACAAATCTCTATTTAAAGAAGTGTATGAAAGGGCAAATGCAAAATGACAGAAGATTACCTATTATTTTTGAAACACTCGAAACCATATATATCCAAGACCCCAATCTGAAATCTGGAGTCTGGGTCTTGCCCAATTGACTTATTAATATTCTCAACAAGCCTGAAAATAAGAATTTACACTAAAATAAATCATAACAATACCTCATGTCTAAATTGGACAAGCAAAAATGGCATAAAGAAGGTGACTTACCAATCAAATAATCGGGCATAAACAGTCTTGGCTAAAGCATCACGACCGGCTGATGCAGCAGAACAGTCAAGAGCTTTCATTATACTCCCTTCGCGGGTTTGTATTGTGCGAGTGGATAAGGTAGTGAATAGAAGGTTCGCATCAACCCTGTCAAATCAACAAATTTACAGTCATTCAAACTGTAATTTTGTTAGCCCCTTACAGTAATATTAGACGAAGTCCAAAAAAAATAAAAAAAATTATTCACAAGGTATGTACAAATTTAATTATGATACAAATAAAAAGAACTAACATAAAGAGATCAGCGGCCATTCGGAGGTGAAAATTGGCCTTTTCATCTTTGATTATTGATGAATCATGCTCTTCTCCAGGAGAAAATTCAATGTTCCCTAGGTGCAGTATAGCAGCTAAGGTCCGAAATATTGCTTCCTGCCGTTTAGAGAGAGAGAGGAATCCTTGAGATTAAGTTAGCATAGATATAGCATTGCAAATAAAAAGAACATGATGGATGCATATATACCTGATCAATTAGAGTTATACCAACAATATCCATGGCACGCCTTGTTTTTTGATACGCCTTTGAACTGCTAATGCCTTGCAGCTCATAGGTCTTGCTTTGATTCAAGTAATGGAAGTTTCTTGGATTATCAAGCTTGAATTTCTCAGCATCCTGACTTGAATTAATACAAATATCGAGTTTTATTTTTTTTGCATGTATGTCAAAATGTTAAAAGCCAATAAGGTTAGGTAACAGTTATGACTAGAGCCAGACAAATCCAATCCAACCCAACAAGGCTAACAGTTACCTGAACCTAGCAATGAATGAAACCTGAAACTCCCTGAACCCAAGTTGACCAGAAACTGACTTCGACCAATCCAAACGCTACCTGACATCACTATCTTCCACCTCTAGTAAGGTGACACAAACAAACTCGGTTTAGTAGTTAACTAGTTATGCATGTAGGAGCTGCTAGTGCTATGTCTCCTGACCAGAAAGATCTAACTGAAATAAAGGGAAAGAAAGAATGACCAGAGATAAACAACTTAACCTTTCCAGATGCACAGAGTTGATAAAAGCAGTGGTAGTTCCTCTCAGGGTCCATTATCTGAACAACTCTAGACCTCTCTACAAGGTAAGTCCTAATTGCTGCACCCGATATCCTACCAGTTCTATCAAATTGGATTTCCACAAATTTCCCAAATCGACTGCAAATCAACGAACTCACGAGTAAGAATTTTATATTGAAATTCTTCTATGACCTCAAGAAAAAGTTTAAATAAATTTTCTTGACAGAAAAGTAACCTTGAATTATCATTTCTAACTGTCCTGGCATTTCCAAACGCTTCGAGCAGCGGATTTGACTACATAAATATTCATGAAAAGGAAATTCATAAAGTTGATTGCAGTTTTCTATTGAGAAACAGTAGTTATGCTTACAATGAAGTTCTATACGATTAGTACAGCTAACGAAAATCACAAAACCAATGTAAATTTGACAACAAGTCCAAATAATGCTATTGCTTTTAGTCAATACTATTTATGACACTTGTTAAGGTGAAGAAAGAAGATACACACTTCTAGAACTTGTTGTTCCACCGAGCGAAAATCACCAGTGACACGTCCTCCAACAAAAGTAAGGTATTGCATAATGAGCTTTGTCGTTTCAGTTTTCCCAGCACCGCTCTCCCCACTAACCAATACTGACTGACTTCTTCTATCGTGCATCATTGCCCTTCAAAAGGGTATATAAATATAAATACAAAGTAAAGTTTAGGAGATAAAAAAGTGCCAAGATTCAAGTGGAAAACATTACTTGCCTGTATGATGCATCAGCAATGGCAAATACATGAGGGCTCAGCTCACCTAGTTGCACACCCTTATATTGCTCCATCATGTGCACATTATAGAGGTGGGGAAGCCTGGTAAATGGATTTACCGCAATCAAGATGCTCCCTGTATATGTCTGCGCAATGGCATCTTATTACTGAAAAAATACTGTAAGAGAAAAGATATATATAGAACCCAATATTGAGTGGAGCCTCATCTCACCCGAAGGCAATAATCGAAGGATTATTTGGACTTCAACAAATATCTTTACCGATCGTTAATGAAACAGGCAGCCCTTCATTAATTAAATACTCATGAATTTGACTTCAGAAATTATGGAAATTGATGCAGAGTGACAGTGTGGATATCGGATAACTGCACCTGGTTTGAGTTCTCAGAATGGTGTAGCTTTTCAATCTCAACATAGTAATTGGAGCAAAAATATTGGTAAAATAGAACTCACATAGATCTCATTGAGAGAATATCTTTGTGCAAGATTAAAAAGAACACCCGGCTCATTAAGATAAGCCAATTTGGTCATGTCATCCACCCCTCCATGATCCGCATCTCCATCTCTGGGCAATAGTTTCTCATTTGTTGTAGTAATCTTCGAGAAAAAAAAACAATCGATTTATACTCAAATTACGAAAAAGTGATTGCATTTACCAAATTAAACCTTATTTCAAATGAAGAATTAAAATTTTTCAAATCCCATTAACGCAACCCCCTACCCCTGTCTCCCATCCTAATAAAACAAAATAGTGACAAAACAACAAGTAAACAGAGCAATACCTTTCTGCCATCTGTTGTGAGCACCGAAATGGATTTCTCACTGCTTTCGATGACCTCAGCCTCAACCCAGGCATGATCTTTATCTTCTACCCACACCGCGGTCCCCTTACGATACCCCATTCCTTCAATTTGTGTGTGTGCTATTTTTTTTTCCTTTCCATGAAAAGAGAAAATGATGGAGAGAGAAAGAGATTGAGAGAGAGAGAAATGATTATACAAATGGTACGAGAAAGAGACGGATCTGGGCTGAGGGAGGAGGGGGCTGGAGTCCGTGGGTGGCGATGGTACGGGCAAGTGGCAATACGAAGTGAATCGAGCGAATCATGCCGTTTCGATTTCCCGGGCTTTATTTCTGGAATTGAACCTTTATTTTACAACTAAATTACGTTATTGCCATTTCGATGTTGTCCGTTGCATCTTCTGGTCCGGATCTGCTGTTATTCCCTCCTTGAAAAGTAAGTCCCTACTATCTAAATACCGTCCGTCCGCTTAAAACGGACGGACAGGATTGGTCTGGACCTTCCGAGTCATTCGGTACTAGCTGTAGGATGAAAACCAGACGGCCGAAAAGACTGTATTATTCTAACTATTCCATCCAAGAATACAGCAGAAACAAATCCCCACTGAGAATATCGGATCATCTGTGGCGGATACGGACCGTCAAATAATGAGAGATAATTGCTTGCCTTTTTTCTTCCTACAAGGCTACAACAGGGCTAAAGTCGTTAGACGCTGTTGATTTAAACTTTAGTTTGCTTGTCAGGCACACCGACGCACACTTCGCGGGGTGTGGTCCGTCTCTATTGCCACAGAAATTTGGACATTCAATGTTGTAACTAAAATGTTATTTTTAGTTTTGTTTTTCGTCTGATAATTTTAGGATGTAGAACCTGTAAATTGATATACTAGCAGGATGTCCACGAGATTTTTTTTATTAATAGAAAAAAAATATATATAGGATTTGATGAAATTTTTGAAATATATGAAGAATGGGATTGACGGGATAAACTATCACGTTCAACTAATTCCGTCTCTAACTATGCAAACTCGTTAATTAAAAAAAGAATGCCATTCTGTCCAATACTATTCATTTTTTTTGGGTTTCATTTCCTGTTGTTTTTCTGGACGTGATTAGCAATCCTTTAAAAAAAAAAAAGAATGCTATAGTGCTAGACAGGATGGGATAGGATCCAGGATTATTATTTTGTATATATATATATATATATATATATATATATATATATATATATATATATATATGAGGAGGGATCCGATTACAACACTTTTGAGTTACCACAGCCATTTTCTACATTTTCAAAGTCCAAATCGTCAATCCAAACCATTCAACATGATCTCCACAATAAAATGTGCTTGCAGATCAAATTTTACATTTTTTTGAATTTTTTTACTATTTATTAAGATGTGTACAAAATTCAATGGTCTGAATTTGACTAGTTTTTGTAAAATACTTAATAAATAGTAAAAAAATTCAAAAAAATGTAAAATTTGATCTGCAAGCACATTTTATTGTG
Organism: Carex myosuroides; assembly: GCA_028015225.1. Taxonomy (NCBI): domain Eukaryota; kingdom Viridiplantae; phylum Streptophyta; class Magnoliopsida; order Poales; family Cyperaceae; genus Carex; species Carex myosuroides. The sequence continues at coordinate 4,636,922 of CM051481.1, forward strand.
GAGATCATGTTGAATGGTTTGGATTGACGATTTGGACTTTGAAAATGTAGAAAATAGTTGTGGTAACTTTGTGGTAACTCAAAAGTGTTGTAATCAGATCACTCCTCTATATATATATATATATATATATATATATATATTAGTTAAATATCTGGTTTAGGGTTAAGATTAACTGGACGGGATGGTTCTGCTACAATATTTTATAAACCATCCCGTTCTTCCTATATTTTAAAATTTTGTAGAAATGTCCCTTTTTTATATTTTCTTTTATTTTTTCTATTAATAAAAAAATCTTTATTCTATATTACATCCTTCTTATTTTACTTAATTTCTCCCTGAAAATATTACTCTATTCTCCTATCTGTATGTATCTACTTTTTATTCTCTCTATTCTCCTCTATTATATAGATCTCAGTTACGACATAGAGTCTCTATTGCTGTCAATTCCACATTGGCCATCTTGATTTGTACCTTCATCTTCTCGCGTCATCGCATCAAATAGTAGAGTCACTGCTTAGTAGATCTCTCTCCTAAATCGGAGGCACACACTTACAGTCGCCCTCTCCGCCCCTCCGCCGAGACTTGCTACGATGTCTTCATCTCTTCCGGTAACGGATTCAACTACAACCACCCTCACTTCTCCACTGGACCTACCTGATCAAGTTAGATCAATCAGAGATGAATTGCCAACTACCGCCAATGGACATCGGAGACACCTTTGCTCCGTTGCTCCTTCCACCTCTGCTGGCATACTTCTTCGGTGGTCCGACGAGCCCCACACACTTTCTCATCTCCTCAGTTCAAAGTACACATCACATCACATCACCCTACTCACATCCCTTCCTCTCACCCTTCTCATATGTAATCCAGTGTTGAATCGTCAAAAAAGGAGGTGAGGGGAGGTTGTGGGGTCAGAATTGAAGTCGAGAGGGCAGGAGGAGCAACCTATTTCCTTTTTTTCTAAACCCTTGAGAGAGGAGAGAGGCGATTTAACTAGGCACAAATCTTTTATGGCTTCTACCTGCCGAAATTTTTATTAATCGAAAAAAATAAAAAAAATATCACGAAATGGTATCATTTTGGTGGAAATTCTATATATAGGTAGAACAGGATCATTAATCCCGTCCCACAGGATGTGAAATTTTAACCCGTCAAGATTAACAAATTTGCTAATCATTAATCAAAAGCTCGGGACGTTACATATTGTCCCGTCCGACCTCCAAAAAAAAAAGCTTCGGACGATAGGGATCGTCCCGTCCAAGGAGCGAAAAAAAAGAAAAATTCACGGACGGGTTGGATTGTCCCGTCCAAGGAGCAAAAAAAAAGAAAAAAATTCACGGACGAGTTGGATTGTCCCGTCCCGCAATCTATGTAAGGTTCCTCCTCAGAACTAAAAACGCTTGTGCCTTCTTTCAGTTCTTTATGTTCTTTATTTCTTGTCTAGCAGAAAAAAATCAAGCTCTGTTTGATTATTTTGTTCTGTCAGTTCTTTATGTGCTTATTTTGAGCTACTAGAACGTGTTTGAAGCGGTGAAGTACAGAAGCATCTCAAACGAGTAAATTTTTAATAACTATTGTATAATGATTAATTAATTAATATTAATAGTTCATTATTGTAATGATAAATTATATGTAATTTATTTATTATTGTGTAGGCTAATTCATAAAAATAATTAATCATGCTAATAGTGAGGATTCATTTCGGTAGTGAAATACGACAAGGTCGTAAAGGAGTAGAGTATAGTATTAGCCCTCAATTCTCATTGAGTGTGACTGGTGAACAAGGTTGGTATGATGTGAAAGGTGAAATTTATCGCCAACTTGGATATTCTGAGAGTAAGTACAACCTAAAAGCACATGCACGGGTTAATGTTGGTACAACAACCCGACATTATTATGAGAAAATAGAAATCGTGTGCGATCAGAGTTTGAGAGGTATCACCCATTTTAAAAGATGCTGAATTGCTTGTTGACATACTACTACTATATAACCAAAGTATGTTTGCCCAAACCCAGTATTGTTATGTCGATTTATACATTGAGTTGGTTCCAATCATCGGTGAAATGCAACCGCAGTTATTCACTTATAGTATAGTACCAGAGACATAACCAGAACCTCGACAGACCCAATATAGTGTTAACTATGCGGGTCCCAGTCTCTTCCAACCCCATCAGACACAACAAACACCGAAGCAAGATCTTTATTTGCATCCTTATCCCGATGTGAATGAGTTGTCACCACCTGTTCAAACAGAATACAATAATTAGTACAGTCCATGGGTTGATCCATCGGAGGTAGGTGATCCTTATCATGATGTTGATGACGTGCCGTTAGTTCAGACAGAATACAATAATAAGGAGGATCCATGGGTTGATCCGCCGGAGGTAGGTGATCGTTATACTGATGTTGATGACGTGCTGCAAAGTAATGACAAGGATGACGCTGACTCATGTGAGAATGACACCGACTGGGATTATGAAGCTGATTCAGAAGGGGATGTCCCGCATGTTACCCTGACACAATCGCACCAGACACCATGTGTTCAGGCTCAACGTTTTCCCATATCCGATCGTGGTGTAAGTCACCCTATGCCAAGCTTCAATGACACCTCAGGATTCCAACCCACAAATGTGAGGTTCTTCAGTAGGGCCAAACACGTCGAGGATCCACTTGCTATAGGTAAAGAGTACTCTTCAAAAGAGGCTCTAAAATTCCAAATAAATCATTATCACATCAAAAATAATATTCAAGTAACAACTACGCAAAGCAATAGAACTAACATAGTAGTCGATTGCAAGGACAGCAGGTGTACGTGGCGTTTGTATGCCAAGTATGGATTATTTTCATCTAAATGAGAAATTAGAACAATTTCAGCACCACATACGTGCCATGCCAATGCTTCTCGTACTGATCATGCACAATTAACTGCAGAAATGATCGCCGAAGTTATTAGAGAAGATATTAGAGAAGATGTTACAAAAAATATTAAAAGTATTAAAGGGCTAGTCCATAAAGCATACTCGGGAATTATTCTCAAATATAACAAGTTGTGGCGTGGCCGAGAGTTGGCAATCGCACAACTATTCGGTAGTTGAGAAGGCTCTTACAACCTTCTCACCTATGCAAAATAATAACATAATACACCACATGCAAAACATGAGAAATTGACAGAGCTTATGCACCACATATATCAAGCAAATAACGGTACACAACACATGAGAAATACAACTACATAGTTCATACAAATACAACTAACATAGTTCATACAAATACAACTAACATAGTTCATACTCTTGCACCACGTCATCAATTTATTCTATATGGTCCATATTGTAATTTTCCACTGCATAATACCAAGAAAAAAAACATTACACCCATGAAAAAAACAAATAAGTCAATAGCAGCAACATACATGAAGTTTTGACCTAAAGTTTTGACATTCTTTCTTAATAGCAGCAACATACAGGGGTATTGGTCATGTTGTAATCTACTTGTGGGTATAATTTGGTGTCAATATAAGGTGTCATAAAATCATGCTTAATAGCAACAATATGTTAGTGTTGTGATCTAGAAGCCAATCATAGGATAATTATTTTCTAAGTTTTGTTTCTGTAATTGGATGATATGTTTATCATTTTGTTCCTTGAGTATTTTATTACTTATAGATCATTCGGGTTGAGGACTTGGAATTGTGGAACTCTATACAGGAGTTAATAAATACTCTAAAGTGTCCCTAGTCTTGGTAATTAACAAGGAACATTAATTACCAGTATAAGATTAGCATTTGAATTAGATGATGATCATGTTCTACAGATCATATGACAAGGGGTTGTCAATCTAATCAAATGGATACCTGATGGAGATCAGGGGATTGGACGTGATCAAAATAAAACATTTAATATGGATTGTGTTTGTGTCATTAATGTTTTATTTGTGTATTGAATTCTAAAGTATGAGATGATTGTTTCTCTCACATGAGAATACATATTCGTGGGTATTATCCAACGCTGTCAGTAACTGGCAGTTATACAGATTCTATCTCAGTATGTATCTCTCATGTGGAGGGATAGTAATTATCAAGAATACCAGTGTCCCTCATGTAAATGAGTGATGATATCACTGGGCCCCTTGATGAAATAATATAAGTATGTGCACATATGATTAAGGAGTTAATCATAATTACTGAATTATTTTGGAATCAAGAAACAAGTAGATTTGCAATGATGACACGTTCCTACCTTAGATCTATTCATGATATCATGAGACATGGAATTGACACGAGGCAATTGTTGCTTAGGAATCGTGATACAATATGGTACTTATCATCTGTGTTATTTGGGTAACTACAATGCATATTGCTAGGTGCCGCTTGTAGTTTATGGAATCGGAAGGAGTTTCAGATTCCATTGCCATTTGACATAGATCCCACAGGGTCACACCAATAAGAAGTTAATTAGAAATATTCCTTAATTTATTTGACATGTATGACATGATAAATAAATTAGTTTCTCCACCAGAACATGAGAAATATAATTATTTTGAATAATTATATATGATACTACAATTAATTAAATTAATTGTATTAATTCAAATAAGGAAAAATAGAACTTGGTCCAATAAACAAAGTCCAATGGCTGTTAATTGTGGCCCATGTTTATGAATTGTTTTCTTAATAACTACCACGTTTTCTGAAAATTGCTGCATAGTGTTTCTTATTTTGATCATATCTCCCTCGTACAAAGTCGGTTTTGGGCATTCTATATCTTTCTGGAAAGGTAAGAGAAAGATCTAGAACTTTACCTCTCTGGAGGAAAGCCAAAATCGAATTAGATCATGGTCAAAAACGTGGTAGAACGTGGCGGTTAATTTGGACTGCCATGTTCTGGAAACTGCCGCACATGTTTCTTATTTTGATCATATCTCCCTCGTACGAAGTCAGTTGTGAGAGTTCTATATCTTTATAGAAAGGTAAGAGAAAGATCTAGAACTTTGTCTCTCTGAAGGGAAGACAAATTCGAATTATATCGTGGTAAAAAACGTGGAAGAACGTGGGTTTAGTTTTGAAACAGAATTCACATTCCTTATTTGCTATATATATTTTCCCTCTCATTCCTTTTGAGAGTGAATTTTCGTTTTTGGAGTTGAAGTTCTGCCAGGAACTCTCTCTTTCTCTCTTATTTCATATCTCATGTGTTGAGAACCCACAAATCCTAAAAAATCAAGATCTAGTTCTCTTGAATGATAGGGGTTAAGGAGCATCCAAGTTAGTACTCGCTGGCAAGAGAAATATTTGGTTTCTAATTAATTTCTTGGTGGATACCGTAGAGGACTTCTACTCTGGAGTCTCATCTTGGTGCAAGGCATTCTAGGTCACGCACACATCAACCACCAAGGCGCTGCAAGGCATCAACCACCATTAGCATCAACAAGGAGGTGGAGGCTACAACCCTACATCTCAAGGATCTTTCTTTCTTGTTTGGAGACAAGAAACTAAAGGTATGATGTTTAATGATTTGAAAATTGATTTTGGTTTGATTTCAATCACACATGATGATCTCTTTTGGTACTTTTCTTGTCAAAAATTTTGAAATTCCGCTGCCTTAAGTACCATAAAACCCAACACAACGTACATGAAATGAAATCCTAATCAAAAGTGAACTTGTATGGTTGATGACGCTCTCTAACTGGGTATCTACGTACTGCCTCTTGTTGTTGTTCTACTCTCCTATGCCTGATGTAAATATTATTGTATGACGGGCCAAAAAAGTTTTCCACTGCTTGTGTATGTGGTGTAACGACCTGACTAGGACCTGTGTTGTCTTGTGTACCAATAACAACTGGCGAGGGTAACCTGATATGATCATCCGAGCCCTACAACAATTATTTTGATATTTAATAAACATAATCGACGATTATTTAAATAAAACTTACAATTTTGAAATAATTACCTGATAGACCTAACTAGGGCATGTATGACCCATGTATTGCTTCTCGTGAGTAGAGGCCTGATGGTATGTCTGATTACCAAACCCCGACATCATCTGTGTACGTGGGGTACCTACTGTCTCATCCAAACTGACAAACTCATTCGATCTCTATAATAAACATTTTAGTATTGTAATAAACATAACAAACTATTATTTTAAATTTCTTACAATTTTGAAAGAATTACCTGGTAGACCTGACTAGGTTCTGTGTGACCCATGTGCAGCGAGGAGTCTTTGGAGGCGGGGGGGGGGGGGGACTTGATGGTCAGCCGAGTTGCCATACAACTCTGACATGAACTGTGCTACTGACTCATAAGCCTCCACTCCCTATAAAAATATTCTAGTATTCTTTTTTTTTCCACTCCTTGGACAGGACGATCTCTACCGTCCGAAGCTTTTCTTTCTTTTTTTTTGGAGGTCAGACGGGACAATCTGTAACGTCTCGAGCTTTTGATTAATGATTAGCGGAGCGGAGCTGATTAGCGAATTTGCTAATCTGGATGGGTTAAAATTTCACGTCCCGTGGGACGGGATTAAGCATCCCGTTCTACCTATATATATAGAATTCCGCCAAAATGATACCGTTTTGCTACATTTTTTTTATTTTTTTTCGATTAATAAAAATTTCGGTTCAAAGTTTTCTGATTGTTTTTAATTCGATCCGTAATTAGTAATTTGTAGCATATACAACTATAATTTGAGGAGCTAAAATATATAAGGTAACAATTTTTTTCAATCTTAGACCGAATAAAATTTAAAGTTCAGTTTTTTTATTTTTTCAATCTTAGATCAAATTTTTATTTTTCCTGAAAAATAGTGATTTTGTACCTATCTTAAAAAATAGTAAAAAAATTTCAAAAAATATAAAATTTAGTCTCCAATCATATTTTAACATGGATATCATGTTGAGCGGTTCGGATCGTCTGTTTGAACTTTGAAATTGAATATAAAGATGTTGGATAACGATTGGGGCATGAAGCAATGGGGCATTTGAGCCCTCCTCATATATATATATATATATAGAGAGAGAGAGAGAGAGACAGGGGTTGGCTAATATCAAAACGTTTGTTCCTAGGCCATGGAACAAAACAAACGCTTCGGTTTTTACAATTTCAAATTTCAAACAGTCGATCCAAATTATTCAATATTCAATCTATATTAAAATGTGCTTTGAGACCAAATTTTATATTTTTTTTGAATTTTTTTACTATTTATTAAGTCAGTTTTAAAATCACTGATTTTAATAAACAGTTTTCTGGATCATTGAAAACAGCGATTTTAAAACTGACTTAATAAATAGTAAAAAAATTCAAAAAAATGTAAAATTTAGTCTCAAGCACATTTTAATATAGATTGAATATTGAACGGTTTGGATCGATCGTTTGAAATTTGAAAATGTAAAAACCAAAGCATTTGTTCCACAACCTAGGAACAAACATTTTGATATTAGCCAACCTATATATATATATATATATATATATATATATATATATATATAATTGTGCTATTATACATTGCAATGCATAGGCCCCTCCGTGCATTGGACTAAAATCGTTGGATTCAAAGTCCAAATGACCGATCCAAACCGTTCATCTTGTTCTCCATATTAATATGTGATTGGAGACCAAATTTTACATTTTTTGGAATTGTTTTACTATTTATTAAGCCACTTTGAAAAAGTCTGATCCGGTGGTCCAGAATTTAGTTGCACTGTTTTTACTGTTCACCCGGATCAACAATTTTCAAAGTAGCTTAATAAATAGCAAAAAAATTCCAAAAAATGTAAAATTTGGTCTCCAAGCACATATTAATATGGAGAACAAGATGAACGGTTTGGATCGGTCATTTGGACTTTGAATCCAACGATTTTAGTCCAATGCACGGAGGGGCCTATGCATTGCAATGCACCATAGCCCATCTCTCTCTCTCTCTCTCTCTATATATATATATATATGATAGTCCGATGACACGAAAGAGTATCTCTGCGGTACTCAACCGAGTAGAATAATTTTCAGCTTAGTCAAAATTAGTTTGATGCTTAATTGGATTATAGAATGTCTATTCTGATATTTGTGCCGACTTAAAACAAACGACGGAATTAAATTACATTATATACGGTAGGGTACCGCACTGGATCTGAACCCTGATACGAGATGTACTCATTTACCCATGAATTTGATTGAAACTTGTGAGAAATTACTAATATTATCTTGGAGAGTTCATGCAATATATAAAATTGGAGATATGGATGTAATGTGTATGCAGTATCCCAATCCGATTGATGGAATATGGGGAACTAACTGATGCTACCAAAAACATTGTTCGAACAGTACACGTGCTTTATTTCCGTCATTATTTTTTTCGTGATTTATTTTGGGTTTTAATCAATCTGTCAATCAGTCAGTGGTGAAAGGAAGAATTAATTATCTATTATCAGTTTTATGGCATGTAGAAAATATTCTTATTAGATTTTATGTGTTGAAAGAAGGATTAAAAGAAATCAAAGTAAAGATTGAAGGAGAATAAAAAAAGTAAGATATCAATAGTTTTTCTAATTTAAGTCTATATAATTTTAATTCTAACTATATTGTGTGTACGTGTCTAACTGAATTTAGATTTCTACATGTAAAAAAATATCAAAAAGATTTATTGAATCTAAGGAAGGCAAATTATTTAATTGGAGGGATGCTATTTAATATGAAATTTCATCTTTTAATCAGAGTCATTGACGGATCAGGACATCTTTTAATACAGAGGCCAGCCCGTTACTCATGTTAGTCACCGAAAATAATTAAATTTAAGATTTAATAAATAAGTAATTTCATTGAAATGGTACAGTTATAAACCGTTAAAAAATAGACATTGAAACTAATAAAATTTCTAATATTTTGTTCGTCTCATCAAAGAGTAAAGCTAACTCGTGCTATGCTTATCAAGAGGACTTAGTGAGTATAATTCCAAAATTTATCGGATTGGCTTCGAACGATGAATCTAAACTGTTAAAACTGATCTACTTCACGAGTGACACGTGTATATGCATAATTTTGAATTTATTTTTTTAAAAAGTCAAGCGGTAAAAAAATAAAGTTTTATAAGTTATTTTAATGTATTCATTTTTCGACCGCTTGATTTTGTACTAAATGAGTTCGAAAATTTCAAAATGTTGCATGTACACACATTACTTGTGAAGTAGATTGATTTCAACGATTTAGATGTTTAAAGTCAATCCAATAGATTTAATAATTAGATTTTGCGAAATGTTAAGAATTTATCTTTGATCTAGTGGCAAAGACACATGGCTCTCATGTAGGAGGTCATGAGTTCAAAACCCATAAAGTAAGAAAAACTTTTGTAATATTTACATGAGTTCGAAAGTGTATTGGATGACTTGATTTTAACTCCCGATTTGGAAAAAAAAAAGATTTTGGAGAACGTTTTATCAAACCACATAATTCCCTTGCGGCATTATTTTTCATGGGTTTTTATCAAACCACATAAAAATAGATAATCATTGGAGAAGCTTCAATTACGTCCTTTACTATTTTTCTAAATTATGATTATTATTAGCGAAGGAATTTTGTGTTCATGCGGATATGCGGACATGTATCGTGTTTTATTATCTAATTCAGTGTTTTAAAAAACGTCTGTTAGACTGATTAATCGGTTGATTAATCATTAGCGGTGATCAAATTGTCATAGATTTTTCTGACTAATTGATCGATTATTTCCGATTATGAATAATTATTTCTGATTATTCTCGATTAACCACTTGACGATATCATGTCCGTTCTACGAGTATATACCATTATTTAGATCTAAACCCAACATCAATATCCGTGTTCTAATAGAAAACACAATGTTGCGTCTTGTCATGTAGACAATTTGTGGAACTTTTTTTTATAAACCATAATTAAAAAAAAAAATTTATGAAACCAACATGATTACTTTTTTTTTTTACAAAAACCATAAGAACCGAAATGACATTTTGGTCCGCTATTTTTTTTTCCGGACCGAAATGGCAATTCGGTCAGTATTGGTTTCACAGCTTTTCAGACTAGCGGCCACGAAAAATTCAAAAAAGTCTCCTGACCGAAATGGCATTTTGGTCCCGCTCAATTTTTTATTCACTAATCCTAGGAGCAGAGAAGACAACCTAATGTATGTTTTGTCCGAATCTTATTTAGTGTACGTTTTGTTTTAACAAATTGATGTATGTCTTATCATTTAGTGTAATCAGTTGTTTGTCTCGTATTAATTTAGTTAGACCTCTTATTTATTTAGTTCATTACATAATTCAACAATTAAAAAAAAAATTATAAAATAGTTAGAATGCCTTTGCCCTCTGTCTCTCACTTTGTGTGCAAACAACTAAATAAAAACATAGTCTTACAAAAACATTAATACAAACATTTATAAGCAAACCCTAAAAACAAAAATATATAGTTTGGACTGAAATGCCATTTCGGTCCGGACTAAAAAATCATTGGACCGAAATGGCATCTCGGTCCATGGGTGTTACACCAACGGCTACACCTGTTTTTCTGAAAAGCTGTGAAACCAATACGGACCGAATTGCCATATAGGTCCCGAAAAAAACAAATGGCGGACCGAAATACCATTTCGGTTCTTATATTTTTTGTAAAAAAAAGTAATCATGTTGGTTTCATAATTTTTTTTTTAATTATAGTTTATAAAAAAAATTTCAATTTGTAATTTTGTATCCTTGTCCGTACAACACCGTCTTTGGTTTCATCCATGGTGAATTAACTCTATTTTTCTTTTCTTTTTATTTTAATATTATGTATGATTTTCTATTATATCATATATACTGTAAAATGGACTTTATTTTTAGTATGAAATTTTTATATAATTAATTCTCACTATGTATTTAACTGTTTTTTTAAGGAAAAAACATTTGACAGCAACTATTATGTATTTAACTGTCATAATTCGAAAATCTTACTCTACCTGCCCCTATTAAATGTTATCTTAATCTTCGTACTTAACATGTATATCTAAGGAGCATTTAGTGGGATTTGCTATATTTTTTCCAATGTTTTAAATAGCGTTTATAGCATCATAGTGGGAAGGTTACAAAAAAAGCTATAGTGAATAACGTAGCTATAACAGAAGTTATGCTGCATAGCGTTTTTTTTTACAAAAATTATATTATATATTTGTACTAAATATCAACATCATATAAAGTCTCATAGAACAATAAATAACACCAAATTAATTAAGAAATTATAATATTCATATTGAACCAGTACAAAGTTCAAATTGCGGTTCAAAATATCCATAGTAATATCATAAATTATCGATATTTTTCTATTCAAAATATCTTAAGCATCATGATTTTATAACAACAAGCTTTCAATTGATTTTGGTTTGGGCTTTATTAAAGCCCATATAAATTGTCTAGAAAAGCTCATTATGCATAGCGCGCGCTATTTGCGCTACACGCTATGCGCTATAGCGAACTGCTATTACCACTATAGCGACCGTAGCTCAATTAACACATTTTGATATCAGAGAACACTGATTTTTTCCATATGCTGACCGAGACCATTAGTTAAAATATATTATTATTGTAAGCCGGAAGATATTCGTATGTGACTATTTTCTTCGCCAATAAAATGAGACCCAATTTACATCTTGCGGAAGAAGTATACAGGTGGTTCGGAGCGACAGGTCTCTCTGTTAGTGGACCCAACTGACCCCACTGGTCAGTTCGATTCTTATTTAGGGTTTTCGTCCGACCCGTCCGACTCTCTTTTTCCCCCTCTCGCAGAGCGCATTGTACTCCGCTGCTTCAATTACACGCGGCGTCGTTTCTCGCCGTACCTTGGTTGGTTTCCATTCTTTGGTGCGCTCGACAGGGGAGTGGCGCGTGAAAAAAAAAAAAAACAGTTACTCGTCAGACTGAGAAAAAATAAGCCCAGAAAAAGGAGGCGAGAAAGAGATTGGCATGGCAACTTCGACATTACTTCGGGTTCTCGGGCGATCTTCGTGTCATCTTCTTCTCACGCCGGTATGAATTCTACATTTTCCCCTTCATTTTCTATTTTTAATGGATTTTTTTATCAGAGTATCCCGATTTTCCAGGTAGAAATCTTCTTACGATATTAGAAAATTTCTCTATACTTCTTTATGGTAGGATTTGTTTTGTCTATTGATAGTTTCTTTTTGTGGTTATTTAGGCCCAAATTAGACATCTTCAATTGCCCGGGGGATATAAGCACACAACTAATCGACATTTAAGTGTTTTTAAAGAGTTTTCTAAGCACTTGAAAGGAGAAGCTAATAGGTGATACTTTGCTTTTTGAACCAAGGATTTGATTTGGTACTATTTCCTATACATTTAATAAGCCCTAAAGGTAGCTTAAGTTAAGGCTTTGTCAGCCCCAAGTATGAATTATTAAGCCTCAAATGAACTAAGATGGCCTAATTTAGGCTCAATTGACTATGGGTGTACATTTAAACACGGAACTCGCCAGAAAAACACAGAAATCAGAAAGGGCCAAAATGGAGGTTAGACCATTAATCAAAGTTTTTTTTGCCTTTCTGGCATAATACAGACCACTATGTGCTGGTAGTGACATAACCAGTGTAATACCAACTTGATCTAGGTTCGCAATAATTGCTTTTGACAATGTTTCTATGAGGCGCATAGTTAATTGTAGGCTGTTGATTCTATTTATTGCGTTTTTAATCAGTTACTTATATGGTATGATTGAGGTAATAAGCTTGATCAAACTTGTTCCAAGCTAATTCTTGTTTAAGTTTTCCTAATTGAGGGTTAATTAAGGAACAGTTGGATCAGACAACCACTTTGTTGCACAATTGAAGCTTATCTAATGGTTATCTTCCTGATAAAGGCTCAGTGGATGTTCACTGGGGTTAATCTGGACACAACTGCATAGGCAGGGAAACCTTTACTACTATCTTGGGCAATAATGAGTATACATATCAGCGTAGTGCATTGTAGGTTTATTCCACTACATGATAGATTTATTCAACTAAGTACTTATTTTATGCTGTGGTTTAACTATATTATTTCAACCTGGAACACTCTTTTCTTGATTTGGAACAGCAACCCTGAGTTTCAGAAATCAGTAAAGGAGCTAAATGAAAAGATTGGGGTGGTGACTGATGATTTGAAAGTAAAGTAATTTTCTTATCCCCTAGTTTATCTGTTACTTTTTTCGTTGTTGTTTCTCTCTTGAGAATGCATGGCCTGACAAGCATGTAACAGTCTTATTTAGTTTTACCCAATTTAATTTAAATCCAATTGGGCCTCAATTTAACTTGGTTTTTTGGCCAAAATTAACCAGTCATTTTGCTTTTGGACTTAATGCATCTGCAATTTAACTGAAAACTACATTAGCTTGATTTTGATGGGTACTTGCTTATGCAGGACAAAGAAAACAGCTGAGAAAGTCTACAAAAGTGTCGATGAAGTTTGGACTGAAGCTGAAGAAACATCAAAAAAGGTTTTTTAAATGTCTTAAGCATTTATCTTTCTATCGTCAGTTGGAATCTTCTGTATGATCCTTGTGTTTCTGGAATCAAATCAAATATCAAATTTACAGAATTACTTAAATTCGACTTGGTAGTATTTTTATGTAATCAAAGTAGGTAAGTCTTTGTAAGCAAGACATAAGTGCGTATTTTAATATATATATATATATATATCAAATTAAACTTTAGGGAATCAAGGGCCTACTATGTATTTTGAATTTCAGGTGCTATACTTGAATTTGCCCTTATCAATCTGTTATTGCTTCTGAAGTGTTTGATTTACCAGTCTTTTTGGCATTGTACCTGCGAGTTGTGAGAAGATGGTAAAATATCACCTTACCAATCTGACTTGACCTGTTAGCAGATGAAGTCTTCTGTGTTGCTTCAACTCATGAAATCTGAGTGAAAATTAATTCCTACATACGCTGGCTCTGGTTATTTGTAATTTACCTGTATCCAGTGCACTAGCCAATGTGAATCCAATGGTTTAGGTAAGCTACACTTGATTTGATAGACTGAAATCATGACAACATGCATTAAGCAGTTAGTTCCAAATTTGGTCTAAAACAAAGGTTGACAAACAAGTTGTGATTCTTATTACTATTTTTATCATTTTACTTTCAATTGTTATGAAAATTTGTTCTTTTGTCTTATTATAGGTTTCAGCCAGTGTCAAGGAAAAGATTTCGGCTGCAAAAGAGGAGGTACTCCAAATAAAAAATTATCAGTAGCTTGTCCAGTTGTCCTTGTAGGAGATTGCAAGTTGAGCCGGTAATTAACCGGAACCATATTTCACCAGCACCTTATATTGGAAGTTTTGGGTTTGGAAATCTGATATGACCTCATAAAATAAGGACTGTACTGAAGGAACTAAAGTAGTGTTGGTAGGGTACAGTTCTGGGTATTGGACACTCAGATAACCTCAACTAAGTGCAATGGCCATAGTAATAATTTGAATAGGAAATTGAAATAAAATCAACTTAAAACCATAATGGATTTAGGATGCAGTAGAACTGGTACCACCAAAATCCTTGCTTGCTAAAAGCTTCTTTGATGGGATATATTCTAGGTGAAAGAGACTTTTGGTCTCGGGAAGGAACATATCACAGGCACCAGCCAGGGTTCTGAACCCAATCCAAACCAAACGAGCTCCTCCTCGTCAGAAAGCTCATCCCAGGATGCCTCAACTTCAAGTACTAACCAACAGGGGCAATTTGGGTACGAGGATATTTTTTCAAAACTCAAATCAACAATCTCCTCGACCTCGCCGGCAGTGTCGTCAGCCTTTCAGAAACTGAAAGATACAAAAGTTACGAATTTGGCGAAGAAGAGTTTTGAAATGGTGAGAGATGAGCTGAGCTCTGATAGCAAGACAAGGACAAAGAAGATGCAGCAGGCTGCGGCGGCTGCGGCAGCTTCAGGAGAGAGAAGCACGAGGACTGAAGTGGTTGTGGTCCCCATAAAGAGGTCGGTATTGGGGGAAAAATGGGAATCTCTCAAACAAAAGGTAGTGATTGATGTTTTGATTCATGAAAACAAAATGATGCAATTTTATATTTGCAACGGGATTTTCTATTGATAAAGCGTGGGCATTCCCTAATCTAATATTACATAGGCATTGCAACATGAGATTTTTTTGTTATTGTTTTTTCATGAAAAGTATGAACTTAAATGGAAATATGATTTACTAGGAATCAAAGGAGATGCAACCCTATAAATGCATGAGAATTCTCTTATGATACCCCTTTTGTATTGGTATGAATGAGGGAAAAGAAAGGTATTTTGGTGCCTTGTAGTTTTGCAAAGGCATATGAGATATTGTTGAAGTTGTCTAACTTAGCAATATCCAATATTTATGTATATTATCAACAAATTTTCTTGGCTGACCAAACTAGAGAAACATGTCTTATACAAAAGCCATGAGAAATATAAAATATACCTTCATTTCCTTACATGGAAGTATTTCTAAAGCTCCTTTATTGTCTCTTTACCTGAGTGTGGAAGGACAGGTAAGTTTGGGTATAAATAAAAAAAAAACAATAGGAGGGTGTTACTTATGGTTCACTTAAAGGGTATAAAAATAATAAGTTTGAGTAATAATTTGTTTCTTTTTTCTTTAAAGGGTACAGAAGCTATTTTAGTATTTAATGACTACTATAGGTTTCTTCCGGCTTTCTTTGATTTGTCTGAGTGTTTGCCTCTATGAGACTCGGTGACAATCACTCTGACCAAACATAAAATAGAAGTTGCATGTAGCATGAGGGATAGAAAATAAGCAAAAGAGTCATATTCATACAAAATGTACTAATAAGTAATACATCCCAAATCAGATGGAGTTGGTTATTGATTTTTGGTTAGAGTTTAAAATGTTATTCTGCTATAATTTTAGCACTTTGTTTCTAGATGCTATAAATATAGTATAACTGGTGTATTTATACAAGAGTAATTCATGCAAAGATCTTAATGTTGGCCTTCCGTCTGCAATTGAAGTATTTTCTGCACCACTGCTAAATATTTGCATTGTTTGTTTGTAGATGCAAGGTCATCCGATGTTCAAGAAAGTCACTGGTTACACCAAGCCTGTTGTAAATAAGGGACAAGAGGTATTGCCATTTGTCCCTAATTTTGTAAATAAGCCTGTTGTAAAGTTTTATTGATATGCACAAACTTGTATTTTTATTTTTTATTTTTTATTTCTGTATTAGTTATGGCTATCTTTATCAACAAGTTGTGGTAATCTGGACTGCATATCTCGTACATTTAGTACTCAATGAATGGATTGGAATGGTATAATGAAAATTGGGGTACTTCGCTTGTTTTGTTATTTAAGCCAAAGTGTAGCCCTTTTAAGATAAAGGTCTCAGTTTGGTTGAAAAAGTTTCAATTGCAAAACGATGTTTAACCTTGTAAAGGTGACTAGACGATAACAGTCTGTATTGACAGATTGCAGAGGATGTCAGGGAACGGTGGGAGACAAGTGACAGCCCTATTGTCCACAAAATTCAAGAGTACTCTCTCTCTCTCTCTCTCTCATCTTTTTTTCTTTGATGACTTGCTATTCTTCATCATAAATGATTCTATTATGCTGTTTAATTTTTTTCTTTTTTTTAACTCTTCCTGCTAGTTTGAATGAGACGGTCTTTGGAGAGACCGCCACAGGTCTATCTTTCAAAGAAATCCGTCGGAGAGACCCGTAAGATAATTGGCACAATCTTTGTTATTATTTTTTTTTATTATTGTTACTAAGTGATTTTGTTTCTTTTATGTTCTTTGAAATGGGATGCTTAAGATCATTTTCACTTCCGGATTTTGTTTCTGATGTACAAGAAATAATACATCCCGTTCTCACTGCCTACCATAAGGTACTTGAACTTATGATACTCCTGTACTTCTATTTGCTAAGTATACAACATTATAGCTTTTACTTGAATTTTTATCACAATAACTTAAAAATATTCAACAAGAAGAAATTTTGGGATTGGAGAAAAGAGTAATCTGGTACTTGTTGGTAAGTTTCTGGTATTGCAATATGGTAATCCTTGGTGGTTGTACATATAATATGCATGTTTCGAGCTGAGACCATACATTGACATGGCATTGCATGTTTTTTCCCTTGACTTGATCATATGCTGATGTAATTGTGCTGAAATGGAATTAAATAATTACCTGTAGGGGGATTTGGAGACGCTAAAGAAATATTGCACCAAAGAGGTGCTTGAGAGGTGTAAAGGGGAGCGCACTGCCTATGAATCTCAAGGAATGTTCTTTGATAAGAAAGTAGGTTTCTACATCTCTTTAGGATCGTTCACATTTATAAACCTATGAAACCATGAAATATCTTTTAGGTCCTGCAATAATGTAAAAGCATCTTTGATTCCGGCATTGAGCCTGAACCTATCATGGGAGTAGAAATGTGGATCTGAAATTGATTTGGTCCTGAACTGAATTAGATGACCTAACATGAAGTAAACCCACTTGCTGTGAACTGAAGTTTAGAGTATTTTTTATTGTGCTTTTGCAGATTCTTCACATCTCAGAGGTTGATGTGAGGGAAACCAAAATGATGGGGTCGACACCAATAATCATATTATTTGTAAGAAAATGTTGGCTCTTAACGTACTATTATATGTTTCTTTTGTTGTGAACTATTATTTTCATTTCTGATGTATCCCATTTTTTTTTTTGTAAACTCTTATAAATCCAGTTCCAAACACAGCAAATATACTGTGTTCGTGATAAACAAGGCGAAATTATGGATGGTGGGAAGGTAAGCTCAGTTTTATTTTTTATGATAATTTATTGATTTAGTATAAAAGGTTGCTTGCGATCAAATATATACCTAATGGATATGAAGCATTGGGTTTCATATCTTAAATGGCTTGGTGTTGTATCAGTTAGGTCCCAACTGGTCTTTACCAAAAATTAAATATTTTATTTTTATTTTTATTTAAAGTGGATATTGAGGCTAATTTGTTCAGACCAAGGCCTATTTGCATTGTTTGAGGCAATTTCTGTTGCTAACACTTAAATATTTTTCTGTTGGTAGGACACGATACTCACAGTATATTATGCATGGGCCATGCAACTGATGGATGCTGATGAGGCAGGAGAGGAATCATATTTCCCGGTTTGGAGACTGCGTGAAATGCAAGAACAAGGTGTACAAGCTCTTATTTAGATATATGTCATATGATGTTTCTATATTTATTTATTTTTAGTCTCTCTCTTCCATGCTAAATAACTAGCATTGTGCCTCTCGCTAGAGGAGAGTACACATTTTGACGAATTTTGCTTCTCATCAGCTTGATTTTTATTTGTTATACAGCCCCAACCAATTTTCTGTTGTGAAAGGAAATATCTGTAGCCTTTTAGTTTATTTGTATGTTTTTATGTGAAGCGAATTTTGCTTCTCTTATGAGCTCTTATGCGGGATTTTGTACGGATAAACGCTCTCGTAAGAAATTATTAACTTAAATCTTCATAAATGTACTGTCCCTGTTAGCATGTAATGTAATGGTACCAAGAGCAAACATTTTGGTATCCTATTGCTTTTTTCTCAAATTATTCTTTTGATAAGACTTGATGGCACTGCAAGGCCAATATGATCATCTTGCTGTTAGGGTGATGTAATAAATTCTCTGATTGAAGTTGAAAGTCGGAAGGATAGAATTTTGATTAGATACTTTAATTTAAAATGACGTTTACTTAGCTTTAGATTTAAATTGAGGAAATTTGCCTTTAATATTTGTCTCTAGCTGATGAGAATGACAGAAAGTGGTAATTGCTCGCCATGCATTGCCTTGCTCAATTGCACGTCTCTTTTCTCTTTGAAGAAGTGGTAAAAACCCCTGCTCCAATCAGGGGAAATAAATCTGCTGTGATTCTTTGAGAATCACAGGACCCTGTTATTTGAAATCTCAAAACAGATAAAGGAATGGATTTGGAATAACAGGGTCCCGTGATTCTCAAAGAACCAGAGCAGATTTATTTCCCCAATCAGGGGAACCGCATCTGCTGTAATTCTAAGGAGGATTTCAGGACCCTGTAATACCTTATCTCCACCATTGATTAGAATTGATTGGCTGAGATTAAAACAAGAGAATCAAAATATATTTTCATGACTCAAATATTTACTAACCAAAATCTAAACACATCAAATAGCATGTAAATTGCATATCCGAGTGAGAATCAAAATATAAAAAAATTTAACCAAAAAAAAAAGAGAATCAAGCTACATTGGAGTTTTAATAAGAATCAACAAGACTCAATCATGGTTTAGGCATAACAAAATATTTTGGCAACTCAAACCTTTACTAACCATAATCTAAACATATCAAATAGCATGTGAATTGTATAATCCGAGCAAGAATCAAAATAAAAAAATTCTATCAAAAAAAGAAAGAAAATCAAGCTAATTGGAGTTCCAAATACATCACATCATTTCATTTTGAAGTGCTGCACCTAGAGCAAATTAAACTCAAATTTTACAAGCTGGTACCAGTGAAGAAATAAAATAAACTATAAATATATTTACAAGGGTTAAGAAATAAAATAAGACAACAATAATTGAAAAGAAAAAAGAAAAAGGAAAAAAGACAACAAATTTAACTATCTTGTACCAAGATCCTGATAACTCCATAAGCTTGTACCAGTGGCGTTTAAAGTCCATTAATTGATTATCTGGTACCAGCACCATGTGTACCCCAGGATATGTAGTTCGACCCGTTAACCCCAGTAATTGGATCCGACCCGGTTGCAGAGAAAAATTGATTTTTTGCTCCTTACCGAAACATGATCAGCCCTGACAACTATCAATTTTTTTACAAATACACCCCTATAGTTTTGAAAATTAAAATTTTGCAGTAAAAATGTTGAATTTGTGCATGAGAGCAAATCATGAAATGTCTATAGAAAATTAAAAGTTCCTATAAGGCTACACAAAAGAGGTTTCTTTGTAGAAAATAATTAAACATAAATTATACAAAATGAGATAATTCTTCCACAAAATGTGCCTATAAATTTCTATTATAACTACACAAAATGAGGCCTCTCTTTGGAAACCTATTAAAAGAAACTATACAAAGTGTGTCACTACTGCATAAATTACTTATCAATTCAATCAAGCAAATGCATCAGTGGTCTTGATAAGTTGTGAAGTCATGGTTCAGCTTTATATCTATCTCCTGCATACAAAAAAATGAAAATTATAATCCATTCATTAGCTAATCTTGCTAGCCTAAAGACTAATGTTAAAAAAAAATTGCATCAATATTCTACCTTTATCGCAGATGCACTCTCAGGTGAATACGAAAAAGGTAATAAACCTGTACTTGATCCACCCTACATATATTAAAAAAATATTACAAAAAATAGAGAACATCTAGAATTTATTTTGTTTGATAGCTGCATTTTAGATGCATAATATATTACCATTAGCAACTCAATGAAGCTATTCACATGTTCATAACCTCCAGGTTCTGATGGCAGTAGTGGAATGCCATTATTTTTATTCTGCTCCTTTTTCTCAGTCACATTTTCTATATTTCTCTTTGGTTGTTTATCCACCCAACTTGTTAGACGTTTTCCACCTTTTCTACCGGTTTTTTTCTTGAAGGTCGTAGTTGGTTTTTGAGATGAGTTCTCCACTGCATTCTCTATTAATGTCAAATCTGATTGATCTTCTAGAGGTAAGCTATCATCCCCATCAGGTGTGGCACTTAAAAGTTTTTGAATTAGTTCATCAACCTTCTTATTAAGCACATCAGTAGCCGAATCAACATATTGAGATACTTCTTCAAAATCAGCTGCTTTAGTGGCTAAGTAAAGAAGCTTTCGTGCAAGGGACCTATATCGACATGTGGCATCTAGCTTGGGATTTTCAACAACAGTCCTTCCAGTAAAATCTTCGACCATGCCACTCCTTGCTGCTCGAGTCCATCTCTTTAAAATGTACTCTTCTGGTAATAATTTAATATCCATTATGTCAAGCACCTTTAGAGAGTGACCACATAAAACTCCCCACCTCTTGAACTTGTTGCAACTGCACGATACCATTTTATTGGTATGATCGACAAAAACTTGAAAACACTTATCCAAGCAAGAGTTGCTACCAAAATTACTAACCCCGATGGTGTACTTTGTTGTTGACTGACCTTCTTCTTTCAATTTAACAAAAGATGCCATTGACAGCTCCCATTCTTCTTGAAAAATTTCTAAAATCTTTGGTGTGTACAATGTACCTGCCTGTTGTAGAATAGGAATATTTACCTTAACTCTAGGTTTCTTCTTCCTCATTTCATATTCTGACTCTATTTCTTTTTGACGTTTTTGTACAAGAACCCTCTCAAAGTGATTAAAGAACCGATCCATGTCCATATTCCATTTGAGAAAACTTTTCAAATCTTTGTTAAAGCTTTCGCTGAGTTGTGTGCTCCGCATCCCCAATGAGACTATATCCTTCATGTAACATTCGGCCCATTTTTCTTTTACCTCAAAAATAAAATTCAACCAGCTCTCTTTGCTAGATTTTCTTTTACTGCCTATCTTTCTTGCTCCATTGTGGTCTCCATCATTGCCATTTATCTCACCAACTACACATTGTTCATTTTCCTCATCACCGACCTCATCTTCAGTGTCAAGCTCAATCTCTTCAACAATATTGCCGGTCCCCTCGAAATTACTTCTGTAACTCCCGCCAACACACGCTGTTATTTACTAATTTTTCACGGAGTGTATAAAATATATAAAAGACGGGCAAGAGATGGGCAGCGCAGAGAGAGAGAAAGGGGCTGTCTATCTCTTGTTTTAATCTCAGCCAATCAATTCTAATCAATGGTGGAGATAAGGTATTACAGGTCCTGAAATCCACCTTAGAATTACAGTAGATGCGGTTCCCCAATCAGGACCAATCTCCACTTCCGTACAGCGGTTACAGCATTAAAAATGTTCTTTGACAAGAGCAGACAACTTGAATGAATTTTCTTTTGTGCACTAACAAGGTCTGGAAATATCAGGTTAATGTCGTGTCCTTGTTCATAGCCTATAAAAAGTTAAAGCAGGATGTGCAGTTTTTACAAAGATTATAAGAATTGAACAAAGTTCCGATTATATTTTGGTGCCTCCCAAAGGCACTAATATTTCAAATGATTTTACTATACCAATTTCGGATTTGCCTTTTAAGTCGTGCATGATATTTCCTGTTTTATGCTGTGCGCCTGTGCATATACTTGATTTGAATCCCCGGTATAAAAAATAATGATAAAGGATATCACCACGTTCACCTAGCATGAATGGACAGTACTAACGAGATTTTTCTTTAGAAAGCTATCCAAAGATACTTCTAAATCCACTTCATGCTTTGTTTAATTTATAAAGTGCTAGATCTATTTATTTTCGATTAGATACTTAAACGGGATGAAAATCTTCCATTCCTTATCCGAAGAGCACATGTTTGTAATATGCTTGTAAGAAAAAATTGAGAAAAAGATACTTTTTTTATCTCATGAGCAAAATCACCGCAGTCTTCTCTGCCGATGAAGAATCATGTAAAAAAGAAAATTTAGAAAACTGTGAACCATATTGTTTTTACATAATTTACGCACGTGGTGGGTCTTCATTGGTGAAGAACCAAAGAAACTTTTGTCCCTGATTTTTATTAGCAGGTTACAAAAAATATTAGGATAATTTTACGCGAAACTGCGTGTATTTTATTCAACCAACAATATATATAACAAGGCAAATGCTTCTATGGATTTTTGCTAAGAGTTGGTGTCCATAAAAGCATCACTCAAAATAAAGAACCCTGTAAATTGATATACTAGCACAGTAGCACGATGTTCATGTTCACCCACCTGTACAACAGATCTGAATTGATGATTCTCTCTCGCTCTTGTCTTTTTTTCTCTACGGTGATGCAATGTTCATTATTTCTGGATTCAAGATTATGATCAGATTAATTATATTTATTTGAACTGAAACTTTCTTTGGAGCTAAATGCTATCATGTTTTTTATCAATCCAAAATGCAAGATTTTCAAATTTATTAAGAAAAATTAGCCTTACAAACCAATGACAACAAAAAGTACCCGGTTCTGTTAAGAGTTATTCATAGTGCTGAGTGTCTTACAATTTCTCCCACCAAGGATCTTGCTAAATTTGAATGAATTTTTTCAAGGGGACAATTGGCTGTTACTTTGATCGAGTTGTATATTCTTGCTTGCAATTGCTTTATAAAAAAGACAGTAGATGGATCTTCGAAAACCGTATATTGGAAAAAGAACTAACTTGGATTTTGATACTGGAAGTACCGAGGCAGTACTTTTCATGATTGGAATTCTGCTGTTAATAAATTATTGAGCCATACGATAACATTCACATTTCATACGCCTGTCACTGATTTATCTCGGCTTATGGTCAGTTTGGTACTTAAAACGGTTAAAAGCAACCCAGCTTTTACTTCCCGATTATAAAAGTGTTTTAGAAGTTTCTTAACTAAGTTCTCTTGGGCCTGTTCGGTACAGTGAGAATAGAAGAAGAGTATGGAACTGTGATGAAATAGTTGCCGAGTGAAATTGGATGGAATTAAAAAAAAAAAATAGTAAAAAAGTAGAACTGTAATAAAAATATGCAGTCAAATCCTGCTTTTGTACATTTTAGCTCTTTCTATTTCATTTCCACTATTTCACAAAAAAGATGGAATTGAGAAAGAATGACTTTTTACATGTTAGAATAAGTTCAATTTCAATTTTCCACTAGATGCACCGAAAAAAAATAATAGGAAGAGAAGATTCCGAAAATTTTATTAATACTCTAAAAAAAATAGCAAATCTGTTCCCAGACTGAGAATTTTTTTATTGAGTTATATTATATTATTTATATTATTTTTTAATTTTTAATTTAATAATTTTTAATTTTTTAATTCATTTTTTTAAATTAATATATAACTGATAAATATTTATTGGCTAATGTAGTACTAAATTGATGAATTAAAGTCTACAAAATAAACACTTAATAAGTAGTAAACTTCTTACAACGAGTCTTGAAAGTACATGGAACAAACTCATCATCCGATGTTGGCGGATATGGATCAGTCACAGCAGACGAAGTGCTAGCCTTACCAGTATAAGTACAAGGAACAAACTCATCGTCTGTTGTTAGCAGCTCCGGATCAACCTTTTTTTTTCAAACCATAACCATAGGAATTTTCCACAAAATCATCATCTGAAATTTCAAACCGAATAGGTCGCCTAAGAAATTCCTCCATAACACAGACTTGACAGTTCTTTTTATCCCTGAAGCATACTTGACAGTTCTTTTTTTTTCCTCATTCTTTCCTCGACTACTTATTGACCCTCCTCTGGGCACGTGTCGATTAGAAGATCTACCTCGATTGTTACTGTCCATCATTCTCGTCTAAAAAAATAAATTAAAAAATAAATTAAAAAATGAATTAAAAAAATGAATTAAAAATATACTACAACAAAATAAAAATAAAATACTACAATCCCGTCTACAACATAAAATACTACAATTCAGTCTACAATATAAAATACTACAATCCAATCTACAAAATAAAATATAACAATCCAGATAATATAAAATACTACAATCCAGACTATGGCTTAGGAGTAGTGGAACTTTCTCCCGTCGTCTCCGAAGGCCTGCAGCAACACGCAACACACTCCCACATTTGGAAACGATAGTCATTTACCAAATCTGCATTCTTGTCGATACATTTGGGGTGAACTCTTATGCCACAAAGATGACAAAAAAAATATCCGCAATATCTCCCTTGACAAGACATGCAGGGCACATTTCTCATTCAGGTGGAGGGTCGATATCACTGAAGTTCTCGTAAAAAATGTTTCTAATAGTCGGATCATTCATGGTCATGCATTCTTCAACATCTTTAAGAAAATGAGATAAATGTTTCTTGAAGCGGGCTTCACCCGTCCAAATTTTTTTAGCAACGGATATGCGAGCATTGCGTGCGGTTTCACTTCCTCCTTTTCAAAGTTCGGGTTTGGGTGCCATGCTAAGATCTAGGGTTTCAAATGATAATAATGGATTAAACAATTTATATTAATTCTAAACAATTTCTAGCAATTTCTAACCAATTTTGAACATTTTCTACCATTTTCTAACAATTTATATCAATTTCTAACAATTTCTAAACAATTTTAGACTAAAAAATTAAATACAAAAAAGTTGAGGGACTTGCATGCAAAAGGAGAGGCGATCTGTTGGAGAAAGAGAGAAAGAAAGGAGAGAGAGAGAGAGAGTGAAAATCTGAAATGAATGGGGTGAAAAACGGAAGAGGTACTCATGAATATACAGGCAAAACCAAACCGTTCCACTGGGGAGCAGTTTGGTCTAGAGCTGACCGCCCAAACGTGAAGCAGTTTGGTGTTGATATCTGACCACCCAAACATGAGGTAATTAAGGCCTTTTTAAAAAAAATTCAGTCTGGAGGCAGATTTGTTATTTTTTTTTTTAGAGTATTAATAAAAATTTCGTGAGAAGGATCTTCATTCTTCATTTTTCTAACATTCCATACATGAACGGGCCAAAAAGTAGAGGCCTTAAAATCGATCTTTCAAACGGACTCTCTTAAAAAAGAGAAGAGGCTAAGAAATACAGCCGCCTAAATTTAGCCCGGGTTCCCGACGCAAAGAGAAATGAGACCAATTCCCAGAGAGACGAAGAAGCTTCTACCGGGAGAAGAGAGAGACTGAGAAACCAGTAAACCGCGGCTTAACCGAGAGAAACAAAAAAAAAAAAGAAAGGAAAAAAATAAACATCCCAAAATCCATAACACAAGCACAAGGCATGTCGTCGCGCGACGAGACAGCGGCGGCGCTGGCTCGAGCCGCGACGGCCTTCGACGGCGCGCTGCTCGGCATGGGGCTTGCCCTTTGCGCCGCCAGTTCCTGGTTCAAGTACCTCTCTACCTCCAACGCGCTCCGCCGTATCCGCCTCGCTCCCTCCGCCCCTATCTCCGATCTTCGCTCCGTCATCGACGCTGGAGACGGCAGTTCCACCGGGGAAACTGGAGGCGAGCGCCTCGTGGTTATCCGCGGACAGGTACAGCCGTGCTCCGCCACTGACTCGACAACAGGGCTTTTCAGTGGAGGGAAGGCGGTCGGTGCTCTTGTTTCGCAAGGATCGGGTGAAAGAGCCGTAATTATAAAGCAGACTCAGACGGTACTTGAGTAATTCTTGCTGTTTGTTTGTTTTCGCATATTTGCCCCGTTCACAGAATTTCAAATTAGGATTAGATAACATCATTGGATGCTTAGGACGAGCTTGTGGGTAGTTAATTTCTAGGTATCGGATAATTTGCACTCTTGCAGTGAAGAAGTGACAGTTGTGCATTAAGTTACTTTCAGCTTATGGCACTTTTATTTTATTTTTTTTTTTGTAGTGTCTATACAACGAGTGGAGGGGCGTTCTTGGGTGGAGCTTTGATCTCCATGCTCTCTTTGCAAAAGCATGGAAGGAACAAAGGACGACTTCGTTCAGATCGGTAATAAGTTGATATGCCTAGGATTGTCTTTATGTCATAACTCAAAAGACTATCATGCTGTACCTGCCATGCCCTTTTACTTGTCTGGTGTAATTATTGGTTTGACTGTCAGTGTAACACTTCATAACCCCTCTTTGTTGTGGCTCTCTCTTGCTTTGTCCCATCTTTTTTGGTTCTTAATTGCTCCACAAACTGCAAGGAACTTAAGATGAATGATTGCAAAATAAGGATTATCACACAATTTAAAGTTATTTTCAGAATTAGCTTCGGAAATTCAGCATATCAGGCATAATTCAGTATTATTGGAGGTTATGAGCATCTCTAATGAATTTTCTGTGCCAAATATTTGACATGTTAGCCAAAATTTCAATATAGTTTTTATGAACCACTTGTCTTTACAGGTGCCGTTTGTCCTAGTTGAAGGAAGTCATCGGTTCAATTCGGGCTATGTTAATGTCAAATTAGATGGATCCACACACCCTCTGCCTCTCACAACAGTATACCATCACTTGCACCCTGTTCAAGCGACTCCTTATACTCTATTTCAGGCTATTCTTGGTAATGGATATCCGGTATGTTCCTCCTTTCTTATTAAAAAAAATTAACGGACTGATATATGTCCAATTTTTTGCCAGTGTTCATTTACATCTGATAGTTTGGTGGTTGTTTGCAGATTACAACTAACAATTTTAATTGAAAACTGCCCAAAATTGCATTAGAATTGTTCTTATAATTCAATCATAGGCTTTATAGAAGTATTATTGTAATTATTTTAGAACAAATAATTATTTCACATAAGTTGTGCTTTGGTACAAGTTCCTTATTGCCTTTCCTAAGTTCAATTTGTGTCACTTTGCTGGAAAAAACATGTTAATCAATAAGAGGCAAAACTTGGTCAAAACTTAAATTTTATAATACTGTACGTTCTGATCTGTTGAACTACGGACCATGTGTTGTTTGTAAATAGCCTTAAAAAACTGATTAGACTCACATCAAAATTTAAGAAATGTTGATGGGGGCGTTTGAAGAAATAACTCTTGTTGAACTTGAGAACTAGCCTTTGGTCTAGTGGCAAAGGCAATGCCCTCCGTGTGGGAGGTTGCAGGTTCGAAACCTGGATGAGGGAATCCCTTGTGGACATTAAATAGTTGGGTGGCTTGACCTCCAACCTTTACTCAAAAAAACTCTTGTTGAACTGTGTTTACTATTGTTAAAGGTGGCACTGTTGGATGAAGAAAAGATCCTACCAGTGGGAAAAGAGATCACAGCCATTGGAATTTGCAGCACCAAGAATGAGAATCTCGAGATTAAACCGTGTGAAGATATGCCTTGTTTCTTGTAATATTTTATTTCTATATATACCTAGCTGTTTGTTTTCTATTACTTTTAGCATCTCGTATTGACACTTATCAGCTCATTAGGTCTGAGAAGACTAGGGACAAGATCGAGTCAGATTTAGCTGTCACGGCAACAACCCTCTTTTGGAGCGGCATATTTATGGGAACAGTCTCAGTCGGCATTCTGGGCTACGCCATCTATAGGTATTGTTTTTTTTTCTCAGGAATTGAGTCATACAACAACAACAACAAAGCCTTTAGTCCCAAACAAGTTGAGGTAGGCTAGAAATGAAATCCGACCGGAATTGAGGGTTTCATTTCCATAAAAAGGCTGTATTTTACGTTGGCTCGACACGCCTATCACAACCCTCCTCCTTTTTCCTGGCTTGGGACAGGCTGTGTAGAAACTACACAAGCGGAGTTAATCAAGTCATACATCATTAGAAGTTAATTCAGCCAAGTTATTAGTTTCTTCTCAAGTTGTTCAACTAGTAAAACTTTATATGTTATTATCAAGTCGCAGATGGTCTGTGACTATCATACATTTCTCCTTTTGGTCCCTAAAGTTTTGAAGTTCCTCTTACATATTTTTGTATCATTTTGGGCAAACGCCAAAGTGCTACATGTAAATTTTGGTCATTAATTTTGGAAATAAAGACGATGCATTTCATATGAGGCACCGGTTAGGTTATTTGACTAGTTTACTAAAACTTTCAATAGGAAGTACTCTACATAACCAAATGGGTATCGATCAAAATGGGACTTTTTAATAACATCATGGAGCATCTGTATAACTTTCTCATTTTTTCCACAACAGTTGCACATGTTAAGTTTAACCAACAAAAGGCATGGAAATTTGACCCAGTACTAATTGTGTAATATGCACAAAATTTACATAAAACAGGAATTGGTGGAGGTTGAAGGACTGGAGAGAGAGGAGAAAAAGAGAGAGAGAATTGCGCAACGAGGTTCTGGAATCTCCCACAAGGAGTGCCTCGGATGATGACTCAGGTGAGGTGTCTGATGGAGAGCTTTGTGTCATATGCCTAATGAGGCGCAGAAGATCGGCTTTTGTGCCGTGTGGCCATCTTGTGTGTTGCCCTCCGTGTGCCCTGGCAGTGGAGCGCAACACATGCCCCAATTGCCCTGTCTGTCGCCAGTCTATTCGTTCTTCTATCAGGATTTACGGATCTTGAGGTATTTGTTGTTATTGTAGGCTTTCATTTTTAGTACTGAACTGGTTATGACCTGACTATGTTAGTTTCCTACCGACTCTTTTTTAACAGGAACTAATTGTTTATATTGTCAATTGGGTGGATATCCTATTTTGGTTTCCTGTTCTCAGTAAATACGAGCTTCATATTATTTTCTATAACAATTTTGGCTTATATTTCATGTAGTGCAGCTTTGATATTGAATTGTATTGCTAACTCGTGGCAATGGCAAGTCATTAAGATGATATTTGGGCTTCTACTCCTTATTGCAGAGCCAAGAGATTCAGCGCTTCAATGCCACAGTGATTAGTTGTCTGGAGCATCTTTTTGTTTTTCTTATTAACTCTTTCCTAGATAATGATTTTCTAACTTAATGCAAGCTAGTCGTCAATGGTGTTCCAAGCCGAATTGCGTTACGTGTCCAATTTGGTGCGCATGTGAATTTGTATATAGTGTGTTCGTTAATGTGCTCAAAGACAAGGTTTGTGTGTATATTGCGAAACTCTCTATTCGTTTTAGCCCATACTTGTAGAAATGTAACCCAAAAGATATAAAATTGAGACCTATGATGCTACCCCAATTCAGATTATAATACTTGATTATGTGATCCTGGCTGCCACACTAATGGCATCGCGAAGTTCTGCTTCTCCGCTCGTCACCAATTAAGCAT
The DNA here is from genome assembly GCA_028015225.1 of Carex myosuroides. Classification (NCBI taxonomy): domain Eukaryota; kingdom Viridiplantae; phylum Streptophyta; class Magnoliopsida; order Poales; family Cyperaceae; genus Carex; species Carex myosuroides. The sequence goes on from CM051481.1 coordinate 4,666,675, forward strand.
AAATTTTAGGCATCAAAAAGATTAAAAAAAAAAAAAAAAAGTTGGAACATTACTTTTGAAGTTTGAACTCTAAAGCGGGCCCTTATCTGATAGCTGGTTCGCTCCTCAATAATTCAAACTTGAATTCTATTCGTTAAATGTTCTAACAGTTCCAAAGCGAGTGATAAAGGGTATGAATAATTTCAAACAAACACACTACCAGCATCTGCAGAAAAGACAAGCCAATCAGAAGGATTCGGGGCCCCATTCTGTCAAGATTTTAGCCGTTGGATGTGGGTCTTCCCAACGGTTCGAAAGTTCACCCCCTATTTAAACTAGTTCAAGATATCCTCGGATCTTCAAACAAAATACCATTAAAATCGCAGAAAAGCAAAATTGCAATGTCGTCTAAGCTTGGAAGCTGCAGTTCATCACTCTCAACTCTCCTCTTAGCATCTCTAAACCTAATCCTTCTGTTTCTTGCCTCTGCCTCTCTTGTTCCTATTTTTGTTCTAAAGAGCTCGCCGACCTCCTTCGGGTGGACCCTCTTCACTGTGTCAGGAACTACACTTCTTTCCTCGCTGATTGGTTTCTACTCCCAACTCGCCCACTTCTGCTTCATCATCCACGTCTCTTTGGTGCTGGCATCACTAGTTGGACAAATACTCAGCTCTCTCTCCCTTTTTCTCAGGCATGAATCAACCCGTTACCTCTTGGGTTCACATAGGGACCAAAAGGAACAATGGGTCTTAATGTTTCTTTTGGAGTTGACTTTCCTTGGGATGTTCTTGGTGCAGTCTTTGGTACTTGTGTTCGGGTGTATGGTTGAGAAACGGTGGGCCAGGGAGTTCGAGGAAGTGGAAGCAGAGAGAGAAGAGGCGACCAGAAAGAGGAACCGAAGAAAGGCACGCGTGCAAGAGGAGGCCATGGTAAATGCCCAAGCTATGGCTGAGGTGAAATCTAAGGGGTTGGAAGACAAAATGAGAGGAAAGTATGGAAAATGGGCAAAGAACGACACTGAAGAACCCTGAAAAGAATTCTTTGTTATAAGCTCTGCACCTTAAGCGCCTTAACAAATCCTTATAGAGGTTGAGAAAGGTTTGATCATTTCAGTCAGGATGATTGGTTGTTATATTGGTCATTATGTGTTGGCCTCAAATAATTGAGCTTGTATAAGAATATTAACTAGCCGCCCCCCCCCCCCCCCCCCCCCCCCCCCCCCCCCCCCCCCCCGCCAAGGGGAATTATCTATTATGCTGAGAGCTTATATGAGAATATTAGCTAATTTTATTTTCTACTATTCCCGATAGAGAAATAGAACCTGTTTGGTGTAATAAATGATAGAGATTAATGATTATTACAGGACGGTGCTATTTCGTGCTTGTAGGCGTGCATTTTGTGTGATATTTTGTTAAATAAATCCGGCTTGTAATATTAATTTGTAAATTGATGTACTTTGTGTACCCTTTATTATTTAATAAATACCTGTCGAATTGCCCCCTGGCCTTCAAAAGGAAAATCAAGTAGCTGCTTTTGTGTACCCTTTATTATTTAATAAATCCGGCTTTCTACATGTGCTTCCACAAATGCTCCTTCAATTAAGGACATCAAAAAAGGAAATGAAATAACATTGATCTCACAAGGCACCAATTAACAAAAATGATTATTCATTTATTGTAAATTATAGCCAAGTGCATTTTATACTTGTTCAATTAAGATTCATATCACCAAACTACTGAACATATCTCAATGACTAAAGTACACAAATCAAGACTAGCTAGATTCCTCTATGGTAGTATATTACCATATCCGCAGCTCAATGACTAAAGTACCCATTAATTAAACCTATTTTTACACTTATGAAGGGTTTTCTCTTTTCTGAAATGATCCATCCAACTGAAGAAGCAATGAATTGCTGACAACAAATATAGAGCTCAAGGCCATTAAACCCCCTGCATTTTATTGGGAGTTTGTAGTTAATAAGAATAAATCCAATAAATGATAAGCCCAAAAAGTTTTAGCATACTTAACCTGAAATAGATGGTGACATTGCAAAATCAAACTGGGGAAGTAATACTCCAGCTGCTAATGGTATTGCAACCATGTTGTACGCCACCGCCCATGCTAAGTTCTGGTGCACTTTCGACATTGTGGCTTGAGAAAGGTTCAAAGAATCTACTACCTATATGTAACATGTCTCAAAATATGAGCTTGAAAATTTTAATATAACTTGAGCACACTTTCAAGGATAATATGCAAATTTATCACCTGAGAGAGCCGGTTGTGCAAAAGAATAACAGAAGCGGCATCAGAGGCGGCATTCTCTTTTGCTTCAGTTTGCATGGCAATTCCAACGTCGGCAATTGCCAGTGATGGTGCATCGTTAATTCCATCCCCCACCTTAAAAAATGAATGAGTGTCTTTTTATTTCTCAGAGTATACACTTTATGAGAGAAACAAGTGATAAAGTGTGATCAATCATCTTGCTTGTAAACTTGTTCGAATTTGCAAATTCCATGCTTCTTGTGCAATAAATTAATAATTTCTAGCCATTTAAGATTTCATGTCAGAAACTTTTTTTGCTGATTTCTTCTAGTAGACATCTTTTCTGGTCTTGACCTTCTAATTCTTATGAAAGGAAATAAATCAATTGGGTGTAGCATGAATACAATACAGAGGTGGAGCACTGCAAATTCAATATTAACAAATACAACTTCACTTCAGTTCTGTCAATTTTCCTTAAGGAGAGAGATTATTACCATTGCAACCCTGTGTCCCTCTGATTGCAAACTTGAAATAATGCTAGCTTTATCTTGCGGAGATAGGGATGCTTTAATGTTTTCCATTTCTAATCCCACCATTCTGCCAACACTTGCAACCGCCTCTTCCCTGTCTCCTGATAGCAGAAGTGCCTTTATTCCTTTCTCCTTTAACCTTGACAAAATTGTAATTTGCGTTACACAATTAAGTATGAGAACTCCAATATTTGACTTGTTTCTATTATTTTGGGCTTATTCAACTGAATTAATGATATTTTTCTTATTTTATTTTCAAGATTTAGGCAAATTACACAGAAGACTTTACTGTATTTGCAACAAAAACTCCCAACATTTGCAAAGTTGTGACTTGCCACATTCTTAGGTTTATTTGCAAACAAAGCTGAGTCATAACAAACTTTAGTTGACAAAATAATCAATCACTACTTAATTTCCCATCTCGATTCTACTTGATTGCTTCCATCTTGTACATAGAGACCCAACACAAAACGCAAAAAGGTTTATTTAATACAAGGAGAAGCGGAATTGCCAACACTAAATGCAAACTATTTTCTATCGCGAGGAAGTAGGTCACACTTACAATTATCACAACTGAACTAGGGTGACATTTGCAGATATGAGAAATATTGGGGATAAATATAGTCGCCAAAAGTTGCAAATTTTTGGGAGTAATTCGATAAAAGGAACTCATTTCCACAAATTGATTGAATTTTGCAAGAAAACCCTTTATGATTTTGGTATTTGACAGGCAGGAGAATAAGGTACAGGATAGAAGAAGAATATGCAACATGTACCTACTGACAGTAGATTTAGCATCGGGCCTCAGCACATCAGAAATTGCAATAGCGCCTATTATCCCTTCCCCTTCCCGCCCGACATAAACAACTGACTTCGAGTAGCTTGAACAAGATTCCATACAAGGTAGTAATCCAAAGCCCAAAGAGGTCTCAAGACCTACCACCTGGGACTCCGGCGCTTTAGTTTGAAACCGTCCATGGACCCAGTCAAGTGAGCCAACTGCTACAATAGACCCATCTACCTCAGCCAAGCAACCTGATCCGGGTTCAGTTAGTTGACCTCTGGTACTATAGATCTCCAGCTGCAGTGATTCAGCTTTGTTGATAATTGCCTTTGCAATTGGATGAGATGCTGTTTTTTCAACTGATGCAGCTAATCGAAGGATCTCTGATTCAGAGTAAGAATGAGATGCTACAGCTGTGACTGCTGGCTTTCCTTCAGTTAGGGTTCCTGTCTGAGAAATAAGACCCAAAAAAGTTGGAACATTATGAAAAAACATTCTTCTCTATCAGCTTTGCTAATGGCACAACCTTTTTTAATAACGTATGAAGGATTGTCCTCTATGCTTCCATGATGCTCAATTTGAAGTTTTATATGTGACTAAAAATATGACAATCCTACTAGATGAAGCCACGACAGATATTCATAATTGGAGCAATTTTGCTTAGGGGTAGAACAATGAGGGGGCTATTGGGTTGCAAATAGTGGAGTAATAGGGCCTTGTAATTATGTAACCATGTAAATAACTTTTTTTTAATCAATATATCCGTTAGCGGCAATTGCCGCCAACCTTCAAAAAATAAAAGGAAATGACGAACATCAAAATAATTAAAAAGGAAACTGTAATGTGTAATGTGAGATTACCTTATCAAGTACAACAACATCAACTCCTGATAATCGTTCCAAAACATCACCTCCTCTTATAAGCAAACCATTTTTAGCCCCTGGTGAATAACAATAAGAAGTAAGAAGGATAGTTCTCAGTACTAACAAAAATTTTACTACGCACGCCCGTCCACAATAGTAAAATGCCCTAGAATGGATAGAACAGAAATTTACCAAGAGAGGTGCCAATAAGGATGGCGGTAGGGGTTGCAAGTCCAAGGGCACAGGGACAAGAGACCACCTGTAAATTTCCTTAATCAATAATCATTGAGTACAAGAAAAAGGTACATCCAAGATCCCAATTAATTAGAATGAAGTATAAGAATGTACATACAAGCACATCAATAGCAAGTTTCAAACTCAAGAGTAGGGAGCTTCCATCAGGGCCTGAAATATCATTCAATAGCACATCCTGGAAAATGTTGGTTCCAATGTAATACCTAGTTTATTCAACAAAACTTTTATCAAAACACACGGTGACAATTAATTTTCAAATTATATTCAGTGGCTTGTCTTTGCTCGAAAACACCCAATGTTTCTCATTTTGAACCAACACCCACACCATTTGAGATATTCACAAAAACACACTCAGCTGTTGTGATAATTTGATGGAAAAGATATCCTTTGTCAACTATCAAAAACCCCTACCAAACGACCCCTGTATTTTGCTAAGCTGACTGAAGTCAACAGAGGCGGAACTAGAAAATGTAGATAGGGGTGGCTGAAACGTAAAATGCATAATATGTGAAAACACATAATGCTTGGTCATTGGGATTTGAACCCAAGTTCTCCACAACCACAAAATAGAATTCTAACAACTAGACTACGCACATATTTAGCATTTCACGAGGACTGAACTAGCATAAGCATAACAACAACAACCAAGCCTTTAGGACTGAACTAGTATGATTTAAAAAAAAAAATGTAAATTCAGCATACATGATTAAAAAATTTGAAATCATGGGGGTGCGCCCCGCCCCCCCCCCCCCCCCCCCCGAAACTAAATCTAGATCCGCCCCTGGAAGTCAAGTTGGAATTCAAGTTCATGAATTATGAAATATTGCAGAACTAATGAGAAAGGCATAAAAAGGTTAAAGAGAAGCACCAAAAGGTAAAGGTTGCAGCTGCTAGTGTCATGACAGTGTAAACAAAAGGCCCAGCAATTGCATCTGCAAGCCTCTGTACTGGGGCTTCGCGTGCTTGCGCATCCTCAACCTGTTTACAATAATTCAGCTTGTACTGCAAAACTCATCTAAAGATTTAAAACAATTTAAGAACAATTGCTAACCATTCGGACTATCTTGGCAATGGTAGACAATGCTCCCGTCGTAGATGCTTGAATTCTCAGAGGACCATCCTTTCACGACAAAAAGAAATCAAAATATTGCATATTATTGCACAAGTTATGCTATTCAAAAATACTTCCTTTGGAACCCAACATGTCTAACTCTACAGAATCAAAGCAAAGAACTATCATTGAGATATTTGCAGCTAGGTCCCATAATTGGTTTATAGTGGTGGTAAACTTTTATAAAAAAAAAAAAACTGCTCTGCACTTTCTTATTTTCCAAAACCTGATTGTACTAAAATTAAGAACATAAAAATAATATGTGGACCTTTAAGTTCATATTAATTTTAATGAGCTGATTGGTTGTGTTAATATGAAAAACTACGGCTAAATTCGTCATTTTTTTATCAACTTAATAATGACTTTGATCATTGGGTATATTTGCAAATAGTACAGAAAATGGTTATTGCCAATTGCAGATATCGAGGGACATTTTGGATGCTATTAACAAATACAGTGAGTATTGTTTGATTTAAAGAAGGACAGAAACCTAGTTTATTTTGACAAAAAGGTTTATAAGCTAACATTTTGGTGCTGACAAGTATAGCGTGAATATAAAGATGATATAACCTTTAGGTAAGAGAGTAAGTAAAAATATAAGCAAGAATCGTACCCAGTTTACAGTTCCGGCAAAAACAGGCAAACCAATTTCCTTGAAAACAGGAAGTGATTCTCCAGTAAGCATAGATTCATCAACAAAACTCCTCCCTCTGATAACTTCTCCCTGCAAAAATGTATAATATTGTTGTACTTCTCTACCTAGTTATGATAAAATATAAGAAAAAAAAAAGGCGTATCTAAATGAACATATTGCATACATCAACTGGTATGGTTTCTCCAGGCAAAACTAATACTGAATCTCCGGCACGAACTTCATCAACTGGTACCTCAATGCTAATAGCATCTGGGCTAATAACACTATCCGATGCATCCTCAGTCGAGGCAACAACTAACCGTGACTGCGGCGACAACAATGACTGCAAATCAAAATAATACAAAATTTCAAGGGCTTCTTACACTGAAAGTTTACTGTACTTGCAAATAACATAATAACATTCAGAAAGCACAAAACATAAATTTTAGTTGCTATCTCCAGGAAGAAAAAGCTTAATTCTTCACAATATTTTGTTGGAACAAACCATCTACGGTCATTATAAGTTATCGGGGTAAAATTACAAAGGTGTTAGCTGGTACCAAAGGAAAGAAATGTTAAATGTCCTTCGCAAAAGAGCATTATTAGTATTAGAAAATCCAGCAACATACAAGTTTAGGTAAATTGAGTATGCTTTACAAGAAAAGGAAACATACAATGAGCTCATTCATATCGCTAGATGCTCTGAGCCGAGCTCTTTCTTCAAGAGAGCGCCCCAAAAGCACAAACCCAAGAAGCATCACCTGAGTACTACAACACAATTCAACTTCAGCGGCAAAAATTTAGAAATGGAAGAATTTCATGAATGTCCTTACAAAAAAAATATTCAAAATGCATCACAAATGCCCCCTCCCTGGTACTTCCAATAATTCACTTGAGATATCTTTTTCCTTTTCTTCCTCATTTTACTTGAGTTAAAGAGAGAGCAGATTAACATGGCTTTAAAAATTGAAAAAAGGCTAATTCTACCATGAAGTAAAAAAGGTTGCAGTGACCAAAATTGTTGTGTGGAGGAATCAATATCTTTCTTTTAAATAAGACTGTAAAAGAATTCTGCATGGCATTCTAGGTACAAGAGGTACCCCAAAGATCGAAGAATATTCATTTCATATCTCAGAAACTGACCGGCTCATCAAAAAAGGAAGCATCCCATTCTAGCTCTGGATTCAGTAAAGTCACCTTCAGGGAATCAGAGGGAAAGAAACAAATTACTTGAAAACAACTACACAATCATAAACATGTTATAGAAATTGATGCAAGTGGTAAAATATGTTTTTCAAGAAAATCCACTTACTGTGCTAATAATAAACGCTGCAATGGAACCAAATCCTACAAGGGAGTTCATGTTAGGAGAACCCTGCTTAAATGCTCGAACGCCGTCAAACAGTATATCTGCAAATGAAATCAGAATATTACATATAGTTTAGAATATCTTTAGTGAAACACTAAAATTCCATAAATATAAAAAATGTTTTTCTGAAGTACCTCTTCCCGGTCCAAACAAGGAAACCAAAGCAATTCCACATTTCACATAAGAGTTGTGTAGCAAATCCATAAAGGACCCTGAATTACATAAAACACACACTCTAATAAAAAGATGCACATTTTCGCTTCAGTTTTGGAAATAAATCATATCATGTATGTCTAACCATGACCAATGTGAATTCCTATGGAATGAAGGAGATGCGACCCATGGGCCCCACAGCAAAGTGCAACTAGTGTCCAGGCAAAAATAACTCTATTTCGACTCTTTACTAGCAACTCCTCTTTTCTCTCTGCCATCTCCTGCCATTTCTTCACATTCTCTGCCACACCAGATCCCAACCTCCTTTTTGAAGGGAAACCACAGTCTGTTAGCCTACTTGCTAATTCCTCCGCTATCTCCTGTTTAAGATAAGGATAAAATTAGATCGACTTTTCTGTACTACTAAGAAACATTAGCTGATTGATAAAGAGAAAAATTACCATAGAATCGAATCCTGACCGTAGCCGCACAGCAGCAGTCTCAGCTAGCATATTGACCGCCGCTGACTCCACGCGCTGGTCTGACACGAGTATGGTTCTTACACGCGAGGCACACGCGCCGCACATCATCCCGCCAACATCAAGTAACAGAGGAGATCGCTTCGCTTCTCCAACAACCGCATCTCCGCCGATCTCTACAGCGATGCTGGCCTTGACTCGGAGCACGAGCACTGGAGAGGGGCGGGGGCGCCATCTAGGGAGGGAGGTGTGGGCTGAACTGGAGGAACGAGAGTGGAGTTTCGGTTTACATTTTGGAGAGAGGGAAAGGCGAAGCAGATTGGCGGTCGCCATTGTTGGAGCTGTAGAGACGGCCAATTGGAAAGTGAGGGGTAGAGAACTAGAGACTTGTGGGAAATGTCAAGTAGAAGGTTAAGTCCACGGGAAATTTGAGCTTACAGTCAGCAGTGTCAGACGTGGCAGTTTTGAAGGTTGACACGTCGGTATGTTAAATGCTGGTGTAAATTTTGAGTGCATATAGAAAGAATGGGCATCGAGGTCTCTGACCACATGTTCCGCGTGTGAATGGAAGAATGAAGTTTTACTGGCTATATTTTTTCTCCCCAATTTTCATTTCTACCGTAATAAAAAAAACAATAAATCAAATCATTAAAATTCGAATTTTATCCGGACCGCAAAACGGTTTGGCAGCCAGTAAGACTGAGGGGCTGCTAATTGGTCCTGCGGTTCCAGTTTTGGACCATCCAAACCATTTAGCGGTTTTTATTTTTTCTTTTTAAAATTTTATTAGAAAAAACAACAACTAAAAAATAAAGAAAAATATAATTGCATCTCCTTTCCTTGCCACGTGTCCCCTCAAACGACAACAAAAAAAACAAAAACTAAATGTGCCGTTCACAAAAAGAAAAGTAGAAGAAGGGGTCGTAGAATGGTTTGGAGGTCCCAAGGCTGGAGCCGCGGGGCCAATTGGCGGCCCTCAGTCTTTGAGGCCGTCAAACCGTTATGCGGCCTGTGTAAAATTTATAATTTCCACAATTTCAGAGTGATTTGATTTATTATTATTTTTATTACGGTGGAAATAAAAATTTCGGTTTTTTCTCACACCGCACCTCCTTCGCAATCTACTGGATAAAATGCAGGGTTGATACCTACCACCATAAACTCAACTCTTAAATACCCCAATCAATTTTTCCAACATCTTAGCTCAACCGTAGATAAAGTTTACGCAAAGTAGAGTTAGTTAATTAATCTTCTCCTCAGTTTTATCTTTTAAAATTTTAGTTTGTTTCATTTATATCTTTTTAATTTCATACTGACTCAAAACTTTTTGAGTCACATTTAAATTTTTGTAAACCATTTTAGAAAAATTATATGCATAATATTCGATTATCTGTATTACATTCGGGCCCCAGATGATATTTAAAGGAAGTGTGTCAATTTTAGTTGTTTTAATCAATGAAAATTTCGCTAGAATTTACTGAAATAATCATGAACTCATACCATTTGCTATAAATGCATTCTACTAGCTAGTTTGTTGTGCGTAATATATGTTGTATATTTTTATTTTGCACAATAAAATCCACGAACATGCATCGGATCATATATATTAAGAGGTGTTAGTTTTGACAAATTAATCACACAAAATGTCGCTCGAATTGATTAAAACACTGAAGGGACTCACACAACGTACAAAAAATGCATTCTACAATTTCTTTATGTTGGATATATGTATTCTATTTGTAGTGTTACTCTAACTTGATGTTGGTGGAAATGTCAAAAGCCCTGTTCTTCACACCTCATACTTCAGTGAAATGCTAACGGATACTAGCCTAACTAATTATACAATTCTTAGGCCCAACATATATGACCCCACCGTCAGGTCCTTTCTTCATGAGGCAGATGAGGTACTTGTTCAAATGAGTACCAAGAAGAGTAATCAAAACTATCTCTCGCCCAATGCTGGAAGTGTTTAAGACTTGCTTGTGCTAGAATCTGCTATGAGACTTAAGCTTGTGCCCGATCTCCTATCTATGAGACTCACAAACTATGAAGAACTTTTCATTAGGAGAAGTCAGGGTGCAGACTCGATGGCTCTATTGACATCGCCTTAATCGCTAGTTCCAACTCTAGCGCCTGCAACATAATAGAAAGAAATCAGAGTCACTTGAAAGTAATCTTTAGGTAAAGCATCTCTAGCAGACGCAATCAGTTAATCTGATTAGTCACTCGAAGAAAGGTAGAGAAGTACGAGTGCCACTACTACAGAAAAGAGATTGTACACGGACATTAATGGAAGAGCTACACGGATTTTCTGCCGTGTTTAAAGCAAGGGTGTATGAATAGGTCAGAAACTACACACGGATATTTAACCGTGTGTGATTATAATAATTTCTACACGGATTACTTTGTAAACCGCCGTGTACAAAGACCTGCTGGTGTCGCTCTCCAAGTTACCGAGGTACACGGATATTACCTAAACAACCGTGTACGATTACTCTTTCTACACGGTTTTGTATTAAAAGTCCATGTAACTCTCTTAGCTATCATACACGGACGTTTGGTAAATATCCGTGTATAAATAGCTAATCTTTTTTGTATATTTTGTTTTTCGCCTCTAGCATTGCTATCATACACGGACATTTTAGAAATAATCCGTGTATGATTACTCTTTCTACACGGATTTGTATTAAATGTCCGTGTAGCTCTCTTAGCTATCATACACGGACATTTGTTAAATATCCGTGTTAAATAGCTAATTTTTTTTTTTCCTATCATACACGGACATTTGTTAAATATCCGTGTATAAATAGCTAATCTTTTTTTTGTATATTTTGTTTTTGGGCTAGCCTCCAGCTTTGCTAGCCAGTTTTTTGCGACAGAATTATACAAAATTCATATAGCAATAAATTCATTCGAAACAGATTAATTAGCAAGAAATTCATATACTAAATTATACAATATTTTATACAAATCTATGCAAATCCATATCGATGATTACAAAATTCCATGGTAAACCACCTTGCCCACATGCACCGCACATCCTCGATCTGATCCTCAGTGTAATGCGGTTGCTTTGTCACATTCTACAATTATAATTTGATAATAGTTAGTATTTCAGAAAAGGTAGATATCAATTGCTTATTATATAGGAACAATTAATATGAAGTACATACTGCTTTTGGGAATTGGAATTATATTCTTTCGACAAAGTCAAACATGAATATCATCGTGTAATAAGCGCATTCCCAACTCTCCAACTGTTGCAGGCTCTGAAATTTACATTTAGCGGCCTTTGTTAGAATAACAATAATTTTTTGAACAAGATATGAAATTACTAACTCATAAAGTGTGTTCACCAACATCCACTTCCAATTCAACTTATTTTTCTTGCGCGTGCCCGTGCTATGCAATCCTCCCTCTTTAATATATTTCGCAAAAGCCCTTACAAAATATAGTGAATGTAATTAGCAATTTTATAATTTGATATGATTGAAAGAAATTCAAATCTAGTGAATTATTATTGCTTACTTATTCACAAAAGGGGAGATAGCTTTGCACTTGTCAAGCGCGATCCTTCCTTTGGGCTTACAAGAATCAATAATTATGCTCACATTTAGGTACGGCACAATGATAATCGAACACCAATGTTTGCTGTGGGATCGAGGAGAAGAATTATAGTACTTTAGCATATAATAGTGACACAAGTGTTTGCTATGGTTAATGGTGTGATTTCATTTTTTTTATGTTTAACTTTTATTTTCTTTATACAATTATGTAATTAAAATATAAACAACACATAAGTTAAGATTAGAACTAACCTCTGGTAGTATGGCACGAGAATGAATTTCTTCTCCTCCGCCTTAGCACGATGCATCGCAGAACACATGTACTCGATAGCCATATCCGAATAACATGTCACTGCCGTAGAACTCACTTTCTCGGGGTCCAGAAATATGCACAAGTTTTTCTTTTCAACCATCTCATCACAGTTTCGGATTAGCTTCCTGAAAACTCATCATATAATTAGAATATATATTTGAGTTCTATATAATAATGAAAATAATTTTTGATCACTAACATGAGAAAAATGGTGATGAATGACACATCGAGCCATTTGTCGGATGACGAGTGGTGGAAGAGGTCCTTGAAGTCTTTGAACGACAGCAGGAGATCCCTGCCTTCGTGTAGAAACATCCCAGTGGGACAGGGATGATGATATCCTCCATGCCTTCGGGCGCCGTCATCAAGTGGTCGTGGAGAACGCGCAAATCATTGGGCAAACGGCTGTATTCTTCTTCGGTGACCATAGGACAGGACGGTGATTGTGGCGCGTCAGCCCTGACGTCGCAAGCCACCTCCTGGTGTACCGGTGACATCGCCGTACCGGTGACATCATCTCCTTGTGTCTGTATCAAATTATAAATGGATTATTCAAATATTTCAAAAAGAATGATTTGAATGTAACAAAATAAATGGATTTTTTTATGGATTACCTGATCCAAAATAATCTGACTCTTAAGCCATTGGACAAATGACATCCGTGCCTCATCAAGCACAAGCATGTCGTCGGTAGGGACAGGAAGGGGTACGCGCTGCCATCCATCCACGACTAACTCAACCTGCACGCATGCATGGTCGGGCCTTAGCTGACCAAAGTGTACACTTTTGGCTCCTAGATGTACAACACCCTTAGTAATGGTCAGAGGAACACTATCAGGCCACAGGACGAGGTCGCATGCTCTGGGGTCCTGCAATTATCAGAAAGTTATTTATTTTAATGGTGCGATATTGTCTAACAAGGTTACAAATAGGTTTTAATTACCTTTATATTATGAACAAGTATTGATTACCTTGAGATTATCCAAATTGTCTAAGGCCCACGTGCCGGATGCTTGACTACTTCGCCGAATTCCCGGCGAAATGGGAGGTGGTTGCTCGGATGGCTGCGTAGTTGCTGATCCAATTTGGCTCTGTTCGCGCGAAAGCGCAACGCAAGTTTCGGTACGCTTGAGGGCGTACCTTTTAAAACCGCGCTTACACTTCACGAGTAAGGGTCGCAAGTGCACAACCCCTATCGAGTAGTATAATCGGGTATCGATCCACAGGGACGGGCAATTACTAGGTTAGAATCTACCAAACTCAATTAAAAACTAGAAGTGAGAAAGATTTGGTTTGGTATTTAAGTTCCTAAAAGATCAATTCAAACAAATCTGACAATGCAAACAGATGTAATAAAATGCTAGAAGAAATGTAAACTGTGTTTTGATTATGGATAAAAGGCGTTTCCAGGGTTTCAGACTTCATCTGTGATCTGCCTCTAGTGGTACGGCCCGTACCAAGTTGGTACGGCTAGGCCGTACTTAACTTGGTAAGGCAAGGCCGCACCACTCTGGTAAGACCCGTACTGGCTTGCCAGAACAGAGCTTACCAGTTCGAGTTGATGCATTTCTTGCTGGTACCTTGTGCTAAACTCTTTAGAAAGGTTCAATTGACCATACCTAAGGTTCCTAAGCCTCAACCGTCGTGTGTTGGATCAAGATCTAGGTTGGAATGCAATTGATTGCCTTTTAGGGATTTCTACACCTCAATTCTCATGTGTTGGTACAGATCTACCCTAACTGGTTGATTGGAGACCTACGGCACCCTCTAATCTGTCGATTAGAGGAGAATTCAACCTCTCGGCTTCAATTCGAACAAGTCTACCCTAAACAATTGATTTGATTGAGAGATTGAGATGATCACATGACCTTGATAGGTTCGATCTAAACCTAGAGGTTCATCATACACAATCACAGCAATCAAAGCAAAAGATAGCAAAGAAATCACAATCAATCAATCAAAAGAGTTCATACAAGATACAAGTCAAAGAAAGTCAAAACAAATCAAGAATCCATCTCTAAACCCTAGAAACTAAAATAACTACTCACAGCACATGATCTGATCTAAAAATACAATAAAAGGGATAGAGATAGCCATGGATCGAAGGGATCGAGAGGAGGAAGCTAGATCCGTCGAGTTTCGCCTCTTTCCTCTTCCTTCCTTCTTGCTCCTAGCTCCTTAGCTCTCTTTCTCTCTCTTACTGTGCTCTCAAATAGATCTGGAATGGAATGAATGTCGAAATTGGAGAGTTCCCCGCTTTAAATAGCCTCTGCCAAAATTTGAATCTGTCAGGCCGCCTTTAGGTACGGCCCATACCACATTGGTACGGCCATGCCGTACCAGGCGTGATGAGCTGAAAAATGGCTAAGTCCGGTAAGACCCGTACCAAACTTGGTAAGGGCCGTACCAGATCATCCCAAATCGTCGTTTCTTCGTGTGTTTTGCTCCAAGCCTGCAGAAAACAAACAAACACTCAGCAGTACCAAATTCTAAAGATATATCGATGAAATGCACATGATTCTGGTGAATTAGGGCACGAATCTGGTACTAAAACAGGCCTAAAATAGACTAAATATGCGAGGTATCAAATTCCCCCAAGCTGAACCTTTGCTTGTCCTCAAGCAAAAAGTTTCAAACTCGGGTAAAAGTGCTGGACAACTAAATCTAAATGCGGATACAAGTCTAAATGTGAAAACTTACATGATTGCTACAATAAAAGAACGCAAGAATCTTTTTGCTATGATTCGGACTTCCCTTGGTCAATTGTGATTCACCTCACAAATTGATTAATAAAACCTCAAACTCTAAATGTTTCAAGTCTTGCAAAGTTGATTACTCGAATTTATCGATTTATCATTCTTTCACTAAACTATGCCTTCGCTTGTAGAGATTTTCCCTTTTTGGCACCCCCAAGCTTGAATCAAGCTTAGGTCAGAAAGTTGCGGACTTCGTGTGTTGATATGTGCAAAAAATTTATTTTTTTCATTTCTAATTGGGAGACGAGCTCAAAGGCGCCCATTCAAGGCTTATTGCCAGTACTCTTATGTTCTCCATCTTTTCATCTTTTTTTTTTTCTTTTTTTTTCTTCTTTTTTTTCGCACATACCATGAATACACACATCCACTAGTGTTCATTCACACCAACGGATATCCCAACTTTTCTTTATTTGAAATCCCTATTTCCACATTTGAAAGGCACAATTCGGTTTCTAAATGCTATCTCGACATTCAAGTTTCCAATTTTACAAATCTCAAACTATTTGTTCGTAATCAGTTTTGTTTGGTCAATTATGAGGTTAGTTCTAATTTCCCAAGGTCATCCAACTCACAAACAAAAGTTTTCAAACAAGTCCCTAATCCTAGCAATCACACAAATTTATCACCTAAATGCAAAATTTTTGAAAAAGAAACATGTCTAAATGCAGATACAATTTTCTTCTATTCCATCCCCCCAAGCTTGAATGAAGCATTGTCCTCAATGCTTGAATCTACACAAGGCAAAAGTAAATAGAAGAAAATATGAAAACTTACTAGATGGTGAGCGAGGGATGAAGCGGGGGCGTCTCACTGGTTGGTGGGAGGTGGATCAGGTGGCACTGGTGGGAGCACCCACTTCTGAGGTACACGGCCCATGCGATCACACTCTTGCATCAGAAGAATCCGCAAGATTCCCATCAAGTTCTTGATCGAGCGCCCGATCGTGCTTTTGTGCGCTTCCAATTTCTCCAAGAGTGTAGCAGTCCGATCGGGTTCAAGATCTGCACTTATGATCACAGGACGACATCTATCTGGGTCTAGAAGCTCATACCTGAGGTGTGCTGCTGGAGGCTTGAGCTCAGGAGTCAGCCGCTCTGTCTGGGTCTTGACGCGGGTCGCATCAGGTGCCGTGCGGGTCGCATCAGGTGAAATGACATCGCATGCTGACCAATCCGACTTGCTTCCTTTTGTCTCCAGGTCATCAGACCACGGCATGCGGGTCGCATCAGATGGCGTGCGGGTCGCGTCCACATGCTCTTTAGGTGGAGATGCGGGTCGACTTGGCTCGATGCGACCTGGGTCCACATGTTCTTCCGTGGGTGATGCGGGTCGTGTCTCAATGATGCGGGTCGCGTCAAGTGCGGTCTGGTCTGTTGGCTGGGCTGGTCCTTCGCATTCTGGCTGAGCTGGCAGCTTTCTAGGTTGAGATTGGCGTGAGATGATGATCTGACTCAACTGCTCCAACAGCTTGTTTTGAGCGGCCATCTGTGTGGACATGTTTTGCAACTGTTCCCACAGCATCTGGTTCACCTTCCCTTGCTCGTGTATGAATTCGATCTCAGCGGGATCAACGTACGGCTCGGGTGGGTCGGGTTGGAATACGCAATTGTTCGAGTCATCGAATGGTGCAGGGTCGTAGAAATTGCAATTGTTGTTGCTGATATAGCCATCCTGCTCC
Source organism: Carex myosuroides (assembly GCA_028015225.1). NCBI lineage: Eukaryota > Viridiplantae > Streptophyta > Magnoliopsida > Poales > Cyperaceae > Carex > Carex myosuroides. Next base: position 4,683,410 of record CM051481.1, read on the forward strand.
GGTTCCTCACTCCAATCAGCCAGTGGGCAATACTCATAAGAGTGTCTCCTGTCCCCACACATGGCACATGGCTGTGGTTTCTGGTTTCTGGCTGCCCTCATGCTCATTCTGATTGAATAACTCTCCATGGCCTCCTCTAGCTCGGCAGCTCTAGCATATAGAGCTGCGATCACGGCCTCCTCTAGCTCGGCAGCTCTAGCATATAGAGCTGTGATCTGATCAGCTTTGGATCGGCCGCCTCCTCCAGCTTGAAAATTATCGCGGCCAAACCAATGTTGGTCTGTCGTCATGTTGTACATGAGATCCATGGTGTCTTGAGCTCCTCAGATAGTAATCGCCATAGTGTTCCTGAAAAAGAGAAAATAAATAAATAAAAGAAACGAAACAAAATAAAAGAAAATAAAGGATACAAGATAAAGTCTAGATTAACTAAGTAAGGTAAAATCTAACTAGGCAATTGGTTACCGTCCCCGGCAACGGCGCCAAAAACTTGTTCGCGCGAAAGCGCAACGCAAGTTTCGGTACGCTTGAGGGCGTACCTTTTAAAACCGCGCTTACACTTCACGAGTAAGGGTCGCAAGTGCACAACCCCTATCGAGTAGTATAATCGGGTATCGATCCACAGGGACGGGCAATTACTAGGTTAGAATCTACCAAACTCAATTAAAAACTAGAAGTGAGAAAGATTTGGTTTGGTATTTAAGTTCCTAAAAGATCAATTCAAACAAATCTGACAATGCAAACAGATGTAATAAAATGCTAGAAGAAATGTAAACTGTGTTTTGATTATGGATAAAAGGCGTTTCCAGGGTTTCAGACTTCATCTGTGATCTGCCTCTAGTGGTACGGCCCGTACCAAGTTGGTACGGCTAGGCCGTACTTAACTTGGTAAGGCAAGGTCGCACCACTCTGGTAAGACCCGTACTGGCTTGCCAGAACAGAGCTTACCAGTTCGAGTTGATGCATTTCTTGCTGGTACCTTGTGCTAAACTCTTTAGAAAGGTTCAATTGACCATACCTAAGGTTCCTAAGCCTCAACCGTCGTGTGTTGGATCAAGATCTAGGTTGGAATGCAATTGATTGCCTTTTAGGGATTTCTACACCTCAATTCTCATGTGTTGGTACAGATCTACCCTAACTGGTTGGTTGGAGACCTACGGCACCCTCTAATCTGTCGATTAGAGGAGAATTCAACCTCTCGGCTTCAATTCGAACAAGTCTACCCTAAACAATTGATTTGGTTGAGAGATTGAGATGATCACATGACCTTGATAGGTTCGATCTAAACCTAGAGGTTCATCATACACAATCACAGCAATCAAAGCAAAAGATAGCAAAGAAATCACAATTAATCAATCAAAAGAGTTCATACAAGATACAAGTCAAAGAAAGTCAAAACAAATCAAGAATCCATCTCTAAACCCTAGAAACTAAAATAACTACTCACAGCACATGATCTGATCTAAAAATACAATAAAAGGGATAGAGATAGCCATGGATCGAAGGGATCGAGAGGAGGAAGCTAGATCCGTCGAGTTTCGCCTCTTTCCTCTTCCTTCCTTCTTGCTCCTAGCTCCTTAGCTCTCTTTCTCTCTCTTACTGTGCTCTCAAATAGATCTGGAATGGAATGGATGTCGAAATTGGAGAGTTCCCCGCTTTAAATAGCCTCTGCCAAAATTTGAATCTGTCAGGCCGCCTTTAGGTACGGCCCGTACCAAATTGGTACGGCCAAGCCGTACCAGGCGTGATGAGCTGAAAAATGGCTAAGTCCGGTAAGACCCGTACCAAACTTGGTAAGGGCCGTACCAGATCATCCCAAATCGTCGTTTCTTCGTGTGTTTTGCTCCAAGCCTGCAGAAAACAAACAAACACTCAGCAGTACCAAATTCTAAAGATATATCGATGAAATGCACATGATTCTGGTGAATTAGGGCACGAATCTGGTACTAAAACAGGCCTAAAATAGACTAAATATGCGAGGTATCAGGCTCAACAACCTTGATTCCATCTCAGCAAACCTTGCGTCGTACTCTTTGCTCACCTCCGCGCGTATCTGCGCAACTATCTCGTCTTTGTTTACCTTGGCACGAGATTTTCTTCGAGGTTTTTGTTCCTCCACTAGGAACACCTCCTTCCAGCCCCTGTAGCCCCCTACACCCCTTACTCGACCCGTGTGTTCTGGATTCTCAAGCGCTGCGGACAAGAAATCATTTTGTCTTTCGACACTCCGGGCACCCGAGTTGACCTTCTCCTCCACCTCCAACTGTTCAAGTAGAAGAATTAGTTATAGCAAAAGATCAAGTGATGTACCTTCGGAGTTAAAATTTTGTACATGAGTGTCACAAAGTAATAACAAAGGACTCTTACCATTCTTTGAGCCACGGGTTGCAAATCCTTTGGGAGTACTATCCTCCCGTCAGCGATTACCTCGGATCTACCCGTGAACCAATCTTGGCCCCTAGGATTTTGGATCCTAACCACGGGTGAGTCAGAATTCTTGTTTTGCTCCAGTATTTTCCTCCATTCTGCCGACTTACCCTCGTAACCAGCTGACCCTAGATGGTGTGGATACTTGTTCAAGGCAACGATCCTCCTGCCTTCATCACTTTTTGCCTTCACATAAACAATGCAACGATCAGTTAGTTTAGAAAGATAAGTACATATTGAGAAAGAATAAGCATAAATTTGGCACGAGTTAGATACCCGAAACTCTTTGGTGGACTTCAAAGCTTGAAACGCCTCCCAGTCCTCTTGTTTTAGCCATTTGTAGTAGCCTACCGGATTTCTCCCTTTCTCCATGAAATCCGTCTTCAACGTGCTCTTGAATTGCTTCCAACCCTCATTCATTATCCTCAGAGTCTTAACCTTTGGAACGTCGTTCGGGATGTTCCGCTGTGCCTGATTGACACCAAATTTAATGTATTCAAGTATAGATACATCAGTAAAAATAAAGCAAAGAGTTGTTAGGCACTTTACCTTCACCATGTTCCACCACTCGTCCTTCTCCTTTTTATCAAAATGATCCCATCTCTACAAGGATACTCGCTTTTTGCCTCACCAAACTCATACACCAATTTGAGTATTTGATCCGTTTTTTACCCTGCGCACGCCCGTCTTCCGTGAACCAGATTTCCAACTGCTTCTGCTCGGACGTGCCCGTGCACATTGTCAGACCTCTTTTCCTTCTTTCTGATGAGGCAGTAGCTTGCTGCTCCTCTTCTGCCATCATATCTACGTACTCATCCTCAACCGACATGGTTCTGCATGAAAAACAATTTGCATTTATGTAAGTTAAAAGAAGGCAGTTTGTTGCTATCGTGCATAAGCAATAAAGCTTGAACAACCAAAAGTACGACTCATATTAAACTGAATGAAGAAATCTTTCTAACTAAAAAGAAATTATAGACCAGTGTAGTAATGTGTAGTAATTGAGATTAAAAGAAATTATTTTCAATCCACTCAGTCATTAGTACATAAAATATATAATGTGTAGTAATTGAGATTGAAAATCAAGTATTTTCACAATGATAAAATAAAATCAAGTATTTGAGCTTTAGTATTTTCACAATTGTCGTTTGTTGGGATTAGAAGAGAATTTTCACGGTTAAAAGAATCTAAAGCAATCACGGTTAAAAGAATCTAAAGCAATCACGGTTAAAAGAAATCGATTTACCCTAAACCCTAAATCCTATATCATATAACCTAGATTAATCAATTTTTGGCAACATTATCAACGAAAAAATCTAAAGCTCAAATTGACAAATCTAAACCCTAAACCCTATATCATAAACTCTAAATCAATCATTTTTTTAGCAACATTACGAAAAATAAATCTAAAGCAACGAAAAAGTAGAAGAAACTTATACCGATATTTGTAGAGGAGCGCAGAGGAGGAGCGAGAGGAGGCGGAGGAGGGAGAGGAGCGAGAGGAGGCAGAGGCAGAGGAGCAGCGTGAGGAGGCAGAGGGAGATGAGCAGCGAGAGGAGGCAGAGGGAGAGGAGCAGCGAGAGGCGGAGAAGGCAGAGGGGAGGAGCGCAGAATTTGAATTTTAGTTAGAAGGGGAAATAAAATATCGGGCGCTTGGGATATAGGGAGCTAAAAAAATGTGCAACTGATAGTGGGACTCACCTGTCGGACCTCTTTATACACGGACATTTAGCTAATAGTCCGTGTGCAATTGTCTTTCTACACGGACATATAGCTAATAGTCCGTGTAGCTCTTTCCATTTCTACACGGACATTTAGCTAATAGTCCGTGTACGAAAGGTTCAACAAAATTAAATTGGCTTTTTATATTTCTAATAATAAATTAACTAAAATTGTATATTTCTAATAGCTAAAAACTTATACCGATATTTGTACCAAGCAACTAATATTAAAATCTAATACTGATATTTGATATTTTATTTTTATTATTAAATGTTTTAACTAATATTTTGAAAACTAATACTAATATTTGAAAATTTTGAAAACTAATACTATTACCTCTAAAAAAATTTGAATTCCGTCTTGAACTAGATCCTAATATTTGATATTTTTCTTACAAATATGTTTTTATTTAAATTTTTAATACTTAAATATTTAAATTAAAAATTATAAGCTACACGGTTTTAAACAAAATAAATATTATACATTGTCCTTTTTTTTCCTTTTTCTCTTTTTTTTCTCTTTTTTTCCTTTTTTATTTGATAATATTATAAGCTAAAGTTGTAATATTAAAGCTACACGGTTTTAAACAAAATAAATATTATACATTATGCTTTTTTTTCCTTTTTCTCTTTTTTTCCACTATTTGAACAGTACCCTCGGCCCATAATCCTTCATTGTGGTCGGACCGCATGTAGTCAGCTTTGTCTACCCCTCCAAGTGTTGCTACCTCAGTTTGCACGTCGGTACAAAAAGGAGGTATTTCGTCGAACTGGTCGTACTCTTCTTCATCGACGACATTTTCTACCCCGACAATCCTTCTTTTTCCGGATAGGACGACGCTCAACCTATCATCACTCGGGTCAGTGGCATAAAAGACTTGGGCTTGCTTGGCGAGTATAAACGGATCATCAACATGCCTAACCATGTTAAAATCAACAAGTGTGAACCCGTCGCTATCAACTTTAACACCTCGGTCTTCGACCCATTGACACCGAAACACGGGAATGCTCAGGTGAGGACTGTAAATGAGCTCCCAAATTTCTTCAATAACGCCATAATATGACTTTGATGCTATTACAGCCCGGCCATCTCCGGATCTACTGAATTCTTGAGAGGTCGCCACCAACGTCACCCCACTGTTTTGCATCGTGCTCTTATCACTTTGGGATTTTGTGTAAAATGTATATCCGTTAATCTCGTATTCTTGGAATGTTCTAACAACAATTTGGGGTCCTTCGCCCAGTAGTTTAACAATTTCAGGTACGGAGTGTGACTTCACTCTTTCTTTCAGCCATCCTATAAAAGAACGATTATGCTCGTTAGTAAGCCACTTCTGACTTCTCGTGTAGTTTTGTTGTTGAAGGATTGTCATGTGCTCATCTATATAGGGAGCAACATCTCTCATGTGCTGTAGTACAATAAAATGTGCCTTTTGTAGTTTATTTAGATCAGCAACTACGGCTCTCAACCCAATTGTCCCGACTCCTTGGAGCCTTCCCTCGTATCGAGATTTTGGAACGCCAATAGGATCCACACCGGTCAAGTAGTTGGTGCAAAAATCAACCTCCTCCGTGGAATATCCTTCTATAATGCTACCTTCGGGCCGATGTCGGTTCCTTACGTATTTTTTCAAAATGCCCATGTATCTCTCGAATGGATACATATACCGCAGGAACACGGGACCACAAATCTTAATTTCTCTCACAAGATGAACAACAAGGTGAACCATAACATCGAAAAAAGATGGCAGAAAATACATCTCAAGTTGGCAAAGAGTAACGACGACCTCCTTTTGCAAAGAGTCCAATTTTAGAGGGTCTATCACTTTAGAATTTATTGCATTGAAGAAAGAACAAAGCTTCGTAATGGTTTGGTGAATGTGCTTTGGTAAAATTCCCCGAATTGCAACGGGAATTATATGTGTCATTAAAACATGACAGTCGTGGGATTTCATACCAAGCAACTTCAGGTCCTTCATCGACACCAGCTTCTTAATATTTGAAGAATACCCTGATGGGACTTTTATACCATTGATGCATTCACAAAAGCTTGTTTTCTCTTTCTTTGACATTGTGCACAGCGCGGGGGGTAGGTATGTTCGCTTGCCTTTCTCCTGGAGTGCGAGCTCGTGTCGTATTCCCATCTCTACTATGTCTTTTCTCACTTTAATACCATCTTTAGTCTTCCCCGGAATGTTCAATAATAAACCAATTAAACTGTCGCAGATATTTTTTTCAACATGCATGACATCTAGGCAATGCCTTACTTCTAAATATTTCCAGTACGGTAGCTCCCAAAATATGGACCTCTTTTTCCAAATATTCTTCGGTGGTGCTTTGGTGCATTTTCCAAAAACAACATCAATATTTTTTACCCGTTTGAAGACACTCTCCCTGTCTAATGGATGACGAGCCACTCCAAGCTCAATTTTCCCGTTGAATGCCATCTTCTTCTTACGATATGGGTGATTAATAGGAAGAAACCTACGATGCCCCATGAATACATTCTTTTGACAATTTTTCAACCTCAGTACCTGCGTGTCATCTTCACAGATCGGGCACGCTTTTGCTCCTTTGCAAGTGTAACCCGACAAATTCCCATACGTGGGGAAATCATTTACGGTGCAAAACACCATGGTCCGCAATTGAAAGACCTCTTTGCAGTACGCAACCCAGACCGGGACGCCATCATGCCACAATTTTTGGAGGTCCTCGATTAATGGTGCGAGATATACATTTATGTCATTCCCGGGTTGTCTGGGTCCTTGGATTAGTAATGACATCATTATATATCTGCGTTTCATGCACAACCAAGGAGGAAGATTGTAGATGCATACAAGAACTGGCCAAGTACTGTGCCGACTGCTCATGCTTCCAAACGGACTCATTCCATCTGAGCTCACCACAATCCTAAGGTTCCTCATTTCAGAACCAAATTCTTTGAAATGTCTGTCAATGTTTCTCCATTGAGGAGAATCAGCCGGGTGCCTTAGTTTACCGTCATTTTTGCGCTCTTCTTCGTGCCAGCGCAATAATTTTGCATCTTTGGGATTCACAGACAACCGTTTGAATCTCAGTATTATCGGCAAATACCACAACACCTTAGCCGGAGGCCGGCCATTTGTGGCCTCGTTACAATCATCAGTGTCCTGGTCCTTACGTTTATACCGTGAAACACCGCATTTAGGACAGACATGCATGGCCTCGTACTCATTACGATACAATACACAGTCATTCTGACATGCATGTATTCTTTCGATCTTCAACCCCATTGGACATATCAACTTCTTTGCCTGATATATTGTACCGGGTAACTCGTTGTTATCTTGGAGCATTTCTCGTAAAAGCTGTAATAAGGACGTGAAACTCTTATCGCTCCAACCATTGTCTGCTTTTAAGTTTAATAATTTCAACACAGCTGACAGTTTTATAAATTTGGTACACCCGGGATACAACGGCTTCTTGGATTCATTAGACAAATTTTGAAATTTATCATAATTTTTATCACTAATTTCATCTTCCACATCATGTAACATTTTCTCCAAATTTTCAGTAAACTCGTGTTCTACATTTTCATCAAAATTCATCTCCATCTCATCATCGTCGTTTCCGAGTTCGATGTTATCAGAATCTTCGACACTCTCATAATCCTCGTTCCAATCAAGTTCAAAATTATCAGTAATTTTAACATTCTCATCATTCAATTCACGATTACAATCTTTATTGGCACTACTATTTTCCCCAAATTTCTCACCATGCATGAACCAACATGTATATCTCTTCTTAAATCCCCGACAAATCAAATGAGCTCTAATTTCTTCGATGTCCAAAAATCTTAATAAATTTTTACAATCTTTACAAGGACACAAAATGTCTTCTTCTTTTTTCTTCACTCTATAACTCTCAGCAAATTTTATAAACTCATCAACGCGAACCAAATATTCTTCACTGTCATGTCGCATTTCATACATCCAACTTCGATCCATCTGTAAATTAAATTAAAAAAATGATTTGATCAATTAATCATGCATGGTCAACATTCTCCATTGTAACAAAATTTTGGGCTTACAAAGGGCCGGTTTACAATCCTAACCCACTCTTTGAATATTATGTCTCATATGTGAACACATATTAGCGAGATTTAATTAGTATTTGAGAAAAATTCGGCAGCATTTCCCCTTAGCTCACCAAGTATGCGTACGAACCACATACTCGTAGGAGCAATAAGGGAAAATACTGTCGAACTTTTCTCAAATACTAACTAAATCCTGTTAATATGTGTTCACATCCTAAATGAGACATAATATTCAAAGAGCAGTCCCAAAACGGGGACTATCCAAAATTAATCCCTATTGGATTAATTTTGAACGGGCATGGACCTAAAAGCATCTATAGGTTGGTTATTGGACCACAATACACTAATTAATTACATCTAAAATTAAGAAATCAAGCATGTATGAAATGACCTAAATAAGCATAAATAACAGAAAATTAGAGGAAGAAAATGATTTAAATACATATTACTAACCTTAGAAAAATGGAGAGGAGAAAATACAAACTTCAAAGATCTCAGATCTCAGCTGCTGGCCTCAATTCGCAGAAATCTGATAGGAAAAAGCTCAGTTCAGAGAGATGTACAGAGGTGCATATATAAAAGACTTGATCAAAACGGTGCTGGAAGGAGAAAACATTAAAACCCTACACTTTTATACACGGATATTTACTTATTAATCCGTGTAGCTCTCCAACTAACCATACACGGCTATTTACTTCTTAATCCGTGTACATTTCTACCATTTCTACACGAATATATTATCAAAAATCCGTGTATATATTCCTACATGGATATTTAACAACAATCCGTGTAGCTCTCTCAATTATTTGCACACGGACCTCTTTACACACGGATTTGTGGTTTCTAATAAACCGTGTAGCTCTCTCTAATAATTCTATACTGATTATTAACTAATTAGCCATGTATAAATCGTGCAGATCTTTTGGGCAAGTAAAAAAATCATATTTGGTACACTGTTTTTAATAAAATTGTCAAATCCGTGTACAATGACTATTTTTGTAGTAGTGTGCTCCATTATTATGATTCGATATCTGGGCTTTCTTCTGTTGGAGTGAATCCCGAATCCCTTGCTTGGTCTGTTGTGGCTCCTCTTCCAGTTCAAGTGGGAGGCGCGGAAGTTGCTTGGTTACAACATGTGCTTGGCTCGTCAATTTTTGTAATTTTTTGTGTTTTGCAAAATTCACGAGCATATTGTTGATCGTAATCACTCAAAATAATTGACTAAAATAATCGAAAGACACGCACAATTTGTTGTAAATACTAAATACCATCTACAAGCAAGCAGCTTAGTGTGTATAGTATTTGATATATTTTTTTATCGATCACAAAAACAAATCCCGAGCGTGGTTTTTTTGCCCAATTTTTTTTTAATTACCACTCTAATAATTCAAAATTAAATAACCACTATCTTTTAATTCATATTTCATAACTTACCACGCACGCACTCTCAAGATGCACACTAATCATGACTGGTGTGCCAGCTGGAGAAGCACACCAATTTAGTGCGTATACTGGAGAAGCGCATGGGTTAATGCCCACCCTAGAGAGGCATACCTTTTATTTATTTATTTTCAACAGAAAAACAATACAATATATATGTATTTGTGAAATTTGTGGTGAAATATATTTTTTTGATAAAATGTTATATGTTTTTCCGATGAATGTTTTAATAATATGAGTAATTCTGATATGTCCGTCATATGATGTTTCATATTTTTAACCGTAGTATTTTATTGCATATGAGTTGAAAATAATTTGATTATTAGTTAGAGCCTTGCATATAGAACTAAAAATAAAAAATACATGTTTAACAAATAAAAAGTTGTACTAAATTTGAACTAAAAATCAGTACAAATTAGTTTACAACATAACTAATGAATGCTACTACAACACAACATAACAAATATTCCATCTAAATAGTATAAATTGAAATGACACTGTAGAAAAATAAATTAACCACAACATGATCGTCTCTTGGACAACTAAATTGGAGAAAAAAATATATATTGTTACAACAATTGTTAATTTTGTAACATGTAATTTTTTTAAAAATAAAAATCACCTTATCGGGTACGGTTTCTAGCATCCCTTCGATGTCTCGTATTCTTTTCAAGAGTTGCTTTGTTGGTCTGGTGACCCTTTCGTCTTCCTTCTAGTATGTCCTTCTACATGGGGATCCGATTGTGTCATCTCCTACCCAACTTCACTAACCGATGCTCTGGAACTAAGATCATTCCTTCGTGTGCCGGCCAATCACACTGATGATCATACACAGGAATTCACCACTCCATTTGTTGATGAGTGTTTGAATGTTGTAGTAGTAATTTACGAAGACATTTCCATTCAAGTTCATGTATTTTTACATATTTGTAAGTAATGTCATCCTCAAATATAATAATGATTAAGAAAAAATTAGTAGAGACTTGTACCTTAGACGACACACCGCCAACACATGAACACATGGTATTCCAGTGAGCTAAGATTTCTGGCACGCGCATTCTACCTCATTGTCGTTCTTCAAAATGACCTTGTACCTGCAGTCTTGGGAAATGAATACCCACTCGCCACGTTCCATGTCCCATGGAATTTTCTCACCATGTGAGGTCACCATAAATTCACCATGATGGCCGAATGCAATCGTTGTCATTTTTTCTAGTCTTCTCGATTCTCTTCGTCAGCTTTGTGTGCACACGAGTGGAATGAAACTGACTCTCTGATCACTCAAAAGAGAGCAATGTTTCTTTTAATATTTATAAACTCAGAAATACTATTGGTTCGGACTGCAAGCACACAATCCTATCGAGTAGTATATTCGAGGTCGATCCACAGGAAATATTGGTTCAATGCTTTGAGCGATCGAATCACAATCTTTCGAAAGGCTAGACGAAATCTAAAAATTAAGAGATGTTGTTTTGATCAATGTAAATTAGGAAGCAATTAAAAGTAATTAAAATAAAGATAGAGATGAGAATTCCTAGGGTTTCGGCACACCATTGCCACTCAATCCGCCTGACAATATATTCCTGTTGCGTCTGATTTCTTATTGTTGTTTAATGAAAGACACCACATAGGTCACTGCGATTTATGTTACGCGAGAATGACAGATCTTTCACCGAGATTCTACATAGGACACTGCGATTTACCTTACGCAAATGTCTGATCTCTCAAATACCTCAAATTACTACACAGATCACTGCGATTTACTTTACGCAAGTGATGGAATTTGGTACGCATTTTGTTGGTCTGGTTTATGGTTTCCCCGCTAAGGTTTTCTTCACATAAACCTAATAAATCTCAACGAGGCTAATTCATACAAATAGTTTCTCTTACCATTAAAGTACTGTCACTATCCTAACGGGCTCAAACTAGATCATTGAAATTAGATGAAGAGATAGTAAATCACAAAAGCATTTTGTTTCAACAACAAGAAATCATAATCAACAGAAATATATATATCAAAACATCAAGAGTAACAAGGTTTACTGCCTAGCCCTAAGAAAAGGAACTTAGCCGCGAGACGGCATTGTTACAAGCACTCCTCTCTTCTCACTTTAATCAAATCTAATCCTAATTACAAAGATAACTATTCCTTCTGCCCATGGGCCTTATATAGGAGTGGAGGGACGTCTGGAGATTGAGTAGGGGCTAAGAAACTGATCTGGAAACAGCTGTCGGCAGTTATTCCCCAAGAGACGCCTTCGGATACGGACCGTATTGGGCAATACGGTCCGTATTAGGACCTTGACGGTTAGGGTTTAATGCTTCCAGCGCTATCTTCTGGTCTGTGCTAGGCCTGGTCCGTATTAGGCAATACGGGCCGTAACAAAGACTTAGTCAATGAGCGTCGCTGATCCAATTGACCCGATTCTAGCTCCATTTGGTGTAAAATAGTCCCAAAACCTGTTTTCTGCAATAAAACATAAAGAATGGTGACAGTAGCCTTTTTCTCTAATTAATTAAATATAAGTGTGAGAAAATATGCAAAACCTAAGCCAAAACCCTACGTAAATTATCATTATTTTGACTCTGATCACTCTCTAATTGGCATGCTCGGCTTTCTATTTTTTTTCAACGAACGAGTTAACACACTTGTAGAACGTCTCCTCAATGACTGTGGCAACTGACAACCTACGATAATTATAATTACAATTGAATAAAGATAATATAAAAAAAAACTACGAGAATTACAAATTACAAACCTGTGAGAAATTATAAAGACATTGTTGAGTGATTCAGGACGGTTGCTAGTCATGATCTCCCAACGAGCCCCATTGTCCATAACTTGGTATACCTTCCATGGCTTAGATGATTCTCCTTCGTCATTTTTATTATACTTGCCATATGTATCCAAGTATGTCAACCAATCAGGATTTTACCTTCCGATTGCATCAAAGATTTCTTGTAATCTTCTTGGTTTCCTTTTTTTTAACCAAGACCTTGAAGAATTTGGAAGCAACTTTATCCTGAGTGTGTTTTCCAAAATTCTCAAACACATGTTGAGAGCAGTAGCGGTGAGCACACTCTCTATTTTTCTCAGACCAACCCAGCTCATCTTATATGAACACCTTTTTATGCCATTGTGCCGATCAGATACCACACACATGGATCTATTTGGACCAATTACATGTTCTCGCACCTAATTTATGAACCACCTCAAATTCTCAAATCTCTCGCTCTCTACCAGTCTAAATGCTAGCGGGATTAATTGGTTCTCCGCATCATATCCGGTTACAATCAACAATTTACCCTTGTATCTACCTGACAAAAAGCAAGGATCGATGCTGATGACGGGTCTGAGGTGGCCTACTACTTCTATACATGATCCTAATGCCCATGCTACCCTCATGAAATACCAGTACCCATCCTTATGAGTTGGCTTTGAAACAATTTTATATTGAGTTCCCGAATTTGTCATTTGATTGCCTCCAATAAAGGGACAATTAACATGTAAGATTCCTCCCAACTATCAAATACCTGGGCAATCGCTAACTCTCTATCTTGCCACAATTTGTTATATTTTGGGACGATGCCCTCGTACATTTCATCAACCAGGTCTCTGATAGATCTGATACTAATATCAGCATTTTTTTTAATGACATTTTAATACAGTTGACGACTATAGTAGACGTCAATTGCGCTTGATCTAACCTGGATGCCTCAGCGTGACATGCGTGATGTCCTTCATTCTTCGTGATAGCTCTGAAATTATCAAAGTTTGTAGCCCTCGCAACCAACTTTCACTTATACTAGTTACTCTTGCACTTATAACTCATTCTCACATGCCAAATCGACTCTCTTTGTAAAAAAAGAAAGAAAGAAAAAAGAAGAAGGAAACATTGAAACGGGCCAAATCGACCCTCTTTCTAAAAAATAAAAAAATAAAAAGGAAGCTAGGAAAGGGGAGACATTGAAACGGGCCTAAAGGGAATCTTAGAGCAAGAAACGGGTCAACGGTCAAGTTCACACTGATCGTAAGTGTTTCGTTTGCCTTTTCGTCTCCCAAGCAAGACCAAGATGCCTATTAATTGACTTTGCTCCCGTGGGCGGCGCTTGGGCTAGAAAACAGGTTAGGTTCAGCTGGTGGCTGGCGCTCACTATAATACCACATGGAGTCTCTTCTCTTGTTGCAAAATCCACACGGAGATAACATTTGAAAGAGAGATGGGGATACCAACTGAGCTGAGAGATGCATGGGTGAATAAAAGGCAGAGTTACACAAACACAACAATGATGGCTGCTTCACCGATTGAAAAGAGCATCCTGGATTCCGACAATTCTATCCGTGGTAAATTTCCTTTTCAATATGAACATAGTTCCGAATTAATAAAAATTTTGAGAAGTCAACCTCCGTTGAATTCTTCTAGCCACTTCTCCATTTTTCTTCAGAAATTTTCCAATTTTTCCTAAATTCGAGAACTATGTAGGAAACAGCTGTGTCGAACCAAAATATTGCTGAAACGGGTCAAAAATACCCATTTCAGATGCACAATTCTCTTTCATTAACAAATCGTATTTCCAATGCACAATTCTCTTTTATTGACAATATTTATGATTCTACAATGCAGAGGCGGTTCAATCTGGATTTAAGGCTGCTTTGGTCTCTGGCGTTGCTGCAGCTGTTCCAACTGTAATATTTTCATCTCTAAAACGTTCATCTTACGCTTACCTCTGGACATATTCCATTCTTTAATTTAATCTATATGTTGAAGATATCAAATCCAATCCAATTAGAATTCCTAACAGCTCTCAACCTTACATAAGTGACCCAAAATAGTAGGAAATTGTAATTAAGCAATATTTAGTATTGTTAACGTCTATTTGTATATTAGGAAATGGTAACGGCTAGTTAGCCTTTATAAGCACCTGTAATTTGTGTAAATGATACAACTCAATCAATACAGAAAAACATACTTTTATTCACTGTTATTTGAAATACTATATGTTATATGCTTAAACAGTTATATAATTAGCATTGACACAAAGTTAGTTGCTTTTAGCATATGATCATGAAAAATATATATAATCATGTGACTATATACTTTTTAAAAATATCGAATGAGTTATTTTTAACAAAAATAGTTCCTTGTAAATATTTACAGGAATAATATTTAGGTAGTTTTTTTAACACATATAGTTATAATTTGCAAGGCACTTTGTGTATCATCATAGGTCTTGAAAATTATAAATATATAAGTGTCAAAAGGGACAACGAATTGTTAAAAGGAAGTGGCTAACTGTTTATAAAAAAATTTATATAGAAATAACTAATTTAATGTTATTAACACACAATCACCTGAGCATTGTTTTCATTATTTATGTTAGAAACTAATTAATTATATACATGGGCAGCATATCTCTTAAAAATATATACTAGAAACCGAACACATCTAAGAGTGGACATTTAAGAAATGAAAAGATCTACCGACATTAATTTCTTCTATCAAATACAAAAAAAAGATCTATTGAACGAACATATTGACGATAATTTCATTCCTCCATCAAATGTCAGATCCAGTCATACAAATTAAATACTTTCAAATTAATCGTTTATATCCTGAACTCAAAGCTAGTGTACATTCTTTTTTTGCTCATAGGTGATTGCTTTCCGTGCTGTTCCATGGGCGAAGGCTAATCTCAATCACACTGCACAAGCTCTGATCATATCTGCAGGTACGTGTATATCATCACCTTAAGGAGAATTACAATCTTTTCTGTTTTTCAATTTTCAAAATTTTGAGAACCAGCATTTGGTCTAGTACGTGGCAAAGGTAACGCTCTCCGTGTAGGAGGTTGCGGGTTCGAAATCCGAATGGAAGAATCCCTTGTGGATATTAAATAGTTGGGTGACTTGACTCCCAACCTTTACTTAAAAAAAAATTAAAAATTTGTTTTGAGTACACTTTTAGTCCAGGCATCTCCAGGATCTAACACTGGTTGAGAAAACAATATCAGAATTGCAGCATATTTCCCAATTACACTGGCATAACTTTGAAATTTGTTTCACTGTAGCTAATGACATATTATCTTTTGTTGTTGACAGCTAGTGTAGCTGGGTTCTTTATTGCTGCAGATAAATACATACTAGGAAACGCGAGAGAAAATTCTATTGGAAAGCAAGTCAGAAATCTTTGAATCCAATTTTCACTGAGGCGAAATGAGATGAATATTGTGTTTAATTCGTTCAATCCTTCCTTCATTTTCTTTTTCTGTAAGTTAGCAGAAGTCTCATTTACTTGTAAAATCGAAAGAGATCAATACTTTCTGAGCGGAGGATATTGATTTGAAATTAAAATATTTGTTGTATCTAAAAGCTTCATTTATTTCTCACATTCAACAACAGAACCCTCAAGGGCTTGAACTATACAAAGTGACACAATTTGGAGTTTACATTAATAATTGAACATTGCTATTTGGCCCAGCCCGTTTTTATTTACGTTGTGCAGTATTCGGCCTAAATTGTGATAATCTGATAGAAATAAAAAAAAAAGGAAAAAAACTTGTTGTATTGTTTTTTTTATATATTTAAATAATCAAATATTATATTTATATATATGAATCATAACAACTTGTAGATTTATCCGTTTATCATAAAAATTTACATATATCAAATACACTCAATTTGGTTTTTGAGTAGGAAATATACTCTTTTTTTTTTGGGAAAATTTCGAATGTGCCCATGCAAACTTTTAAAATAGTCATTTCCTCATGAAATTACCATAATATCCAATATCTCAAAAAAAAAATTAACTTTCTTTCTTCTATCCCCTTTTATTTATTTTATCTTTAATTTAATTATTTTAAAAATTAAATTGACCACTGTACCCTTTAGAATTAAATGGAGATGTCCTTTAGTTCTTGTTTCTTCATCCCCTTATCTCCTCTCTCTCTCTCTCTCCCTCTCTTTGACATTCACGCTCCTAGAATCACACAGTATAAATTTTCTTAAAGATAGACGTTGATGATGGTTTTTTAACGATCAAACTTGTCAAAGTGAAATAATTTAACCTTTTTCTACCTTACTGAAATAATTTAATTTCTTTCTTATATAACTTGCAAAATCCAGTTAACAAACTAATGTTTCAAAGCACATTCTAAAAGAAAAATAAACATAATAGAGGTGTGTTTTTTATAATATTATTTTGAAGCACACTGCACACCTCTTTAGCCTGTATACTATGATTAGGATAAGAATGTAAAAGGTAAATTGATGTCTCCCATTAGTTGTCAAACTTTACGGTAACCAATTTCACAAGGTAATGGTAAAATTAGAACTAAATTTTTATTAGAAACTAAAGGGGAAGTGGCAAAATTCATATTTAACTGTAGGTTATATTCTAAAATTAGAACTTTCTTGGCTAGATTCTTTTTTAAATATACAAATGGCAAAAAAATTTCCTTCTTTCATATAATAATAATAAAAATACCTTTGTATTTACTAGTTTGATCGTGCTTGCTATGGTTGTTCTATTCTTTATGTGGCGAATTGTGCATGATTGGGTTGTAGGGTATTTATGTTATTTGTGAGATTTGGTTCTCGATTACATGATTGCTTGATCAGTTGACAAAGTTATAACTAGTAAATCGAACGACAAATACTGTTGCGCTCAAGGAAAAGTATGAGGCAATGTATCAGAGAAATTCTACAGGGAGATCAAAACTTCAGATATAATCTAGATTTGCCAGGAGGCTTTTGATTTTGAAGGAGAGATCTTGCCACACCGAGACATTCTTCATCACGGCCCGCATCTTAGTGCAGTTCAAAAGGGGCAGCATACAAGAAAGAAGAACTAACTCGCTTGTCAAATAGATTTGTTTAGTATCGAATAAAGTATTGATGTGTTTGTCTCCACAACCAACCTTTTAATATTAGACATTCACTGTGTGACTCAAGGTAGAGTTTGAATGTCAGAGAGAAGGAGAGAGAGGGAGGGGAGGGCAATAAGGGAATGAAGAAACAAAAAGAATTAATGGACATCTCCATTTACTACTAAAGGGTATAGTGGTCAATTTAATTTTTAAAATAATTAAAATAAAAGATAAAATAAAAAAGGAGATAAAAGAAAGGAAGTTAATGTCTTGTGGAGATATTGGATATTATGGTAATTTTATGAGTAAATTGGCTATTTTAAAAATTTGCATGAGTGCACTGAAAATTGTCTCTTCTTTTTAAGGTTGCGTTTGGATGGAGCAAGAATAGCTCTATTCTTGGGTTAGCTCCACTATTCTTAACTTTGGGTGATCCAAACAACAACTAGAAAATTGGGTTAGCTCAAGAATAGCTCTATTCTACTAACCCATAGAAATGGTGGGTTAGCAAGAATAGAGCTAGTGGGGTTAGTGATATTAATAAAAAAATAGTTTTCATTTCTCTCAATTAGAGTTAGTTTAAATATTAAATTAGTATTAAATAAAATATTTGGTTAGTATTAAATAAATATAATATTAGATTAGATTAGTGTTAAATAAAATATTAGTTTAAATATTAAATTTAATATAATATTAATTAAAATATTAGATTAGTATTAAATAAATATAATATCAATTTAGATAAATATTAAATAAAATGTTAGATTAAATATAATAAATATTAATTTAAAATTTTAATATAATATAATATAATATTAGTTTAAATATTAAGTGTTAAATGTAATATAATATTAATTTAAATATTACATTAGCAAATATAATATCAGATTTGATTAGATTAGTATTAAATAAAATATTATATTAAATATAATATAACATTAGTTTAAATATTAAATGTAATACAATATTACTTTAAATATTAGATTAGTATTAAATAAACTATTATATTAAATATAATATAATATAATATTAGCTTAAATATTAAATATAATATAATATTAATTAAATTAAATGTAATGTAATATAATATTAGTTTAAATATTAAATATAATATAATATTACTTTAAATATTATATGTATTAAATAAAATATTAGTTTAAATATTAAATGTAATATAATATTAGTTTAAATTTTAAATGTAATATAATATTTTTGTTTGAATATTATATTGGTATTTAATAAAATATTAGATTAGTATTAAATAAATATAATATTATATTATATTTGATTAGTATTAAATAAAATATTGGATTAGTACTGAAAAATATTAGTTTAAATGTAATATAATATTAATTTAAATATTAAATGTAATATAATATTACTTTAAATATTATATGTATTAAATAAAATATTAGTTAAATATAATATAATATTAGTTTAAATGTTAAATGTAATATAATATTTTAGTTTAAATATTATATTAGTATTAAATAAATATTATATTAGTATTAAATAAATATAATATTAGATTTGATTCTATTAGTATTAAAAAAAATATTAGATTAGTATTGAAATTTTTTAGTTTAAATGTAATATAATATTAGTTTAAATATTAAATGTAAAAATATTAGATTAGTTTAATCAATATTTTATTCATTCCCACCATCGCTATTCCAAATATACAATCCAAATGACATTTTTACTAACAGGAATAGTCCAAAGTTAGCACTATTCTCAAACGACTCGGGTTAGCACTATTCTCAACTACTAACCCAAAAATCGCTATTCTTGCACTAATCCTTGCACGATCCAAACGTACCCTAAGTAAAAGTTGGATGTTAAGTCACCCAAATATTTAATATCCACAAGGAATACTCACATTCGAGTTTTAAACCTGCGATCTTCTACACGAAGAGCATTACCTTTACTTATTATGTTAAAGACTAATTCTCTATAATTTGTTAGCCATAATCAAGACTTTATAAACTCTGAGTAAAAATTAAAATTAATTTTGTTCTCTTCTCCAGCCAAATAAACTTCGTCCAATATTCATCACAACTCACACTATTAGGGCCTGTTCGGACACAATACTGTGCTCGTGGGAAAAAAAAAATTGAGTCTGATTGAATTTTTTTTTCCCACGTGCACAGTAAAATTTAGTTCAATTACCGTGTCCATGCCCATTCCCCTTTGTGCGCCGAACAGGCCCTTATACACTTTGATCTCGTATTTCTCTCTAGCACTTTCTTTCTCGGAATTCGTATCCTCTCAGTTAATTCAAATTTTGAGTTAAGATCTGAATTGCCTGATTTAAATCCGCACTGAGATTAAAGACTCCGTACATTATAAATATAGATCAAATTGGTTTGAATTTTAATTGCACGTTAGACAATTAACTCAAACATTACGCTTAATGCAGAGGACGACGGATTCTTCTTCCTTCGTCGTACTTCCACTTTCCTTCTTGAGAAAACAATTACTACAGTAAAAGAGGCACGCACTTTGGAATCCTTGGTGCACAACCACCAAAGCAAAAGAAAGGAGGGTATGAGATATGACTAAATTTTTTATAAAAAAGTTAACATAATGATAAGAAGATTTTGCATGTGAAATTAGTTTTTAGCGGGAAAGCGAATGCGTTGGATAAATAGGAAGCTTTTCAAAATTTACCAGAAAATAGACGCAATTTTGAAATCCTAGCAGAGTTACCAGAGTATATATGAAATTCAATCCGGAGTAAAACTAGGGTGTTGTTAAAGTAGATGAATTGATTTCTAAAATCTATCGGATCGACGGATTGATTTCAAACAAAAATCCGAACTATTGAAAAAATTAGAAGGTTTATGAATTAATTTTAATTATTCTATTTAACAAAAAATTACCATTTGATTCTATACAAAATCTATTCGAAAATTTAAATTTTCACATGCAGACATCACTCGTAAATAGATGAATTTCAATAGTTTAGATTTAAAATTAAGTTAACAAAGAAGCTAGATTAACTTAAGAACACCCTAGATCTACCTCTTCAATATGTTCTATTTAATCTCTCCAATGTAAATAGTTGTTACTTTTAAGGTAAAATAAATAAAAAAGATAAACAAAAAAATCAATTATACATCTCTTGGTCGACTTTGGTTTGAAATTCGGTTAGCCCTAGTGGATTCGTCGGGGGATGGTACCAAAATCCTCTTAAATTTATGATCCAATTGAAGTCTTTTAGAAGGAATTGTATTGGATCAAACATCAAAGGCAGTAGAAAGTGGGAAAGGAACCATTCAAAGTTCAAACATTCCCATACTTTAAGAAAAGGATAGGTTGTTCCCGAGAGTTCTTTCCTATTTTTCAAGTGATGTGGTCCAAGCGTTTCCTCTTTCGTATTCCCAATTCGAAAGATGCATGTCAAACTTTTGATATAAAGTTACCGATTTGATGTGTTTTATTCGGTATTTGCGGGCCCCCATGTGTTTCTTCCTCATCCATCCAGAATCTCGTATGGATTTTTTTTTTCTTGCTAGTTTAAAAAAAAAAATCAATACGGATATTTGAGAAATCGGATGACTTGGCAAGTTATAAATAACTTGATCATATACCAATTCAAAGGATTTCAAGATGTGTTAAAGTAGTAAAATTAAATTTTTTAATCTTTTTAAGTATCTATGGATCTACTTTATTATGCTAATTTTATTTAAGCAATTTTTAAGCAAAAATAATTGTCTACTCATTCATCCATCATAAATCTTTCTACAAAAGAAGATTTATATATACCTCTATCAAATGTCAATTTGATAAGTAGAGAGAAGTCGTATTCTCTTCTAGATCTCTTGGATACCTTCGTTTGTCGAAACAGCCTCCAAGAACGTCTTACACCAAGTTGAGACTTCAAAGTAGAAGCCCTCCACGGTATCCGCCAAAAAATTAAGTTTCATATCTTGAAATTCTGAGACACAATGAAAACATTAATAACACAAACATAATTCATATAATGTTTTCATCTGTTGGGTCTGTTCAATATATGAAACTTTTCATATACTCATATTATTAAACGATAAATCTTTATCAACATTAATTACTTTTACATGCTATGTTTATGAATTGGATGTTATATGTATTTTGTTTCATTAGTTTTATGTTTATCTTTAGAAGTGTTCAGGAAGATGCTCTTGGTCTTGAACCATAGAACTCTATATGATGACAAACATAAATCTCTAAAATGTTCACAAACTTAATTATTAGCATTGAACACTAATATACCATGATAAGTTTGTCATGTTAATTAAAGTACATAAGGCCATGTTCGGATAGCAAAATATCAGGGGATGAATGATATTTTGAATTAATTGAAATAAATTATTTTATGATCCGTTTAAACCTGTATGAATGGAATTATATTTTTTATTTCATTTTTTTCCAACATAATTAATAGAAAAAATATCAAGGCAGAGCTAAATATTTTTTTATTTCACAACTGAAGGCGCTAGATGTTGCCTCTTGTGTTCATTTTCAGTTCCAAATTCGTTACAACTAATTTAATTTATTTTTAATTGCAGTTTAGTTTATAGTATTTATATTTTATAATTTCGATATATTGGAAATTATTGTTGATTGTCAAAATATTTTGTATTTTATTTCAAGCAAATATTGATAATAATTAATAAGTATTGATATGTTATTGATTAATTTACTTTATTTAATTATATTAATATGAATAATTGTATTAATATCGAATAGTTTAGAAAAAAAAAAATTACAATTATTCTCGCGGTATAATCGGACATTTATTTTAGTACATTTATTTTAGTACATTCACGTAATCATAGTACATATCCATGAATATGTTTTCTCAGAAATTAATTTGTAAGTTTTTGTACTCATCAGATCTCATTCCTTATAATTCTATGACAATCAAACTTGTCCAAAGTGAGTTACCGATATCTAGTTTCTTTCTTCTACCTTCTTGGTCCATCTTTTATTTTGCTTAGAAGATCATGAAGAAACTTAAAGGTTGGTAATTGTTATTTATGGCAATTTGTTTTCGCCTCACTCAGAATTAGATCCTCTCTAATAATTATTATTTAAATTCTTAGTTGTTATACAATTATAATCATGAATTTTTTAATGATGCAACTACTACTTTCACACAACTTCCTTTTAAACTGAGTCAAAAGTTTGATAACTTGGTTGGCAAATTTTAGTGCATGTTGATTTACTAGTTAATATAATAATTCTTGGTTGATATTTTACCAGTTATGAATATGTGATATATTTTTGCTAATAGATGATTGCTAATAACATAAAATAATTTTAAGGCCGATGCTTTGTCAAGGAGTTTCTCAAGTGGTCATGACGACATGCACACCATAGTGACAAATGAATTATTCGAGTTCGGTTTGACGAGGTCAAAAATTCGTGATTCGGGAATAATTCGGGTATAATTCGAGAATAATTCAAAAATAATTCGTTTTTTTACACACCAAATAATATACTAAAGATTACATAATTAAAAACTTCTAAAGATTACATTAAATTATCTAAATTAAATGTTGATTCATTCAAGTTTGCAGGTCCAGCTCAAGCAATGGCCTTGATAGCTTCTCGAAAGTCAGGAGACCTCAACAAATTATCATTCACGATAGAAAGAGCAATTTTTTTGTGTGCTTCTTTACTTTCAACCTTCTTTACCATAGACGAGATGGTTCTCTGAGTTAAGCCATATACCTGGTATCCATTACAAGCCCCATTTTCAGGTTGCAATTCGAACCCGGCAAGACCAGATTGGGTCGAAACCTCAGCAACCTTTTCTTATTGTTGGCTTGTAATTCATTTATTCCCTTCAATGCTAATTCCGTAACTGTTTGAGGTACCTTTGTACATGCCTTGACATCTTTACAAGCTATCTTTGCAAAATGATATCGCATTCTAGTTACTCCAGTCTCCACCCATGAACTTAATATCACAGAAGGTTCACCGTACCACATTTCTGCTCTCCCTTGAAATGTACTCCCAGAGTTCATCTTTCTCTCTTGGCATCTCTACAAAATGGAACACAAAGTAGACGCTACATATTCGGGTAAGATTTTTTTTTATTACTATCTGAATTTGCAAACTTAATCAAGTCAGAATTATCAGAAATAAAATGCGTACAGCAAATTTTATTGATAAATAAGTTGACTATAGATAGTTCAAATTTGAATTAAAGTGCCAAATCTACAAATCCCTTTTACTTCAGTCATGATAGTTTTAGAACCTAAGTTGTAATTTTGTTTATTCACAATCAAAGCAATCTCTTTGTTTTCTTATTAATTTAAATATCCTGATAAAAAAGAGGCAGTAGTGCTTGGCATTGTTGACAAGAAATAAACAAAATTAGAACAAATGAAAATGACAAATGAGGCATTAGTGTTTGGCAAGAAATAAACAAAAGAGGCAGTAGTGCTTGGCAAGAAATAAACAAAAGAGGCAGTAGTGCTTGCTAAAATAGCGGGGTACCAAAGAAAATGACAAATGCACAGTTTTATCTCAAATAGAAAGAATCAAAAGAGAACGAAGATGTTATCGCTTAGCAGCCACTAAATGCCAAAATTTCCAATCAAGAGTTAGAGGAATTAAGCCACTTTCTTGATTTCTTCTCGTTGTTCTAGTCTCAAACTCTCAGTCTCTCGTAAACTCGTAGATCATAAACTAGAGTTTTTGAGGGAAAGAGATATGACGGAGGGAGCGAACTCAGCGAAGGAAGGAAACAAATTAGATTTTAGAAGAGAAACGATGAGTACGAACTTTTCCGATTAAAACGTGAATAATACGGAAAATTCGTCAAATTAGCGAATAATTCGCGAACTCAACGTTTAATTCGCGCACTAGCATTTAATTTGCTGATTCATTCGCCGTGCGCTCAGAACCGAATAATATGCGAATAATTCGCGAATTATTCGCGTATTGTGTCACTATGATGCACACATGCTATGTTTTTATTAGTGGGGAAGTCTAAAAAAATTAACATGCATGATATACTTGGCGGGAGAAAACTATGAATTAAACAACTTCTAATTATTTGAAACAAATCAAACATATCGAACGACAAAATTATTTCAATTAGAATGATTCGGTCAAATTTAAACTGACCGATCCATGAAAAGATTCCTACATGAATGGATATTACTTGAACATTTACACTTGAGTATTATTGAATTGCACATTGTATTTTGACCGATCCGTGTAAAGATTCCTTGTTGAACGGATATTTACTTAAACCACTAATTGACTATTACTGAATTGCACCCATGATTTTTTTAAATATATATACATATAGAGTACTTGTTTGTCGGTGCCATCAACAATAAATCGGTTGAAACCCGAAAGAATTAGATATAGCTGGTAAGCTGTATCTCTCGAGTTTGTAGTAACCTAATAAAAGCTGGAACGCCAGTACGCCACTGTCGCCGTATTTATTTTCTCATTTTTATTTTGCAATAAAAATCTCGTAACATGTGGGCCTCATTTGGAGACATGAAACAGACCCATCAATATTACCCAATTACACGGGTCTCCAAAACTAGGGGCACAAAACCTGTAGTCCACTGATTTTTTATGAGTCATGATATCACGTAAGGTGTGCAAAATAATTTTGTCGCCGATATATTACAAAAAAAAAACAGTTTCTGATTTACAATTATTTGATCTAGTGGTAAAGACTGAGAGGCTTTGTCCTTTTTAATTAACTAGAAAGACTCGGTCACTAAACATATTTGATATATTGGTTTATCATTATTCTTTTTTCTTTTTTTTTATCAAGTCAGCCAATGAATTCACACCCTTTTAAAATATAAAAATTATATTATTTATCAAGTCTGCCAATGAAATCAAACCATTTTAAAATATAGAAAATAAAAGTCCACTATCTATTTTAGTACAACATAAGAAACAGAACCGATTAATTAATCAAATTAATTAAAAATATTCAATTTCAAAAGCTAAATTATTAGGTGAAGTTACATTAATCTAAAAACACGGCAAGTTTCAATGAATGTTAACAAAAATGCATAAAATAGTTGCCAAGTCAATTAATTAAATCAACTAGTAATTAATGTTCGCTTTCATGCTTTTTTTTTTTTTTTTTTTTGTCATTGATAGCCCGTAGGCGGTAAAAGTTACAAAATCTTGCCACATGCATGTGTACATTTAATTAAGGAAAAACAGGCAAGTTGCATCCAAAAAACATTATGGCAGCTAAATACAATCTGGTAAAATTGGAAAGGTATAGCCAGTATATGAAGTTCCTGCAATTCTTCCTCTCTTTGCCAGACTGTCTGCTGTCATGTTTTGCTCCCTCGAAATGTAGACTAGCTTCATGGCCTGAGATTCCTTGAGATTTCGCCAAATGAAAAAAGCTTCAGCAAATGCTCTCCAATCCAATTCAGTTGGTGGTTGGAGGGCTGAGCATGCTTGTGCTAACTGTAGATTATCTGTATAAAAAGTACAGCTGTGGAACCCCTTCTGTGTGACAAAACTTATAGCGATAGCGATAGCCTCTGACTGGAGTGGGCAGCAGGCCTGTACTGGTTGGAACCGGTATGCTATTAGTGCTCCATTTTTAAGAACCTGGAATCCAATTCCTCCTTGCCAGAGAGTAGACCAGGATCCATCTACATAGCAGCTGAGTTCGGATGCATCGGCAGGCTGTACTGTTGGTAGCGGGTTTCGGGTATGTCGCCTTTTACCAGAATTTGCTAATAGCGTCTCAGTTCTGATAGCCGCCAAGTATTTGGCAACTATTGTTGGTGTAGGTGTTTTGCCCGAGTACGATTTGTCATTCCTACAGCGCCAAATGGACCACAATGTACAGGCGCAATCCGTCCATTCCGCATCGTCACACTTATCCGCAAGCAATTGTAAGATTTGGGCGACAGAACCCTGGAGTGCATCCGACCTTAAGACTACCGGGCCTATAAACCAGCAAGCTCTAGCAAAAGGGCAATGAAAGAGCATGTGCCTCATGCTCTCCTCCTCCCCACACAGGGCACAAGCCGGGTCTCCTTTAGCAAGTCTCATGTACAGGATCTGGCTTAGGGATAGTGCATTGTTGGAACACTTCCACAGAAATAACCGCAGCCGAGGCTGTATGTATCCTTTCTTCCAAATAGCCTGAGATAGTCTTTTCTCCTCAATTTGCTGCTGCTGTACTGGGGTGGTGATGGAATCGTAAGCCTTTTTAACACTGAAAATTCCACTTGTTGACGGGAGAAACCGGAGCACGTCTTCTCTATCAGTGTTCGTCGGGGGCAATACGGAGGAGAAGATGGCGACGCATGCCGATAAGCCAAAAAGAGATTCCAGTTTGCCAATGTCCCAGTTTCTCCCATCTTCCGTTAGCAGTGCATTGACCTTGAGCTCCCTTTGTTCTCTGGTTCGAGGGTTGAAGGAAGCCCCGCTCGGAAACCAAGGCTGACCAATGGCCGCACAGTCCTTACCAGATCCCAAATTCCAGGAAATAAGAGGGAGTAGCTTGTGCCGCAGATTCAGGACTCCTCTCCAGAAAACGGTACAGTTGTAATCCCTTTTTGAGTGCCATAAGTTTGATCTTGGTAAATACTTTGCAATCACCAGACTGACCCACAACTCATGTGTTCCCACCGCCAATTTGAAAAGCGACTTCATTAACATGGCCTCATTCATTGCCTCCAAACTTCTTATACCCAGTCCCCCCTCTTCCTATTGGTTTAGTGATCTCATCCCAAGCGACGTACGCCAAGTACCTTTGATTTTGCATCTTACCCCAAAAGAACCTCCTGATCAATTTGCCTATGTCCTCAAGAACTCCAGCCGGGATTTTAGTAGTCGCCATGTAGTAGACTGGCAGGGATTGTAATACTGATTTGATGAGAACAACCCTGCCCGCATGAGATAGAATCTTTCCTTTCCAGGTTTGGAGTTTTGATGACACCTTGGCTATAAGAAATTCGAATGAGGCCCTTGATACCTCCACTGGTGCTCCTAGGTAGGTGGTTGCTGTACTGTGTTGAGGTACCCCCAGAGTGTGACAAATTTGGTGCCGCAGCTCCGGTTCTGTTGCATAGCTGAACCATATCTGACTTTTATCCGGGCTTATTCTCTGACCGGATACTGCCCCAAAAGCATTGAGGCAAGACACAAAGGTGGCAGCTTCATGTTGGTTTGCCGCACCAAAAATTAAAAAGGTCATCGGCATACATGCAATCCTTCACAGGAGGGGCAGAAGGAGCAATTCTGATACTGGTCAATGATCTCGTTTGTACCTCAACCGCCAACATGCGAGAGAGAATGTCCATGCCAAGGATGAACAAATATGGCGACAATGAACATCCTTGATGGAGTCCACAAGTTGGGGAGAAAAAGCCATCGCCTCTTCCATTAAGAACAATCGTAAACTGAGCTGAAGTGACACAAGCTAAAATCCATGTTGCAAGTTGAGGCGGAAACCCGTACAACGGTAAAATTGACCGAATGAATGCCCATTCCATCCTATCAAATGTTTTAGATAAATCAACCTTTAGGCAAAATTCTTTCCTTTTATACCCCTTTTGCCTAAACGTATGAAGTATCTCTCTCAGCATTATAACATTTTGAGAAATATCCCTTCCCAAAACAAAGACCCCCTGTGTTTGAGAAATCAAGTCCCCAATGAAAGGTTTGATTCTATTGGCAATGAGTTTAGAAATTACCTTGTAAATGATGTTGCACACCGAGATTGGACGGAACTGAGAAACCATATATGCATCTGCGGTTTTCGGAATAAGGATCATGTTTGAGCGCGCCAGGTTGGGTTTCATCAGCCCAGTTCTGAAGAATTTTGTGACCTCTCGCATAACTGATAGCCCGAACTCTTGCCAGTTAGTTTGGATGATGCTTGCAGTGAACCCATCCGGGCCCGGAGCCTTATGGGGGCCAAGAGACATCAATGTTGAGCGAATTTCATCCTCCAGTGGGATTGTAGTAAGGTTGTAATGCATAAACACCGGTATTTGAGGCAGCGACTGTAACACCTGCGGTTTCACCACCTGCTCAATTTTTGGTCTTGTTTGACCAGTATAGATGTTTTTGAAATGCTCCAGAAAAGCCTTCCTAACTTCTCTTTCATCAGTGAGCCATTCCTCATTCCCCAATTGCAAAGATTTAACCGTATTTCTCCTTTTCCTTACAACAGCCGTTGCATGAAAGAATCTCGAATTTGAGTCCCCAAAGAGTGCCCAATTTACACGAGACCGTTGGTGCTAATAGTGTTCCTGCATGAGCAGGGCTGTTCGGTACTCTGACTGAATTCCTCTTTCAACTTGCGGATCGTACTGATCCGATGGCTTTGACAGAAGGTCCTTCATCTTTGCTTCAATCTCCTTGAGCAGCTTATCAGGGGTCGGGAAGTTTTTTGTCCATCGTCTTACCTCCCCTTTGAAACACTTTCGCAAAGTGTCCCAGTGGTCGCCCCCTTTCTGTGCCGCAATCTGACATACCTGGCTGAAGCCCTCTTTGAGCTGCCACCAGTTCTCACATATGAATTTTGGTTTTGGCCTCCTTCTTACTGGTTCGGTTGTTAACAGGATCGGAAGGTGGTCGCTGTTAAAACGAGGAAGGTGAAGGACCAAAGCATCTGGGAAACGGAGAGTCCAGTTGAGAGTAGCGAGTGCTCTATCCAGTCTTTCAGAAATCAATCTAGAACCTTGTTGCTTATTGCTCCAAGTATATGCCGGGCCATGGTGGCCCAAGTCCACCAAGCCCGTAGCATCCACCCAATTTCGAAAAGCTCTATTGGATGAGCTCATTTGGGTTGAGCCACCATCTTTCTCATTCAGTGAGTAAATGGAGTTAAAGTCCCCCATTATACACACATGAGTATCCTCATCCTGCACATACCTATCAATGTGCCGCCAGATTTGTGGGTTTTGTAGCCGATTTGGATCCCCGTAGATGCCAATGAAGATCCATGGGCTCGGTTGCCCAACCTCAATAATTTTGGCCGCAATCAGGCTCTGATCCGACTCCAATACTTGGACCTTAACCTGATCACCCCAGATTAGCCACAGGCCGCTAGCCCGTCCATTAGACGGGACCGCAATGTGATTACACAGGAGCAATGATTTTAATCTCTTTTCCGCAATTTGGCAGCCACACCTTGTTTCATAAACAAACGCGATTTGTGCTCCCGTGCAGTGAAGGTAACGGTTTAACGTGGCAACTATTGTGCCTCCACTACCCCGACAGTTCCACGACAGTAGCCTCATATCTGATCTGTCGGCGCTTTTAGCCCCGCCGACCTGGGCTTTTTTTGAGCTGCTGTAGAAGTCCTGTGGTTTATTACATCAAGCATTGTTTCAGTTGGGCCTGGGTGAGGGACAAAGTGTGGAGTTGAGGATTGCTCCTGGTCTAGTGGGCACTGAAGCGCCATTGGCCCACTTGGGTGGCCTGTTTCAGAGAAGGGTCTCTTACTTTTAGGTGGGATGGGGCCATTTGTTTCCTTATGTAGCATAGTTGGAGAGGTGATCCAGGCCCCCTTTTTTGGGGCCAGGAGCTGGGAGGCATTAAACCGGGCCTTGTTTTCCGGATCGAGCATGAGTGCGGAAAGGCGGAGATAGTCCGGGCAAGATTGATTCAAGTGTCCGATTACTCCACAGAATCGGCAGATCCGACTGACTTTCTCGTAACAACAATAGGCTGTGATGGTCCCAAGAGTCGGGTGAATGAGGGTGAATCGGTCCTGAACCGGTTCCTCCAGGTTGCATGAGACTTTCATCTTGATGAACCTTCTACCATTAACAAAACCCTCCACCGGTTGGGATGCTGGTGCTCCCAGTGCCTTTGTCATGAGTTGCACCCCTTCGTCTGTTAAGCACCGGATTGGAAGGTTGAAGAACTGGACCCAAATGTCCGATGTTTGGATGTGCGACGGAGCAAGACAAAAGTCAGGGGCTACCGGTTTGAGGGCTACGAGATCACCTCTAAAGGTCCAGGGACCTTCAAAAAGAGCTCTGTGCATCTCCACCTTCTGTGTGAATTCGATCAAGTAGCAGTTTCGTGTTACCGCCTTGAATCTGGTTTCCGGATCCGCCTTCCAAGCTGTGTGCATTGCTTCCATAAACGGTTCATCTAGCACCGTCCTATCAGAGACTATTCGAGCCAAAAGTGAGTAATCCCAATTTGTACTGGAAGCTGCATGCCTCGGCAGGGTGACTGTAGGTGCCTGAGACTCGCCGGTGCTTAGTGCCATGAATTTGTTGATAAGAGCCTCATCCTCATCTGTTATTGGCGGCATGATGCGGACCGGTGCTTTGGTCGCTTGGTCGGGGAATTTCAAGGTGCAGTGGAGGTAGTGGGTTGCTGTTAGTGGTGGCTCTGTGATTTGGGTTAGGGTGATAGAAGGAGTGGGAAACTGAGATTGGATTCTTTGGGCGTGGTTAAGAGGTGTTGGTGGGTGAGATTTAGTGTGAGCAGTTTTGAGTGGATGTGAGGTATGGTGAGTATTGGGCTGAGGGCAATACTAGTCATGTTTGTATGTCCAAATGCAAAGTATATGATGGCATACATTGAATCATCATACTTTTTGACCCCTGAGAGCTGTTGGCCTGCTGTAGATAGGTTGCATGTTGGAGCATCAACTGAATAGATAGGCGAGAGAAGAAATACCAAAAAATTAATTTTAATATTAAATTGGGGAAGGAAAGAACCAATTGGATAAGGATTTGTGAAAGGTCGGTCCTTATCTCCACTCCATTTATCCTCTAACTTTTCATTATGTCATAAAACACCACGGGTGGGGCCTATTCACACTTTTATACTAAGTCGTGATTCGTCGTCAATTTAAAACATAACTTTGTAATGCCACGGTATATTTGGTAAAATCCATTTAAAACTACCCACTTGGATTCACTTTTGCTTTAACCAATATTTAGGGTGGATCTATGTATAGTTGCCAGTTGGAGGGCACTTACAAAATTTTTAATCATATATATTATTAATATTTAATTGAATTTTAGTTTTTTAAAGTTTTTATATTATTTTGTCCTCCTCATAAAATTATAATATGTGTGCTTCTAATCTAATAATTAAAGTTTTATTTTTTTATTGTGAGACTTGAGTTTAAGTACCAGTTATATATTATATATTATAAATTTTAGTTCTTTTATTTAAATTTTTTAGTTTTGTCTATGTCGATATAGATTATCTGTGATTGGCCAGAATATGGCCATAATATTGTTGGTAACTGCTCACAAGGACCCAAACGCTAGTATCATATTTTTAGTGAACTGTAAGATGGTCAGATCATGACAAGCATGAGTTGCCCGTATAAGATTTATCGGACGGGTCGTGCTAATTCGGGCTCATTACGGGTTTAAAATAATCCAATTCCGTAAGAATTAAAAAGGTTTTAGCGAGTTGTCCAGTCTTCCAAGGACACGTTTTATCAGAAAAGATCGGAAGGTTCAAATTCGTGGTAGACCCCTCTTAACTAATAAATTATTTTTTTATAAAAATCTATACTTATATATAGAGAGACGGGCTATTGTACTTCGCGAAGTAAAACGCCCGTTTACTTCACGCTCATATTTTTATTTTGAAAATTCAAACAACCGATCCGAACCGTTCAACATGTTCTAAATATTAAAATGTGCTTGGAGACTAAATTTTACATTTTTTGGAATTTTTTTACTATTTATTAAGCCACTTTGAAAGTTTCTGATCCAACGGTGAACAGTAAAAAACAGTAAAATTTTCTGGACCACCAGATCAGAAACTTTCAAAGTGGCTTAATAAATAGTAAAGAAATTCAAAAAAATGTAAAATTTAGTATCCAAGCACATTTCAATATTTAGAACATGTTTAACGGTTCGGATCGATTGTTTGGATTTTAAAAATGACAAAATATGGTCTGAAGTAAACGGGGGTTTTACTTCGCGAAGTACAATAGCCCATCTATATATATATATATATATATAGAGTAAGGCTACGGTGCTTTGCAAAGCATAGAGGCCTCCGTGCTTCGGGGCTACTTTTTGGATTTTGAAAATCCAAACAACCCATCCAAACCGTTCAACATGTTCTAAATATTGAAATGTGCTTGGAGACCAAATTTTACATTTTTTGGAATTTTTTTACTATTTATTAAGCCACTTTGAAAATTCCAAATCCGGTGGTCCAAATTTTTGTACTGTTTACCGTTGGATTTTGGGATTTTGAAAGTGGCTTAATAAATAGTAAAAAAATTCCAAAAAATGTAAAATTTGGTCTCCAAGCACATTTCAATATTTAGAACATGTTGAATGGTTCGGATGGGTTGTTTGGATTTTCAAAATCCAAAAAGTAGCCCCGAAGCACGGAGGCCTCTATGCTTTGCAAAGCACCGTAGCCTTACTCTATATATATATATATATATATATATCTATGTGTGTGTATATATATATATATATATATATATATATATATATATATAAAGAGATGAGGGTTCAAATGTCTCTATTTTTTTTCCTCCACCATGCTTCTATTTTTAAAACATCAATAACTAAAAATTTAAATCATAAACGTCAAAATAAAACCGTTAGATGTGATCTATATTATTTTCTCTCTGTGCTCATAAAAACATATCACGTTTTGGTTTTGTTTTTGTGTGAATCAATAAGTTGAAAAATCAACGCCTCGAAATTATTCACATTAGTACGTTTTTACAAGCTCTTAATGACAACCAAAACAAAGTTGAAATGTCATAATTTTTTACATGTGCATAGATAAAATGATGTAGATCATATCCAACAGTATTAGTTTGACTTTTAAGTTTTAAATTTAGAGTTATAAAAGTTTTTAAAAATAGACGCACTAGTACCCATTAGTAGATCATAGATAAAATGGACACATGATAGAGGCACAAGAAATGGATGCATTCGAACCCTCCTCGTATATATATATATATAGTTGGGCTACGGTACTTCGCGAAGTAAAGTGAGTGTTTTACTTCACGTCTATATCTTCAATTTCAAAGTTCAAAACGTCTATCGTTCAAGTTGATCTCCATATTAAATTGTGCTTGGAGACCAAATTTTACAATTTTTAGAATTTTTTTACTTTTTTTTTAAATGTTTTTTGAAATCACTGTTTTTTTAGAAAATTATGGACTATAAAAAATCAGTGATTTTAAAATTCCAAAAAATAGTAAAAATTTCTAAAAATTGTAAAATTTAGTCTCCAAACACAATTTAATATGGAGATCAACTTGAACGGTTCAGCTCGACGTTTTAAACTTAGAAATTGAAGATATAGACGTGAAGTAAAATAATCGCTTTACTTCGCAAAGCAAAATAATTGTTTTACTTATGAAATTGAAAATATAAATGTGAAGTAAAATAATCGCTTTACTTCGCAAAGTAATGTAGCCTAACTCTATCTATATATATTTTTTTTTGTGAACACATGGCTTACAAGTCTAATCTTATTGACTTAGTATTCAATTTTTTTTGTTTGGTCCTTCTGAACCTGTCTCTTACAGGAATCCGGAGTTTCTAATTTGATCCCACAAATCTTTTTTACGAGTTTGACAGGTTGAATCCATAAACATGGACTAGCTTCTATCAATTCACTTCAAACCGTACAACGCGTATGTGATGGAAATAAATAAGCTGACATTTTGAAACTAATGAACAGAACTCTCAAATTTCTACAATCCGAATTCAGTCATCGAAATTTTTTCGAAAACGCATCTCAAAACAACTAGTATTTTCTTGCACGGATCTCGGAACAGTTCGACAGTTGGATTCAAATTGCAGGGATTTCAGAGTGAACAGATCTCGGATTTCAGCAGATTCGGATCCGTATGTGATCCCGCTAGATGTACCTTTTATTATTATTTTTTTTCTTTTCTAGTTTGCGATTTCCTTGTTTCCTATATGTATTTTAAGAAATATCTTGCATGGAACATTCAAATTTGAACAATTTTAATCATGTGATGATTTTGAATAAATTTTAATTAGAAATACTTTGTCTCAAAGAACTTCTCCATTTCAGAAATTATATGAATTTCTAATCTGATAAGATAATTTCTAATTTAAATTTACAGATGTACAAAAATTCTTAAATAAAAAAAAATTCTTATTAGGACATCAATTTCTAACCGCCAGCGTGACACAATTTTTAATTCTTATACCTAAAATCTATATAACACTCTCTCTCAGCAAAATAAAGAAATAATATTACTGCTGATGTGGCACTCGGAAGAAATTTGAATTAAAAGGAATTTTAGAAACGAAGTGGTTTAGAATTATTTCTAACTTAATTTTTATTACCTCCCAATTAATTGTTAAGTAATTTTTAGGAGATAAATGCTCTTATAGATCATAGTTCTTTTGCTATCAGTTTCGTTCAAGTATAATTATGACTGTGGTTTCAGTATGTGGTTAGATTCATCATTCATATATGTTATTCAATTATAAGGTTTTTATTGATGTACCATATTTTTTTATCACATAATATAAATAAAATACGACTTGTGCTAATCTCAAGTGAAAAAATAGTCGAGTATCATTCTGCTATTCTGTGTTGGGAGTAGGAGGTGAAAATGGGTTGGATATTATCTGTCAGTATCTGGATCCGTATTAAAAAAATAGATATGAATATTCTATATCCGAATATGAGTGCGGATACGTATATGGTTTTAAATTTTAAGTATTTGTATTTGAATAGTAGATATATATATTATATAATTTAATTATGAAAAAAATTATGTTATTTACCATTGTAAAAAGCAGATATTTGCATCCGTATCCATTTAATTTCCGATATGTATTCATATCCGTTTAATATCCAATTTATATCCCAAAAATAAAGACAGATACAAATATGATTTTACCACTATCCGATCCGTATTGAGTCTTGGGACCAATGGGCGACGATTGGAATAATAAGAAGAACAACAACAATTATATAAACAACAACAACAATTATAATAATAATAAAAAATTGCTTAAATATTTCTCACGATAATAGATGCTATTTGAGAACAATATAATGTTTTATCAATTTGTCAAAACAATTAAATCCTCGTTTACTCATTGGATATGAGGCACATCGCTATGGTAAAACTGGTTCATATGGTTATTCTTCCACATGGGCAATAGAACCGCACTAGCTTATTGCCGCTTTTATAAATAGTAAAGAACTCTAGGGAGGTGATTTCCTATATGTAACTCCACCCAAACAAAAAATTATAATGACATAATACAAATGGTGTTAGTAATGCAATACATACACTACAAACTTTTTAGGTTTGTATCATTGGAAAATGATGGATCAGAGGTGCTCTTTTAATTCAATTATTCGCTTCCGATTCGGTCTCAAATTGGATCCGAATTAAAATCAGCTCGCCGATTAAATTGGATAAAATATGATTTAAAAAATTACATCAGATTATATTACGGAGACGGTTATAAAATTAGTTTTTTTGTATAGCTAATCCGAACGACATTATAATGGATAAGGTAAAATTTTAATTAACCTAGGTGTTATGTGATTTTTAAAATGATGCAATTTTTTTTGTATTACTTTGTCTAATTGTATTGTACTCCATCATACATAATTTTAACGTTTTAAAAAATATTTATTTATTTACTTATAAACATGTACATTCAGAGTATATGATAAAAATGGTCTTATTTCCGAATTTAATTTTTTGTAAATATTTGTTTTGGTGAATTTCGACGAGTTATTCTAATACTATAAGCAAATAAATTTTCATAATTTGCGGTGAATATCTACTAAATTACTTTAGAAACTTGCAAAAATGCCGATCTTTAAAAAAAAAGAGATGTTGCGGATAGAATCGCAGCAGCTCCTCATCAAAATAAAAAGAGAGGAACATCTCTTGCCTCTTGGTATACATTATAAGGTGCATTAAAATTTATCGGAGTTAGAGGGTCAGAGAGTATTGACGAAATCATTTAAGACTTGGTGAGGCGAATTTTAGATCTTACCCGCCCAAACGAGTTAAATCGAAGATTGAAAGAGGAGGAAACGCAGAAGACCACACAGTGCATCCACAGAGTATCAGAATATATCATGTCGTCTTTGACACGCGTCATCTTCTAATACTATAAGTAAATAAATTTTCATAATCTGCGAATCAATATCTACTAAATTACTTTAGAAACTTGAAAAAATGCTGGCCTTTAAAAAAAAGATGCTGCGGATAGAATC
Source organism: Carex myosuroides (assembly GCA_028015225.1). Taxonomy (NCBI): domain Eukaryota; kingdom Viridiplantae; phylum Streptophyta; class Magnoliopsida; order Poales; family Cyperaceae; genus Carex; species Carex myosuroides. The sequence continues at coordinate 4,720,139 of CM051481.1, forward strand.
GCAGCAACCCCTCATCAAATTAAAAAGAGAGGTACATCTCTTGCCTCTTGGTATACATTATATGGTGTATTAAAATTGACCGGTAGTTTGGGAGTCAGAAAGTATTGACGAATTCATTTAAGACTTGGTGAGGCGAGTCTAGATCTTACCCGCCCAAACGAGCAAAAATCGAAGATTGAAAGAGGAGGATACGCGGAAGACTACACAGTGCATCCACAGAGTATCAGAATATATCATGTCGTCTTTGACACGCGGCATCTTGTACTGGTAGAAGTTTCAGATTTTTTGTGAACAGTTTGTAACCGTCCACGTACTAACTAACGGGTTATTTGGATTCCGACTTCTTGCGGCGCGAACATTTTAAGAGCGTGTTGCTCACTGATTTTTGTCGCTTTCAGACCTTACAGTTGAACTCACCACACGCAAATTGTACTAATTGTATTGTTGAAAAATAACAAGGAAATAGCAGTATAATCTTGAACGTCCAATCTTCATATGGCACAAATCTTAAACCAATCCCCTGGTTAAAAACTACTTAGAGTCGAAGGAGGTGGTGGCAGGTGGCCCAGCCCTGAATTCTCACCACACTTTTTTAAGGGACGTAGATCATTACATAGCTTTGTACACCAACAGAACAAAATATCTCTTACAAATAGAATAAATTATACTTTTCTCAACAAACGCTCTGTCTTCGTTTAAAATAAATCAATGCTAGTCAAGTTGATTTTTAGATTTTTGTAAATGATCAGTATTAAAGAAATTATTCTTCACCTAAAACATATCTTGTTGACAAATCAGACTTATTACACCTGTATTAATGTATTGTTTCTAGGATTAAACAGGCCACCGAATCCGATTAGTAGTTTTGAGTAGAAAATTGTTCCGTTTATTGTGTTACGCATTGAAGAAATAATACTAAATACTTTTCTTTATCGCAAAATCTTCATTATTTTCGAGAAAATTAGGTGGACAAAATAGGAACAACGAGGAGGAGAAGCATATGGGTTACATGTGGCAATGCTCACCAATTTTTTTTTAACATCCAACATTAAATAAAAATAATAAAAATATTCAAGTTTTCTAAAAAAAATTAAAATGCCCAGGTCCCTCAGGATTTCAGCGGTCGCGCAATTTTTATTTCTTTGAAATAGACTATATAAGAGGTGTTTCTCTTTCCTCCTACTCACAACTCACTCAAACCCAACATAAAAGAAGAAGAAGAAGAGAAAGATGAAGAGAAGAGGTGATTTCGGAGGTGAAAATAGGCGAAAAAGATGAACAATAACAACCGAGGTAGATCGTCTAATCGTGGCTTAGCGAGAGGAGAGTCAATAAGTGGTCGAGGTAGAAATGAGAAAAAAAAACTGTTAAGTATGCTTTAGGAATAAAACAAAAGTCTATTTTATGGAGGAATTTCTTAGGCGTCTATTCGGTTTGAAATTTCAGACGATGACTTTATGGAAAACCCCTATGGTTATGATTTGAAAAAAAAAAGATTGATCCAGAGTTTCCAACTCGCTCATCGTCCGTTGTTGGATGTTGGAGGCTCTGAATCAACCTTTTTTTTTTTTCAAACCATAGCCATAGGGGTTTTCCACAAAATCATCATTTGAAATTTCAAATCGAATAAACCGTCTAAGAAATTCCTTCATAAAATAGACTTGACAATTTTTTTTTATCCCTAAAACATACTTCACAGTTCTTTTTTTTTCTTTCTTATTTCTACCTCAACCACTTATTGACCCTCATCTCGCTACGCCACGATTGAACGATCACCTCCGAAATCGCCTCTTCTCTTCTTCTTTTTCTCTTCAGTTGGGTTTGAGTTGTGAGTGAGAGGAGAGAGAAACACCCTTGAGCGGCCTGCGCATTTTTTAAAATTTTCAGAAAAATTGAATATTTCTATTATTTTGTATTTAATGTTGGATATTAAAAAAAATCGGCAATGCTCGTGAGCTGAACTTCATTTATCTGACTTTGTTATTTATTTATCCGGCTCCGAAATTAGAGAAATAAGAATATACTATTTTTTTATCACTAAACACTTGATGATAATTAAAAAAATACATTTAAGATTTAAGAAAAATTATTGCTAAACATTAACTTTTAAATGATAATGACTTATTCGTCATTTGCTTCGAATCAATAATTCAACATAAAATAATTTCATTAAAAACTGTAGAAATATTTTTTTCTTAAAATAGACTCAAGAATTCTCTATAATCATTAAACCTTTTCCTTTCCCATGAAAATAATTATACTCCTAAAAGAAATTTACTATTTTAATTTCTACTTTTGGGGCGAGAAGCATATAAAATTATAACCGAACCCATTTTTCTTTTCATAGTTCAATTTTTAATCTAATCTGATCCGCTAATGTACAAAACCAATCCGGACCGCGGAATCCTAATTGTGATCAGACCGTTGAAAACTCAGCTCTATCTTCAAGGAACTCAAATGGAACGCAGCTCCGTGTGGGCCATGCCCGAAAAGGTTTACTAACCCCATTAAAATATGCTACCGGCCACTGAAAATTGAAATGTTCTCCACGCATTCCTTTTAATTTTCTTTAGTCTTATCCTATCACCATATCCATCTTATATATATGCATCTCTATCTCCTCATAAACCTAGCTGTATGAAGCTTGAAAAAAAAAAACTTTAAAAAGCTCAAAACCACAATCAAAGAATTAAAATAAAATAAGCGAAGATATCCGTGTAGAGAGATTCTTACGAGTTGTTTGAAGAGATGAAGGACGATTTTGAGCATGTATTAAATGGCGGTGATCGATCAGAGGCTTCAGATATTTCTTCTTTTTCTAGTGATTCTAATGACTCGATTTCTTCGTCTTCGTCGGATTTGACGGACGATGCGAGTTCAGGGAGTCCGAAATCGGCTTCTCCAAAGAGAAAGGAGTCGGAGTTGGATGCGAACGGGGAGGTCTTTCAGTTTTCTTCTCTCATGGCCGATTTGCCAATTAGGTATTTTTTTTTTTCATTTTGAATTCTATTTTGTTTGTTTTCTCCTATAAGAAAGATAAAAAAAAGAAGCTGTTTTGTTGGAGTAGACAATTATTTGTAAAGAATTTGTTTTGCTTCGTAGTGAAATCCGTCAGAAGCAGTATGGATTTCTTGATTTTAAAAAAAAAAAATTGCTTTGATTTTTCTTGAGGTAGAAGTGAGGCGGAGCATAATTTTCTTTAAAAAATAATAAAAACGAAAAATAATAAAAGAGTATAACAGTAAAAAAATTATTCCCTTTGACCGCCATATATATTTGATCCTGCTGAGTGCTGATAAGCTGAAATAGTTTTTAGTTCTCAAGTATAAATTTTTGGAGTCCATATCTCAGTGGAAAATTAAAACTTAAAAGTAACAAAAGAAAATGGAATATGTAACATTTTATATGATAAACTGAAATATTTTTAAGAATGAATAGTTAATAAATCTCTAAATTTTGTGCAGACGAGGTCTCTCCCAGTTCTACCAAGGGAAGTCACAATCCTTCACATGCATTTTTGAAGCCAGATGCATAGAAGATTTAGCAAAAAAAGAATCCCCTTACGCAAAAAGAATTAAATCATGCAAGAGTTATGCTGGTTTGGAGAAGCAAAATTTTATTCCAGGACCCTACAACAAAACAATTGCAAAGAAGTCCCCCAGGGGAAACTCATGTGCTTCATTAATTTTCAAGAGAGATAGCAATGCCTTTTTCAGCAGTGGCAAACCACCTGTACCCGTATATAGGTCATAGGATATCATGATTTATTTTATTCAATCTCTCATTTATTATTGAGAAAAAAAATTGTATTCGCCGAAATTGATGTAATTTTTTAAAACATTTTGTAATATAACAAAAATCTTGCGCACTAATCTTTTGCATGGAAACAGATGTAGACTTCAAGGTCTAGATTGCTCATCCTTGGATAAAAGAAATATATATATAAACAAAAGTCATGCGCACTAATTCTGATACCTAACACATAACAACGTCGGCAGACAGATTTATTTGTTATTGATCCAAGTAATTTAATCATCACTGAGAAGAAACATTTTCTCTAATTAAGAAGAAGATATACTAAATTATTTTATTCAACGATAACACAGTTTCAACTTTCAAGTGATGCCGAACAGTTGTCTGTGCTAACGGTTAATATGGTACGTATCAGTAATATCTTCTTTAGCTTTTTTTACATATTTTCTTAACCTTTTTAGTCGTTTAATTAATCTAAGTAGCACTCTTTAACGTATATTAAATTCACTTTTTAAATTTATAATATTTATAATCGTATTTATAATAGACACTTCTCTTTATGAATTAAGTCTTTTTAATCATGATTATAATTAATACAATAAAATATAAATTCTTCAAGTTGAAATTTTACCCAACTCTGGCGAAAGCTATAAAGCGCGTTGCTTAATTCTCACATCTCAAGTTCTCCACCATCACGGACCTTTTACTTGTTTGCTTCGGCAATGACTAAGTTGTACATTTTTTTTTGGCAATAACTAACGTGGACCTTTTAACTCAGCTAGCTCTGCTTGGTTTCTAAGTCCGACTGTCCGAGGTGCATGTATCTTTCGGGATCAGGAAAATCGGATCCATCTCTAAACCACCATTTCATATCACTGTTAATCCGCGTTAGGAAAGTATACAACTTGAGCAATGACTCATAAACACTACAGCAAACTATAGTATCAGCGACCGGCAATAGCGACCGGCACTAGCGCCGGTCGCTGAAACGTTTTTTCCTCCCAAAAATAAAAACCGCGAAATAGTTTTGGCGAAGAAAGTTTCTGCGACCGGCGAAAACAACTTTCAGCGACCGTTTTTGACCGGTCGCAGATGGGTGCTGTAGAAACCCGGGCGCGAACCCTCCCTCTCTGTCTCCCGCGTCTTAGGTTAGCCAAAAAAAAGAAGAAAAAAAACGTGCGCGCCTCCGTCTCCAGATCTGTGCCCCCCGCGCCGATCCGAACCCCGCCTCCTCTGTGTCCCCCCGCGCGATTCCCGCCTGAACCCCGCCTCTTTTCCGTTTTCCACTGATTGAACTCCGCCTCTGTACAAATCGAACCCCGCCTCTGTGCCCCCGCGTGCGCGAGCTTTCTGGTGCCGTGGCTAGTGCTCCTTGCTGATTTGTGAAGGTCGAGAAGCGAGGTGCTTCCTTCGTATCGGCCATTTCCACCGTCACTTGCGATTTGCATCTGTCTCGATCGGATAAATATCTAAGCACACCGTTTGAATATCTAAGCACACCCTCTGAATATTAGCAATTGATTTGTTGTTTAGTAACAGATTAGTAATTTTTCTTACAATTACTGGTTTTCTTACAATGCTGAAATGGAAATCGCATAGGGAATTTAAATGCGTTTGGGCAACTGGTACCGGTTTGATACATGCCCCAGATAGGTACTGGTACCGCTTGAGTTTGAATTTTTCATGAATGTAATGAGTTCCCTGAGATAAATGGTACGTTGTTTAAATTGTCTTTTTCAGAGGTACTAAAATGGAAAAGTGTGGCTAAGGGGAAAATAGTCGTTACTCGTTACTCATATTAGAATTTTATGTTGCCCAATTGCGATTTCCATTTAGCATTGTTGTTTGGGTTATTGGTTTTCTGTTTTTTTAAACTAAAGAACAATGAAATTGTTGCCCAACTGTTTGATCTCCCTCTCTTCACTGGTACCAAGTTGTAAACTAAAGAACAATGAAATTTGCTATCACCAATCAATGGTATTTGACTTAAATCAACCTCTAGTACATGACCAAATAAGGGTTCAATAGTACTGCACATGATAGGTACCACTGGTATACTAGAAGCACCTAAAATTGCTAAAAAGACCCCTGTCAGCAAAATGGACAATACAAACTGTTACAGGGACTAAACTGAAAAACCAACTTCATAGTAATGTAGAGTACTTCAAGATACACAAAATGAACACAAACTTTATATTTTTCTGATTTTATTTCGAATTTATATGAATTTTTGAGTTCAGTTTTAAAAACAGAAAAATCAGCATTTTAATGATAAAAGGGCTCTGCTGGTAAAATGAACAGCACAAATTGGCTCAAAGACTAAATCAAAGAACAAACATCATGATTAAATAAAGGATTTCAAAATACACAAAATTGACTCAAATTTCACATTTTTCTGATTTTATTTCAATTTTATATGAATTTCCAAAGTTCAGCTTTTAAAAAAATAGAAAATCAAGCAATTAAATTGACAAAATTACCTCTATTACCCTCTTGCATAAACAAATGTCTTAAAAATAAAACGAAAATATTCAAAATCACAAAATTCACCCTGGATACAGTGCAAAGGCTCCTCTTTCAATTAATAATGAGAAATTATATAATTTTCACAAAAAACAGAAAGTTTCTCTATATATGTAAACTATGTATACAATTTTGATTGATTTTTATCATCTCAACTCTAGATATGGCACCGAGTAGAAAGGACAAAGGAAAGGCACCGGCGGGCGACGAGGCGGAGTCGAGTCAGAGGAATGTTCGCGGTGCAAATGCATATATTTCGCCGCCTGCAGATCCGAGTTTGCGACCAGTGCTTCAGTTAGGGGGTTACAGGTAATATTCATTTTTTGTGTATGTTGTAATTATGCATTAATTGTAGGAATTGTAATAATTATTTCTATTTGCAGGACTTTTGATGCAGGGCACCTAGAGAGGACGAAGCAGGTTGCAAAAATTATTTCACAACAAGTACGTACAGTATATCCTGGACCGTACTACAGATACACGGATTTCCCTGATGAAAACAAGAAAGTTATCAAGGCAGAGTTTTTGGTAAGTAAAATTTTTTGAAACAAAACCTTTAATAATTACTTGTTTCATTTTTTTAAGCTAACCAACGATATTAATTTTTAACTATGCATTGCAGAAGCATTACCAGTTTGCACCGGGGATAGCTGAGAGTATTGCATGGGATGTATTCCGCAGAATAGCTGACAAACGGCTACAGGATATGCTTAACAAGGCCAGGGAGGCAGCAACCAAGTCCTATGGAGATTCAATGCTCGAGTGGAAGGAGCGTGGGGCTGCTCCTCGCCCCTACGACGCCTGGATCAAGCCGGAGTTCTGGCCCGGACTCGTCGATCATTGGTGCAGTGACGTGTTTGCCCGTCGGAGCCAGCATAATGCTTCAAATAGGGCCAATGCTGAAGGTTCAGAGGCCACAACGGGTTCTGTGAACATGCTTGTTCACAAACAACGCTTCGTAAGTTGTTTTTCATTAAATTAATCTATTTTCATTCCAATTGAATCTAATCGAACTAACCTTAATAATCTTTTTTTAAATGAAATTGTCTTTCAAATTCTTAACAGGAGCAAGAAAAAGGGCGCGAACCCAGATGGTCCGATGAGCTGTTCCAGCCTACCCATACGAAAAAGAAGACGAGGGAATATATTACCGGCAAGGCTAAAGACGCACAGGTAATAATACTTTTGAATCGTTTTATAAAATATCATGGTTCCTGTTGTATATAACATTCTTGTTATATTTTACAAAATTTGCAGGAAAAATATGAGAGTGCTATGGTGCAGAAGTATGGAGAGGATAGAAACACATGGCCCGCATACGACGGCGACGTCTGGTACTCTACGGGAATATCTGATCAGAATGCCCACGGCGATAACTATGGTCTCGGTGCTCTAGGGAAAATAAAAAGTCACTTTAATTTTAAATTTATTTTTAGTTTTGTAAGATAATACTAATTGTCTTATTTTTAATGTTCCAGGCAAGACGAGACGCATGTTTCGCTCCAGTGGGTCGAGCAGTAGTTAGTCGCATTCTTCACAGTCATATTCTTCTATGCCGCCGGCTCCGCAGCTCACAGAAGAGTATATCGATATGATATATGCTCGGGTACTTGATAGGATGGAGGATCGGTTTATGTCCAAGATCACCGAGCTTTTCAGAGCTTCTCAGGTACGAAATTTGATATTTCAGTCCGACTTTAATTGTGAACCCTGAACCTTAAATTCTAATTATCTAAACTATTTTTTTACAATCTCACAGGGAGGTTCGGGCTCGCAGCACGCCTCGATCCCCGCTCCTCAAGATGACGAGAATGATGACGGCGATGATGACGAGGGGCAGGGGTCGGATGTTGGTGGTGATGGTACTACTTAGGTTTAGATGTTTATGGTGACGAGAGGCAGGGGTCAAAATGTCGACATTTTGATAGATGTTTATGGTACTACTTAGGTTTAGATGGTACTTGACATTTCGACATTTATGTTTGTATTACTTGACATTAGGATTATTATGTTTGATGTTTATTTGTATTATTTGACATTACGACATGTATGTGTATGTTGGTACGTGTCGTACCAACTATTAAATGGTGCAAATTTAAATAATATAATAAAATCTCAAAAACCTGACAGAAGAGTATCAGCGACCGTTTCTTTTGGTCGCAGAAAGTTTTTGCTGACGTCAGAAAAAAACAACAGCGACCAAAAAAATGTGGTCGCAAAAGAGTATCAGCGACCGGGTGACGTAGTATCAGCAACCGGTGACGTCATCAGAAGAGTATCAGCGACAAGGCTTACAGCGACGGGCTTTCAGCGACCAAATTTGACTTTCTGCGACCGGAATGAGTATCAGCGACCGGCGAAATAAGTTTCTGCGACCGGAATTTCTGTCGCTGATGGTCCTGTTTGCTGTAGTGAAATAACATACTAAGTCTAGGTCATTAGATTTTTTTTTTTGAAGGTTGACGGTTGACCGTCAACAATATATTGATTAATGAAAAAGTTTATTTACACGGCATAATCACTAAAAGTTAGTAATTCTGCCCTACACCTAGATAACTAGCAATTTACATCAACTTGCAAAAATAGCCGCTAAGAGAGCACAATACAAGGCCCCCTGGCATGCCACTCTCCTACCCAAAACGTGTCCACAAATTAACTTCAAGTGTCGTATCATTGATTAATATACACACTGGTTTCCTCTTGTTAGAGATGAACCGCCTGTTTCTCTCTCTCCATAGCGCCCAAGCTCCTGCTGCCCAAACCGAGTTTGATAGAGATGTCACAGCCACAGTACCTCGTCGATTGTTTATATCCCATCTCTGTTTTATTTAACCTTCAGTTGGGATTTTCATATTGTAATGCGCAAACAATCTTCTCCAAATTGTTTCAGCATATGAGCAGGACCACATGATATGGTCTCGTGTTTCTAAACCCCCCATGTACCACAAAAGTTGGCATCCTGATTGCACCGTGCATCCCCGTCTCGACAAGACCTGCTGTGTTAGAATTTTGTTCTACAACATAAACCAGATAAAAATCATGACCTTCATTGGTGCTTTCAGTTTACATAGGCATTCGTGGATGCGCGATAGAACCCCTGTTTGATGCAATGTTCTGTAGGCGGATGCACAAGTGAATAATCCCAAGGCCGACCACCTCCATTTTAACCCATTGTCATACTGAACAGAGCACGAAAAGAAGGGCATGAGAGTAGATAGTTCCTGAAGAAAAGGGGAGTTAATCGCGTATAAATGTAGATGGTCTGCCGTCGTGATTCCATGTAGCCTATTGAGCGTCATTGCCCACAAACCTTGCGGTTTATGTTCGATTTCCCATATCCACTTAGCCAATAAAGCTTGGTTCTGACAATGCAAATTGATGACCCCCAACCCTCCATTGACCTTCAGTGCGCAAACTTTGACCCAGTTGACCAGGCAATGAATGCCTTTACACGGATCCTTGCCTTTCCACAAGAAGTTACGCCGCATTCTGTCGATGTGTTTGATTACCCCTAGCAGAACCTGTAATGCCTGCATGTAATTTAATGGCATTGCTGAAAGCACCCTCCCTCCATAGGACAAGAAATTTGATGTCCAACCCTTTAAACGACCTTGGACCGATTGAACCCTGGAGGGGAGATCAGATCGGTTCGAATTGAGGATTACATTGATCGCCGGGATAAACCCTGGAGGTATTGCTACAGGTACAAAGGTTGATTTGGACAGATTGAACCTGAGACCCGATAGTTTGGAATATACCTCCAGTACCTGTGAGATTAACCTCAGTGTGGTTGGGTGTGCCTCATTGATAATTAGGGTGTCATCAACATACTAGATGATTTCCGGTGGCATGAATGCGTATGGGGGCATCAAATGTTCGACATTTTTGATAAAACGGCTGAGGGAGTTAGCCACCAAAATGAATAGCATCGGCGACAGTGGATCACCTTGTCGAAGCCCTCTTTTGTGCTGAAAGAAACTAGTTTGTGCCCCATTTAACCTAACCGAAGATGAGGAGGAATTCAGAATTCCCAGCACCGACGAAATCCATATCGGTGGAAAGCCCCTTTCCACGAGGAGATTTGTCAGGAAGCACCAGCTGACCGTGTCGAAAGGTTTCTCAAAATCGACCTTGTAGATAACGGACAGTAACTTGTGCCTAGTTGATCACTCAAAAGAGAGCAATATTTCTTTTAATATTTATAAACTCGGAAATGCTATCGGTTCGGACTGCAAGCGCACAATCCTATCGAGTAGTATATTCGAGGTCGATCCACAGGGAATATTGGTTCAATGCTTTGAGCGATCGAATCACAATCTTTCGAAAGGCTAGACGAAATTTGAAAATTGAGAGATGTTGTTTTGATCAATGTAAATTAGGAAGCAATTAAAAGTAATTAAAATAAAGATAGAGATGAGAATTCCTAGGGTTTCGGCACACCATTGCCACTCAATCCGCCTTGACAATATATTCCTGTTGCGTCTGATTTTCTGTTGTTGTTTAATGAAAGATACCACATAGGTCATTGCGATTTATGTTACGCGAGAATGACAGATCTTTCACCGAGATTCTACATAGGACACTGCGATTTATCTTACGCAAATGTCTGATCTCTCAAATACCCCAAATTACTACATAGATCACTGCGATTTACTTTACGCAAATGATGGAATTTGGTACGCGTTTTGTTGGTCAGGTTTATGGTTTCCCCGCTAAGGTTTTCTTCACATAAATCTAATAGATCTCAACGAGGCTAACTCATACAAATAGTTTCTCTTACCATTAAAGTACTGTCACTACCCTAACGGACTTAAACTAGATCATTGAAATTATATGAAGAGATAGTAAATCACAAAAGCATTTTGTTTCAACAACAAGAAATCATAATCAACAGAAATATATATCAAAACATCAAGAGTAACAAGGTTTACTGCCTAGCCCTAAGAAAAGGAACTTAGCCGCGGAACGGCATGGTTACAAGCACTCCTCTCTTCTCACTTTAATCAAATCTAACCCTAATTACAAAGATAACTAATCATTCTTTCCAGGGGCCTTATATAGGAGTGTAGGGACGTGTAGAGGTTGAGTAGGGGCTAAGAAACTGATCTGGAAACAGCTGTCGGCAGTTATTCCCCAAGAGATGCCTTCGGATACGGGCCGTATCAGGTGATACGGTCCGTATTAGGACCTTGGCAGTTAGGGTTTAAGTGCTTCCAGCGCTATCTTCTGGTCTGTGCTAGGCCTGGTCCGTATTGGTCAATACTGGCCGTAACAGGGACTTAGTCGATGAGCGTCGCTGATCCGATTGACCCGATTCTAGCTCCATTTGGTGTGAAATAGTCCCAAAACCTGTTTTCTACGATAAAACATAAAGAAGGGTGACAATAGCCTTTTTCTCTAATAAATTCAACATAAGTGTGAGAAAATATGTAAAACCTAAGCCAAAACCCTACGTAAATCATCATTATTTTGACTCTGATCACGCCTCCCAACTTGAATTGTTGCTTGTCCTCAAGCAACGACATCCCAGCTGGTCAAAGATTCGGTCTAGGTTAAACCATACAATCTCAAGGTCTTGTTTAAAAATCAAATTAGGGCTTAGGTTTGGTACAATTGGCATGACAATAAAAATTTAGAACTTAAAAATATTCATGACCTCTCCCTTGAACAATTTATTCACCCCACGATTGACCTCATTATGCTGGCCCTAGAGAAATTATCATTCAACAATCTACTTCACAAATATCCTTAAAATTGAGAGTATTAATTTCCCCTTCGATTATAAATGGATCCCTTCCAATCAATAGGAATTCTAATGATATAAATTTTAATTTTCCTTCCCAATTGATTGGAGCAAAGTATGACAACTAAGTGTGTTGGTACTTGTGACTATTTTTGAAAAATTAAATATATACAAGAATTTAAATTTGGGAGGTTTTCTCGAGCCTATTGGTAACCAGTCTTGCGTAGGCACCCGTACTCTTTTTATCCTCCATCTTTTATTCTATTTTTTTTCTTTTTCTGATTTTTCTATTTTTTTTGGATTTTTCTCATTTCTGATTTTTTTTGTATTTTTGTATTTTTCTGAAAAATAAAATATTTTTGTGTCACAAGCACCATGATTACACACAATTCCAAGTATTCATTCATACAAGAAATTATTGCATAGTTTTACTAGGGGTCTATCTATAATAAATGAGTATTCTAAAACACTATCAAGTTTAAATAGACTTTGTAAAAATAAATTACTCAACAATAAAAATTCTAAGGTTTGCGATTTTTGGTCAACACTCATGGTTAGCAATTAATTGTTCACTTTGAGATCACTAATTATTTTTAAAATTCTGAATTTTTGGTATCATGGCCAATTGTCTAAACCTTAGTCTAATTCAAATTTAAAACAATTCCTATTTGATTAACCTACTCCTAAGGGAAATAAAAATGCAAGCTAGCTAAAAAGCTCAATTTAATCATTCTAGGATTTTTGGTAAAGCCTCCAACCCTAGTCAAAAATTGAGTAAAACTACTAGCACCTAAGAATTTAAAATGCAAAAAATTTAAAGATACATGGTCAGTTTACCGCCTACCCCCCGAATAAAATTGAGCATTGTCCCCAATGCTTGAGAGATAAAAATAAAGGAAGTAGTAAAGTAAAAAGACCGGGGAAAGAAAACAACTCACTGCACCTCAATCCTGAGGTGGTGGAGGTGGTGGTGGTCGCTGGATCTCCTCGTAAAATGGCGGGTCGAAGAGTCCGTATGGTGGTGGCTGGTATGGTAGTCCGGAGTCGAGAGCGTACTGATAATACTGCTGTGCCATGTAGCGCGTCTGCTGGATTTCGCGCCTGCCCTCGTCTACACTCCTCCGAACCTCTTCCATGCTGTTTCGGATTTCACCAACCTCTTGGTAGATTGTAGAGCTGTTCAGTTCCATTTGCCGGGTGGCTTCGTCCGTTGTCAAGGTGAGCGCAGTGAGATTCGAGTCCATCCAATTTACCATTTGGATGAACTGATCGTAATCGTATGTAGGGGCATCAGATGGTGCCGCCCCTGAAGATCCGGCTCCGGCTGCCGATGTACCTGCCTCCCTATATGTATCAAAAGGGGGCTCCTCCTCTTCTCTTTGCTGCCGATCGATGTTAGCCTGATTTCTCAATTTGGCTTGGCGTTCGATTACATCCATGTAATCTTGAGGAGGCTCATAAGTCGGACTCGCGAGGCGTGCCATTTTCCATGAGGCCCTACTACGGAGATTAAGATGTCGGAAGGGAAATTGGAGAATTCTCTTCGGTGAATTGTAGAAGTAGGGACCTGGATAGTGGCCGGTGACAAATTTCATGGCTCGGAGGCATGACATGTCGATTTGTGTGAGCCCGCTTGCCTCTTTGAGATGATCGATCTGCAGAGAGAGTTGATTGGCTAAGATCATGGCCACAAATCCAATGGAAATCCTTCCATTACTTTTCTTTGTACGGGCGACCTCACGGATTTGATTGCAAAGGAGATGGCCGAGGTGAGGACGCACCGGTGTTGGCTCGATCATGCACTTGAGAAGATAGAGTTCGGGTAATGTCACCTTGGATGAACTCTCGCCTCTCGCAAAAATGGAATTGGCAAGGATTACTTGCAAGAGGCGGACTTGGGGATGGCTGATTCTGCTTGCCGATCGAGTTGAGTTTTGGTTGTCTTCAGTGATGCTGTACCAGAACTCTCAGCAATCAGGAGAATCAGAAGTGCCATTGTTGGTAAGGTTGAAGATGGCGCAGAAATCATCCATGGTGACTTTGTACTGCTCGCCAATCATCTGGAAAGTGATGGAGTCTTCATTGTATCTGAAAGTTGCAAGGAACTCCCTCGTGAGTACCCTGTAAACTTTAACTCCTTTGATCAATTGGAGGAATTGCCAGAGGTGGATGCGGTTGGCGAGTTGTTGGGTTTGTGCAAGGAGGCCTAGCCGCTCGAGTGTCTCCGTGTTGATCGATTTGTGGTAAATGACCTCTCTTGCTGTCATCTTCTCGTAGGCTTGTTTGAATTGTGTGTGCGAGAAGACAGGTTGGTATTCGGTTGGTCGAACCTCCTCCATTGTTTCATCAGAGTCTTCTTCCTCAAGACTAAAGTCCCGAGAGTTGGACTCCTCTGGCTCATAGTCTGCGTCAGAGATTGGTGTGTCTCTGATTGATTGCTGGGTGTCAGAACGAGAGGATGAATGGTTGGAGGATTGTGGTTGCGAACCGGAGGACCGAGAGGATCGGCTAGAGGAGCTCTGTGGTGAACTACTCGGGCCGGCACTTCCGAGAGCTCTCTTAGCACTCCTTGTAACTGCCCCTAAAATATTTTTCATTTTTGGGGCCATTTGTTAAAATAAAACGCCTCTGTTACGGACCGTATTGGGCAATACGGTCTTAATACGGACTAGTTAGTTGGTGGATTTAGTCAAGTACCGGACTGATTACGGACCGTATTGGGTCAATACGGACCGTATTAAAGGGGTTGAAGAAAAATCTGTCAAGTACTGGACTGGTTTTATGGTAAACGATTACGGACCGTATTATACTGGTAAAAATTGGGATTTTGACAGAAACCTAATTTTTTTGTGATTTTTGTGATTTTGTGAAAATAAAACTTGATAATGAACTAATGTAACAGAGAAATTAAATTAAAACAAATGCAAAAACGAAATTAAACTTTGAAATTAAAGAGGGGTTTAGAAAAACCGAAAATTAGAGAAGTTGATTCGAGTAGCCGTCGGATACGGACCCGGTACGGTCCGTATTAGGGTTGAGGCATGGAGGAGGAGAGCGGCGACTTCAATGTCGAAGGATGTGAGAGTGGTGATGAAGATCGGCGGCAAGGAAGGGGCTCGGTTTTGGGCACCAATGGAAGAGAGGGAAAGAAAAGAGATAGAGGGGAAGAGAGTAAAGTGAGAGGAAGAGAAAGGGTTTAGGGATTAAAACGAAAATAATTAACGGTTATGAGACGTGATTCGCACGGGATTTCAAACGCCTCTTCTTAACGGGTTCGCATCTCCCGGATTGGCCTTCATTACGGACCGTATCAGCCAATACGGTCCGTATCCAATCCGTTATGACCAAACCCAATAACCGCTAAGTTTTAATCACTGTGAATACGGGCCGTATCAGCCAATACGGGCCGTATTCAACACTTGTTTCCTTCTTTCTAACTCTTTTACCCCAGTATCCATTGGTATGGTCTGTATCAGCCAATACAGGCCGTACCAGAGAGTATTTTTCCATCTTCCGATATGTCTTTAATCAAGCATTCCTCCAGCATGCTTACTTGATCATGGAAAAAAAGGTGGGTATGAGTTGTTTCTTTGTTAAAGTCCTAATTAAACTGAAAATTAAATAAATATACGGAGATATAAAAAGTGGCATTGGGTTGCCTCCCAAGAAGCGCTTGTTTAAAGTCGTTAGCTTGACTTTGTGTTGCATCAGTTTCTTCCAGATACCCTCCCGTCAATGCAAACGGGTTGCTTGTCGGGTGGCTCGCCTTCAGCGTTTTCTGTGGTTTCATCATCACTGTCCTCGAAGAAGTCGGTTGGTATTTTAGGTCCGGGATCGAATGCTAGATTCACACCGAGTACCGCTTCGACCTCGTCCAGTTTTTGAGAAATTGCATCGAGTTTCTTACGTAGGTTTTTGAATAGTGTTAGGGCTAAGAGAGAATAATTCCAATTGTTTGCGATATTAGGGCTCTTGTTCAGATCATCGGTTTGTGTTGTCACGGAGATTGGATGGATCTGACCGTCATCTTGTACAATGAACAGTCTCTCCACTTCTGCTTCGTGCGTCATCTCTTCGATGTCTTCGAATTCATCCATTCGCAATTCATCATTGCCATACTCGTCCGTTGTTTCCAAATTGTAGACAAGATTTATGTCAGGTGGGACTTTGGTTTCATTCATGTTGAAGATCATTTTGTTCTCGCCAACGTTGAGTGAAATCTTACCATTTCTAACATCGATCATTGCCCCACATGTGGTGAGGAATGGCCTTCCAAGGATGATCGGAATCTACTCATCTTCTTCCATATCAACTACCACAAAATCTGCTGGTATCCAGAATTTACCAACTTTGATTGGATATCAAGCAACATTCCTTCAGGATATCAAATTGATCGGTCAGCTAGTTGCAATGAGATCCGTGTTGGTGATAGGTCTCCACATTCCAATTTATCAAATACTACCTTAGGCATCAGACTCACACTTGCCCCTAGATCACATAAAGCTCTCTTAAAATCGGTTGTGCCAATAGTGCATGGTATCGAGAAGCTTTCCGGATCTTTCAACTTTGTCGGTAATTTGCTTTGCACGAGCGCACTACATTCCAGATTGAGCAAAATTGTTGAGAGTTCTTGGAGTCTACTGCGGTTCAAAAGAATCTCCTTTAGAAATTTAGCATACGAGGGTATGCTTGCAATTGCCTCAGTGAAGGGGATTGTGACATGTAATTGCTTCAGTGTCTCCATGAATCTCGCGAATTGCTGCTCTACCTTGTGCTTGGCAGGCCTTGGAGGGAATGGCAGAGGTGGTTTGTAGGGTGGTGGTGAAATGTATTCAGGTTCGGGTTGTCGCTCGTCTCTACCTACGGTGTCATTCTGCTTCTTGATAGGGTCTGTTTGCAGTTCGAATACGGGCGGCTCCGGTGGTTGCGGCTCGTATTCTTCGGAATGAGATGGCTCTGCATGCATCTCATCGGAAGTTTGATCGGGCATGGGAGGTCCCTTGTAAGCTGTACCGCTCCTTAATGTTATGCATTTGCAAGTCTCTCTCGGGTTTTCTTCCGGTTGGCCCGAAAATTTGCCTTTTCCGCGTGTAATACTCGAGAGTTCTTTTGCCATCTTAGAGACATTGTCTTCTAAGTCTTTGTTGCAGTTTGTTAAGGATTCGATTTTCTGTGCAATTTCGGCGTTGGCCTTATCTTGCTTCTCTAGGAATCTCTCCATTAAGGATGTGATATCAGGTTGCGGTGGTTGATTGTATTGCCTTGGTTGATAATTTTGTTGAGGATTGTTGTATCTCGGTTGATAATTGGGCTGTGGTTGATAGTTCTGTTGGGGTGCAGCAGGCCTTTGATTGTTTGCATATGAGAGATTTGGATGGTTTCGGTTGTTCGGATGGTATGTGTTATAAGCGGGCTGAGGTCGAAAGCTGTTGTCGATTGTGTTTGCTTGCTCTATTTCTTCCTCAGTTTGCGTTACATTCATACATTCGGTCATCTCATGTGCTCCTCCACAATAGCCACATGATGTTGCGGCATTAACTGCTGCCACCGTTCGCTGCTTGGTTTGCTTGTTGAGTGCCATTTGCAAAGCATCAATCTTTGCGCTTAGCATGGATATATCATCTACTCGGTGCATGTCAGGTGTTGAACTTGGCTTCTTTCGCTCAGGGATCCAGTAGTGTTGGTTGATTGCAATCTCTTCAATTAGGTTGTAAGCCTCGTCAGGTTCCTTGTTCATGATTGCTCCTCATGCGGAAGCATCAATAGACAACCTATCGGTAGAGTAGACCATTATAAAAAGTTTGGACAATCAGCCATCTTTCTAGACCATGATGTGGACAACACCTTAACATATCCTTATATCTATCTCATGCCTCACACAATGTTTCACCATCCCTTTGTTCAAAATTAGTAATTGCATTTCTAAACCTTGAAGTTTTGGATGGTGGAAAATATTTTGCAATAAACACATTAAACAATTGGTCCCAAGTTTCAATGGAATTGGCCGGTAAGGAAAACAACCATGCTCTTACTTTATCTTTTAATGAGAATTGAAATAGCCTTAACCTGATTGCTTCATCGGTAACTCCGTTGATCTTTATCGTCTTGCATATCCCTAGGAAGATTGACAAATGAAGATGTGGATCTTCATGTGAAAATCCTCCAAATTGCTGTTGCGAAACCATATTTATGAGAGCAGGTTTGATCTCAAAATTACGGTTTGTAACAGTTGGCGGGTTTATACTAGAATTAGGATCATTCGCGCGCGGTACGCAATAGTCTCGTAGAAGTTTGGGTCTTGCTGCATCGTGAACTCCTTGATCACCATTGTTTTGTCTTCCATTGTTGATCGGTTGGTTCGGTGGGATATCCATGTTGATCGAATCTGAGTTTTTTTCGCTTTCAGAATCACTTGATGAAGAACTATGATTGGTTCTTATCGGTGATGTGGAAGCGAATTGTCCTCTCCTACTAGCAATCCTCTCGGATCTTCGTACAGATGATTCGGCCAGCGTGCAGTTTCCTACAAAGAAAAGAAAATCTGAAAATTAAACTAAAAACTGAAAATAAAAGGAAAATAAATAAAAACGAAATTGAAAAATAAAAGAAAAATAAAAATGAAGAAAATAAAAAGAAATCTAGGCGTTTCTAATTAATTGGATTCAATGGTCAAAGCAAGGACGTCTCGCGAGGCCTTGCACAATGAACCGTTATTCCCCGGCAACGGTGCCAAAAAGCTTGATCACTCAAAAGAGAGCAATGTTTCTTTTAATATTTATAAACTCGGAAATGCTATCGGTTCGGACTGCAAGCGCACAATCCTATCGAGTAGTATATTCGAGGTCGATCCACAGGGAATATTGGTTCAATGCTTTGAGCGATCGAATCACAATCTTTCGAAAGGCTAGACGAAATTTGAAAATTGAGAGATGTTGTTTTGATCAATGTAAATTAGGAAGCAATTAAAAGTAATTAAAATAAAAATAGAGATGAGAATTCCTAGGGTTTCGGCACACCATTGCCACTCAATCCGCCTTGACAATATATTCCTGTTGCGTCTGATTTTATGTTGTTGTTTAATGAAAGATACCACATAGGTCACTGCGATTTATGTTACGCGAGAATGACAGATCTTTCACCGAGATTCTACATAGGACACTGCGATTTACCTTACGCAAATATCTGATCTCTCAAATACCCCAAATTACTACATAGATCACTGCGATTTACTTTACGCAAATGATGGAATTTGGTACGCGTTTTGTTGGTCTGGTTTATGGTTTCCCCGCTAAGGTTTTCTTCACATAAACCTAATAGATCTCAACGAGGCTAACTCATACAAATAGTTTCTCTTACCATTAAAGTACTGTCACTACCCTAACGGACTTAAACTAGATCATTGAAATTAGATGAAGAGATAGTAAATTACAAAAGCATTTTGTTTCAACAACAAGAAATCATAATCAACAGAAATATATATCAAAACATCAAGAGTAACAAGGTTTACTGCCTAGCCCTAAGAAAAAGAACTTAGCCGCGGAACGGCATGGTTACAAGCACTCATCTCTTCTCACTTTAATCAAATCTAACCCTAATTACAAAAATAACTAATCATTCTGTCCAGGGGCCTTATATAGGAGTGTAGGGACGTGTAGAGGTTGAGTAGGGGCTAAGAAACTGATCTGGAAACAGCTGTCGGCAGTTATTCCCCAAGAGATGCCTTCGGATACGGGCCGTATCAGGTGATACGGTCCGTATTAGGACCTTGGCAGTTAGGGTTTAAGTGCTTCCAGCACTATCTTCTGGTCTGTGCTAGGCCTGGTCCGTATTGGTCAATACTGGCCGTAACAGGGACTTAGTCGATGAGCGTCGCTGATCTGATTGACCCGATTCTAGCTCAATTTGGTGTGAAATAGTTCCAAAACCTGTTTTCTACGATAAAACATAAAGAAGGGTGACAGTAGCCTTTTTCTCTAATAAATTGAACATAAGTGTGAGAAAATATGTAAAACCTAAGCCAAAATCCTACGTAAATCATCATTATTTTGACTCTGATCACTAGTGCAGAGTCCCAAGAATTCCCGCGCTGAGAGAAAGGATTCCATTAGGGATCTACCCTTGACAAAAGTCGTCTGACTCTGCAGGATCAATTTGTGCAAGTGGGGTTGCAATATGTTCGCCAGAATCTTGGGCAGCAGCTTGGCTATTGTATTTATTACGCTGATGGGCCTGTAGTCCGGATCCTAGCGAGGTTTGCCTTCTTAGGGGTCATTAGATTTTTATAGTTACATTAGTGTAGATTTTGGTTTCCACTTCTTCTAGATTGTATTTTCTGTTTTCTTTTGGGTCCTTTGTTTATTTTTTTTTGCACTTTGTAATTTAGACACAACTTGTGTCCAATATAAATAAAATCTAAGAACTAGACCCTTACCTTTCCTAAAAAAAAAAACATACTGAAATTTACAGTCACTGACTTCAAAAAAAAAAAAAAATACTGAATTGATTTTTTTAATGGATTAGCTTTTGGTTTGATGCCAAGCGAACCATGCTTCTTTTTTCAGAAGATATTTGTGTGATTAAATCTGTGTGGTAGCATTTGTCAGATGATACTATAAATTATATAAATACTCGGAGTAAAATAAGGTTGTTCTTAGACTCATGTTATTTCATGAACTTAATTTCAAACGATGAATTCTAACTAATTGGAGCCGATCTACTTCATGAATGATGTGTTATATATTCAATTTATAAATTTTCGATTTAATTTAGTATAAAGTCCAGCTGTCAAAACAAGAAAGTTTAAAAGTTAATTTTAATGTGTTCACTATTCATCATTATTGGACCGCTTCATTTTATACTAAATTATTTTAAAAAATTTAAAAATTTTGTATGTAAATGGATCACTTGTGAGTTGTGAAGTAGATCGGTTTCAATAATTTGAATTTGTCGTTTAAAACTAATTTGTAAGATTTTGATTTAAATTCATAAAAAAAAACTTGATAAACTTGAGAATTTAAGATCACTGAATGTACTATTCAGATCTAGCTGATTTTTCTTTTACCTTTATTTGAAGGTAAAAAGCAAAGAGTGAGGCTACGGTGCTATGCATAGTACGGATTGAGCCATGCTACGGCTCAATATTTGAGTTTTCAAAATCCTAACGGTCGATCCGAACCGTTCAACATGATTATAACATGATTATAAAATGAATATGTACTTGTAAACCAAATTTTACATTTTTTCGAATTTTTTTACTATTTATTTAGGTAGAAATCATTGTTTTTGGATGGTCCATAATTTTCAGATCAAGTGATTTTCTACCTATCTAAAAAAATAGTAAAATTTTTTGAAAATCTGTAAAATTTGGTTTGCATGTATGTATTCATTTTATAATCATGTTAACGGTTCGGATCGACCGTTAGGATTTTGAAAACTCAAATATGGAGCCGTAGCACGGACCAAACCGTACTATGCATAGTACCGTAGCCTCACTCAAAATGAGAAAATATTGATGTTGGATGAAAATCATTGATTGTACTATTCAGATCTAGCTGATTTTTTTTACCTTTATTTTAAGGTTTGATGAATGAAATGGAAGTTGGATTCATTCAAAGTACATGACCTTGTCGAACGGGGGACCAACTCCGCTGCTCGCCAAATAGGCGAGCAGGATTCTGCTATTCTAAATCGAACCGTTCATTTGTGTTGAGATCCGTGCATGAAAAAAATTCAACGGTCTGATTTTGAATAGCAGAGTCCTGCTCGTCTATTTGGCGAGCAGTAGAGTCGGATCCGTCGAACGAATACATCCAAAATAGACTATCTAGATTTTCTTGTGATCCTTGGATAATATTTGTACAAATTGTCTCAGTCAAACCCTCACAAACTCAGAGCATGCTTCTATCAATATTTGCTGAAAATTGGAAGTCAGGATGTTACTGAAAAAAATAGACAAGAAACTGAGAAGATAAATACGTTTTAATGGTTGATATTCATATTTATGCTTAACCATATATATATAGCAAAGTTTTTGAGCAATTAAGAGTAATTAATGGCAACGATGTATTTTTTACATGATGAATCTAAAATTAAAGCTGCTCTATCCGTCTGTCTTTCGCATTCCAAATTTCCAATGTGCTCTCGCCACCTGTTTTGAGTTCTCTATTTCTTATAACCGTCTCTCTCCTTTTTCTCACAATAACAGAGATACGTTTGGATGACA
Organism: Carex myosuroides; assembly: GCA_028015225.1. NCBI lineage: Eukaryota > Viridiplantae > Streptophyta > Magnoliopsida > Poales > Cyperaceae > Carex > Carex myosuroides. The sequence goes on from CM051481.1 coordinate 4,742,380, forward strand.
CGGGAATAGCGCTTCTCCAGGAACAGCTGCTATTCCTGGCGAGCTATTCTTAACACAGCACGTTTGGGTGAAAAAAACGCTATTCTCAACAAAGGAATAGCTCGGGTTAGCTGCTGTTCCGCTATTCCTATGAAATGTTGGGTTAGCAGCTATTCCTAACCCCAGGAACAGCTGTTATTCCGAGCTATTCCTTGATTCATCCAAACGCACCATTAGAGTTTAGATATATATAGCTTAAATGACTGAGATCCCCATTTAAGATATTGAATGCACTTTATTAAGCATCGTGTATGGAATATTTTAAAACACAACGAATGAAATTAATTTTCAATTATATGATATAGAAATTTGAATTGTAGAATTAAGTGGGGCTGGAACCTTCCATTTTTTTTAAACTGGAGAGAAAATTATAGTTCCACTACCCAATCTCATCTGAATTCAGATCCAGTGCAGTAACCCAATTTTTGAGTTTTGATCCAAACCGTCCAAGGTGCTCTAACACGAATCTTAAAGAACCTGGACCCCACAAATAATACTGGCCCCCTGCGCTACCACCGAATAGGCACCGTACACGTCTAAACTCAAAAATTGGGTTACTTTAGGGGATCCGGACTCATCTCATCTTGTGCAGTTCATAAATAAAGAATAAAGCTGTTGGTCTTATCCAGTTTCATCTAAAATAGGATCCTTTGCGGATCTACAAATGAAACTGCTAATGTATCGGACCATTCCTAGAGAAACCGAACTGATTATCGACCCGTTATATCCAATATTCTCATTCCTTTTATCACACTCGCAAATCCACAGATTTTAGCATAGGCTCTGAATAGTAACTCTGTGAGCTGATGTCATATTGTCATGTCTTTATATAAATCTACCAATCTATCCTGTTGATCCAACTCACTAGCACAATTATTGTTGATCCAACTCACTAGCACAATTATTGCAAGAATATAGAAGAAGAATACAGAGCTAGAATGGGGATTGGAAAGAAGGGGACGAAAGTTCCTGCGAAAAACGAGCAATGCACGCGCAAGGATCGGCGATCGGCGACTGGAATGAGCGGGGAGCCTAAGAAGGGCGGGCATGGTGGTAAATTCACCTGGGCGGGTCCCGGCGGCGTAGAAGGGGAGAATGTTGCAATGGAGAAGGGGGCAATTGATGTCAAGGATCCCAACTTTGAAGAAGAAGAGGAAGAGCTGGAAGTGGGAAATTAAATTGTACTAGTTTGCATTTTAATTATCGTTTTGATTTTAATAAATTTGTTAGGCATGTATATATATGGCTTCCCTTCTATCTTTTGCTAATTGTAAGATATTTGTTTCATTTAATGAAACGGGGCACTAGGTCTAGATGCTTTTTTTTCAAAATAAAAATGTACCTCCGTTTTTGTTAGCATGAATAAATAAGAAATGGACTTTTGAGATTCCTAAAAAAGGATTTTGTTTGATGGGCCTGATCTGCAACTGTAAGCGTTTGAAGTGTCTAGAAAATGATTTTGAAGGAATAATTGTATAGGAAGTACCCATGGATTTTTTTTTTAAATTACTCTGGAGGATTCAAAATGATTTATATATTTTGCTTCCAGAGTAAATCCACGACCCAAGCAATTCCTTGTCAACCAAGAAAATAAATTTATTGTTGAAAACCTTCGCCTAATCATTTGATTAGATCTGTCTTTGAAAAAAAAAATCCGTAGGTAAAAGAAACAATATGTGATGAAATTATCGGATAAAATACCCATAGATTTATTTCCGGTTATGAGTACTACCTTCAAAGATAAGTTAGGTCGTTCCGACATGTTGACTTTTGGGGATAGATCCAAGCATTTATTTATTTATTTTAAGAAAAATAAAAGACTAATCTTTCGAATTTTTTTTTTAAATAGATAAAATGCCCTTCTATTTATATAAAAGGCTTACAAGACCAGAAACATAAAAAAGTAAAACTACACTAAAAATCTAAAACCTAACAAGTACCAGCAAAAAGAGAATAATGCAGATTGACCCCTAAAAACTCATAAATGTCTTAAAATGGTCTCAGGAGTAATCTTTCGAATTTCAACATTCATAAATAATTGTGTTTAAATTTTTAACATGCAACCTTTCACATAATGACTCTTGGACGTTTTATTTTAAATTGAATTTTTAATTCTATTTGTGTCAATTTGTTAGTTTACCATGAACTACTAGATGGGTTGATTGCTAATCCGAATTAAATCTAATAATCACAAGAGTTAACATCGGATAAATTTTGAGTCCGATGGGTTTTCTGGTTTCGTTGCTAATAATGATTTAACATGTTGACCCAAGTATCGTGGCCGCTGGCCCAAGTGTTTCTAATGTAATTACTTGGTAGTATAGTTATAGTGCCGAAATTTTTATTTTTAACATTTTAATAAAATTCATTAATAAATTAACCATCGTTTTCGGTCAATTCGAAATTTAACACGGCCGCAGAATGCCGGAGCGGACCCATATGGGGGATACCGCAGAATGCCGGAGCGGACCCCCATATGGGTCCGCACAATGCCGAAGCGGCCCAAGGCCGCATAATGCCGGAGCGGTCCCCGACCTATATATAGGGCCGCAGAATTCCCAAGCTAGGATGCCTACCGAGGTATAATTTAAATTAAAATACATAACTGTGATTTTTTTCTTATTCAATACATTATCTAATTTGTAAGTTACTACAGGGTGGACACGAGGAGGACCTGGGCTTTGATATCTCCACTGATTATGGCACAGAGGGAGATGGACTGTATTCCCCAGGTTACAGTCTCACTCAGACAGTACCTCCTGCCTATGAGCCAGGGTATGTTCAGACAGATCCCATCCCGCCGTTCCCTTGCCAGTCCTCACAGCAGGTACCTCACCCTTCCCTCCTCGATGACCCTATTGCCAAACAGGCGTTTTTATTCACGCAGGCTGAGTCTGGACAGACCACAGTTTTTGGTCCTGGGGTCCAGCAGACATCCGAGATTGAGGAGGTTCTCCAGGAGTCGGTTCAGTCTACGGATGTCCAGGCATCCAGCTCAGCATCCTCCGGAGATACAGACGAGACGCCACTATGCAGGCGGGGTCGGGGGTTTAGGAAGAAGAAGGCGAGGACGGTGTTTAGTCCAGAGCCGTAGATTGTTAGATGTTTTGTTAGATTGGTAGATTCTTATTTGGAGTATTGGTAGATGTTTCAAACGAACGACCAAAAATCAATTTAAACTGCATTCGAAACTAAATAACACTTAACATATATACAATTTCGTATTTCTAAAATAAAAAATAAAGGGACCGCTCCGGCATTATGCGGCCCCTGGGGCCGCTTCGGCATTGTGCGGACCCATATGGGGGTCCGCTCTGGCATTCTGCGGTACCCCCCATATGGGTCCGCTCCGGCATTCTGCGGCCGTGTTAGATTTGAAATTGACCGAAAACGATGGTTAATTTATTAATGAATTTTATTAAAATGTTAAAAATAAAAATTTCGGGTTATAGTGTCATTCATTGTAGTGTTCTAAATGTGTTTAATTAGAGGCAAGCAGGGAAAGACAGGTTACTGTATCCAATTATGGAAACAGAAACTTAAAGGAACTAAATTTGGTTGAACAACGCTATAGAACTGAAACTTAATTTGGAAATGCTTAGAAGGATCTACAAATTAAACATTGATTCTCCAACATTCCTCTTTCATCACCGAAACACTTGTATTTATAAGATAATTTCACATGGGCCGGCCCCACAAATTGGCGCTCATTACGGGCTCAAGACCAGGAAATAAAAAAATGGGTGCATCGATGTCGACGACCCCAATTTTGAGGACAGAGATGATTCGTCCAAAAATTATGCAATGATTCGTTGTTATATTAATTCATTGCAATATAATTATTGAGGAAATATATTTTGCCTCAGCTAACTTGTCCCAATATCTCGCCCCATTTATTATCTGTTCGGTCTTATCCAGAATTTTCTTTTTAAAGAGAAAATTAGTTGCTTCCCACCACTTCGTTCGTTCTCTCCCGCGCTGCCTGGTGCCTTCCTCCACACAACAATTCGATCGCATATTTTCTATCCTGGTGCCTTCCCACCACTTCCACCCATGCCGATCGCATATTTTCTATCCTGATTCGACACCCCTTCACTGCGCATGTCAATGTGGGCACCACCACAGGATTGCTTCTCGCGCGTCCACCTGGAATTTTTCTTAATTCCTTTTGCATCATACAATCCTATTGTTAAATTTCATTCTATATTCATTTTTTTTTGTAATAATGATTTTATATAATGGAAGTTATCACTTATTATAAGCAAAGTTATCACTTCACGATGATTTAATTATCACTTGGTATTATCAAAGTTTTCACTTGGTTTTATGAATTCTAATAGTTTTGCAAATTATCCCTTCATTAGTTTAAGAAAAGTTGCTCGATACTTTTCAGAAAGAAATATTTAATAGAAGAGCTTTTTCAAACAAGATACCGGAATTAGGAGTGTTCGTCGGGACCGGTTTATTTGGTTTTTAACCGAACCAAAATAGTTTGGTTCAAACGGTTCGGTTTTTTCGGTTTAATTGGTCCGGTTTGGTTCAATTTTTGATATAGAGCGGTTTCTTTAATATGGTTCGGTTTATAATATTTAAAAACCGTAATAACCGAATCGACCGATTTCTTTAACATGGGTATTAATCTTGACAGTGGTACATGGGTATTAATCTTTACAGTGTGGTACATGGGTGGTTTCAACTTGTGAATTTAATCTTTACAGTGTGGTACATGGGTGGTATAGTGGTACAATGTTTCACATTATTGCTGAATTTATTATTTACAGTGTATTAATCTCAATTTGTGAGCTGTAAATGCCTTGTTTTATAACAATCTCAACTAAACAATGGTTTGTTCGGTTTAACCGAACAAACCGAAATTTACTTTGGTTCGGTTTTAATCGGTTGCTATGTTTACTTTGGTCGGTTCAGTTCTATTTTTGAAAACCGAAATAAACTTTAGTTTGCCTATTTTATTTCGGTTTTAACCGAACCGAACTGATGAACACCCCTGCCCGGAATCCAGATCGTTTCTCTCTTTTTCAAAATACTGTTTCGAAATAATGAAAATATTAACTTTATTTGAATTAAACTATTACTTACCAGATTCATTTTCATCAAATTTCTAAGTGTAAAGTATTTAGTTCATCATAGTATGACCGATATTATCACTGGTTATTAGCAGAAGTATTACCTCGCCGTTACAAAATTACCACTTGATTTTCATATAATTTATTATTTGGTCGAATGAAAATGATGAGATAAGGGAATTAAAACTGACAAATGCATAGTGTGACGTGGAAATTCATCGTTGCATAGATGTTTATAAGTGCTAAGTTGAATACTCTGCTTTCTTATTTGGATCTGATGTTAATATTAAATTTTTTAAAGAGAGGAGTTCAAATACCTTATTTTTTTGGAAAATTTCGGGTGTACTATCTAAACTTTTGAAATAGCCAATTTCCCCATGAAATCACCATAATATCCCAATATCTCCACAACAAATTAACTTTCTTCCTTCTATCTCCTTCTATTAATTTTATCTTTAATTTAATAATTTTAAAAATTAAAATGACCACCATACCCTTTAAATTTAGAGGGGATGTCCATTAAATTGGTCTGTTAACTTTTCGTAATTTTACTCAATTCTTACGATCGCTGATGCATTTTTTTTGGCATTTGCATTTGCAACTTCATCTGAAACTGGTACTTAGAGTCGCCCTGAAGCCGTGGAGAAGAAACAATGTAATTAGTCACAGGCTCAATCCTTAGTCTTTTGAATGCGGGTGTATTTTGATAAATTTTCTCATTGAACATTATCTTCTTTTGTTTTCTGCTCAAGTTTATTTAGATTTTGTAGAATGGAGTCTCATACATTCAGCTAGACAATTAATGGCGCTGGGTGGAGGCCTCTTACAATTCTGTTCGCATATGAAAAAAATGTGTGTGGGGGAGGGGGGGGAAGCTTTTTTTAGGAAACTTTAACATTATTAATTGAATAGTTATCATCTAACAAAAATATTTCATAATAAGTAGATTGAAAACTGACAACAAATCAGAATTTGAATAATCAAAAGGTTATCTCAATAAATTTGTGAGAAGAAGAGGTTTCCTGTTGACTGACCAATTAAGAACCAACACTACAAATTATTGATTAATTGAACAGAGGCTTTAACATGTATATTGTTTTAGCCTTTAACAAATTGAGATACGCAACACCAATTTTCTGTGTAACGACAGTTATTATTTTTTATTTTTAAGGTTAGCAAGTTTAAACTTGCCAACGATTCCATTAGTTATGAATATTATTTACATCACAATGTACAATGAACCTAGAATCCTAAAAATAAAATTGCAGTAATTATATAAGGTTTCCTACTGTGCATACAACATCGCGATAAAACATGAAAATCTTGAAGCTGCGCTACATCTATTCTTATTCTCGTCCTTCTTAGAGTACCGCGTACCATTGCCTGATCCCGTTAACCATCGCCTCCATTCGCTGACAAAGTATAAGATCCTTGTGCGTACCATTGGATATTATGATGATTTTATGGGAAAATTAACTATTTTATAAGTTTAGATAGGTACACGGAATTTTTTTTATGTTTTTATGTTTCTATCATGTCTTAATTTTTAGAAGGCCAGTAACTGGAAATTTAGAACTTAAATATCAAAATAAAATAGTTAAATATGATCTATATTATTTTCTCTATGCATATGCAAAATATCATAGCATTTTAATTTTCTTTTGATTAATATCAAGAGCTTGCAGAAATACACGATGTGATAAATTCTATACGTTTTTTTATCATATTAATTCATATAAAATCAAAATAAAAACATTATAATTTTTATGCGTATGTGTAGAGAAAATAATATAGATCGTATTTAATAATGTTGTTTTGACATATAAAGTTTAGAATTTGTGTTATTAATAAATTAAAAAATAAATGAATAATATAGACAAATAATGAAAAACATTTGAACCTGCTCTTCTAAATATTGATTTAGGGCAAAATAGTGGGCGGCATAAGGTGGGACAACCTAATCTACTTATTGGGGCGCTATTATTACTCCTCTGTGCTTGACATTAGTAGATTAGGTTTTGTAATTTTTTTTTTGTGCGGAGTATGACAAATCCCGCGACCGTACTAATATTATTTGTGTTCGTATTCATGTAATAACTCGGCAATGTGTTTCATGATTCAGATGTAATGAAGTATAATTCGAAAATATTTTTTTTATTATAAAATAAATAAGAGAAAATATTTCTATCCTCCAGCTTCAATCCCCCACTTATTTCCGCGCCGTCATAATCCATCTCTAACGACTCACTTTTATATAACTTTCTCAATCTTTTTTTTTTTTTTGAATTTTAGATCTCTCTCTCCTGCACTCTCTCCTCCCGATCTCTCAACTCCCTCCGCTTTGCTCTCTCCTCTCTCCTCTCCTCTCAACTCCCAGCGGATCATGTGTTGTTCCCGGCGCGCGACGGCAGCGACGGTGACGTGTGACGGTGACACGCGACACGAAGAAAAAGAAAGTTACCTGTCGACGCAGCGACGGCGATGAAGTACTTGACCACTTGGACGACAAAGAAGACAGCGGTGGGTCACGTTACAGGTTCGTCCCTCTCGGAGCCGATTTAATTTTGATTTCAAACCTCAATTTTCTTGAATATCAAAGTACTTTTGATTTCAGACCACGGCTTCGATTTTTCTTCAATTTTAGCCCTCAAAATCATACAATCGCGATATTGCATCTCAAACTTTGGTCCAGTTATGATTGATTGATTTTCTCATATTTTATTTGTCATTGATTCGATTTTTTCGAAGGATCTAGGGTTTTCAATTTTTTAATTAATTTTTTGTCAAATTTAGATTCTGATTTTCCACTATTTTGATTTTTGATATCATGCAATTGTCGATTTGCTGATTTTGTTTTTTTCTTCAAATCGATGATCTGTATACTTTCTCGATTTCTCTGGCAGTCACCGCTGTCTCGACCAAATTGCACTTTTCTCAATCAATATTTGAAAATTTTAGTTTACAACATCTATTTACAGGATCTATCTAATAGATTTACATGATCTATACAATATTATACAGGATTTATCTCCTAGGATATATGTAACAATTTACAGTATGGATACATTGATTTCACAAGATTCATGTAACAATTTACAGTATGGTTGTATAAGTTTATCACAATATGTAATTTATAGGATACATATAACAATTTTACAGGATATGTGCAACAGTTTACAGTATTCACTTTGGTAAATCATAGTTACAGCATCTATTTAACAGTTGTACTCATAAACAACATTAGACAGGATGTATTGGACAGTTTTTACTTGGGTTACAGTATTCACTTTAGTTTACATGATATGTGCAATTTTACAGAATACATATAATAATTTTACAAGATACATAGTACATTTTTACATGATACATATAACAATTTTGCAGGATACATATATCAATTATTAATATTTATATATGGATCTATATCATGTAAAATAAGCCTTAAATACTGTAAATTTAGCATATGCAAATTATGTATTAGACGGTTTTTACTATTATTCACTTTGGTTATAGTATTCACTTTAGTTTACAGCTTATGTGCAATTTTACAGGATACATATAACAATTTCACATGATACATCAACAATTTTGCAGGATACATATAACCATTTTTATTTAAAGGATATATGCAGTGTTGTACTGATTTAAAATTTTATAGGTTGGAACTGCTAATTTTACAGTATTGAAGTCTTGTAGTTCACATATGTTGCTTTAATAGTTTGCATCTGCTAATGGTTCATAACTCTAATTTTTAACCTTGTTTATTTTTTTTTGTAGGATGATATCTCGAAAGAACGTGTGGTTCTAGCAATGAAACTTCTCACTCATCCGAATAACGTGCACCAGAGGGTTATGAAGTGACAGACGTCATTTTTGTATTGATGGTTGTGAACAATTAAGCTTGTTTATTGAAGTTTTGTTTGTGCTTGTGAACAGTAATGGGTGGTAACAATTATTGTGGTTTTGCACAGTTATGGATGGTAACAATTATGGGTGGTAACTGATCACTCAAAAGAGAGCAATATTTCTTTTAATATTTATAAACTCGGAAATGCTATCGGTTCGGACTGCAAGCGCACAATCCTATCGAGTAGTATATTCGAGATCAATCCACAGGGAATATTGGTTCAATGCTTTGAGCGATCGAATCACAATCTTTCGAAAGGCTAGACGAAATCTGAAAATTGAGAGATGTTGTTTTGATCAATGTAAATTAGGAAGTAATTAAAAGTAATTAAAATAAAGATAGAGATGAGAATTCCTAGGGTTTCGGCACACCATTGCTACTCAATCCGCCTTACAATATATTCCTGTTGTATCTGATTTCCTGTTGTTATTTAATGAAAGACACCACATCGGTCACTGCGATTTATGTTACGCGAGAATGACAGATCTTTCACCGAGATCCTACATAGGACACTGCGATTTACCTTACGCAAATGTCTGATCTCTCAAATACCCAAATTACTACACAGATCACTGCGATTTACTTTACGCAAGTGATGGAATTTGGTACGCGTTTTGTTGGTCTGGTTTATGGTTTTCCCGCTAAGGTTTTCTTCACATAAACCTAATAGATCTCAACGAGGCTAATTCATATAAATAATTTCTCTTACCATTAATGTACTGTCACTACCCTAACGGACTCAAACTAGATCATTGAAGTTACATGAAGAGATAGTAAATCACAAAAGTATTTTGTTTCAACAACAAAAAATCATAATCAACATAAATATATATATAAAAACATCAAGAGTAACAAGGTTTACTGCCTAGCCCTAAGAAAAGGAACTTAGCCGCGGAACGGTATTGTTACAAGCACTCTCTTTAATCAAATCTAACCCTAATTACAAAGATAACTATTCCTTCTGCCCAGGGGCATTATATAGGAGTGGATGGACGTCTGGAGGTTGAGTAGGGGCTAAGAAACTGATCTGGAAATAGCTGTCGGTAGTTATTCCCCAAGAGACGCCGTCGGATACGGACCGTATTAGGACCTTGATGGTTAGGGTTTAATGCTCCCAATGCTATCTTCTGGTCTGTGCTAGGCCTGGTCCGTATTAGGCAATACGGACCGTAACAGAGACTTAGTCGATGAGCGTCGCTGATCCGATTGACCCGATTCTAGCTCCATTTGGTGTAAAATAGTCTCAAAACCTGTTTTCTGCAATAAAACATAAAGAAGGGTGACAGTAGCCTTTTTCTCTAATTAATTAAACATAAGTGTGAGAAAATATGCAAAACCTAAGCCAAAACCCTACGTAAATTATCATTATTTTGATTCTGATCAGTAACAGTTATGGGTGGTGACATCTTACAGTTGTTGGTTGTGGTTTTGAACAGTTGTTGGTTATAGTCTATGGTTTAAACAGTTAATTTTGTGATTAGTGAAATTTTATAGTTTGTATATGTTATTTGGATACCATTTTACAGTATTGAAGTTTTGCTGCTAACATATGTTAGCTTTATAAGTTATATCTGCTAATTTTACAGTATTGATGTCTTTGTAGTTCCCATATGTTAGTTTTATAGTTTGCATCTGCTAATTTTACAGTATGTAAGTCTTATTTTTACATGATATAGATCGATATACAAATATTAATAATTGAAGAAAAAAATTACGTAAAAAACAAAATACGAAAAAAAAAATTAATTTTAATTTCGAAAAAAAAAATTTAATTTGCACAATTTTAGGTATTATTTGTAAATAACTACAAGTTTGAGAAGTGGTTTGTTTTTGAAACCTTCTAGAAGAGCCGTCAGTTTTTCAAGTACAGCCGGAAGCACAGTATTTTTGCAAGTTGTTAACTGTTTGCAACTAACTTGGGGACCACTTCCAACTAACTTAGATTGTTAGATTTTTAAACTACTTATTATACATGATTTGTTGTTGAAGTTACAGTATTGGTTATAGAGTTTTACAGTATTCGCGCAAGTCAAATGACAGTTTTTTTGGGAAAAAACTAGAGAAAGAAGCTTGGGGATAATTAGTCGCTTCCAATAAATAATATATTGAACTATAGATATTTTGTAAAATAAAAATTCGTTAATTTTATTAATGATATTGGATAAATTGTATAGTGTCCATATAATTTGGTAAATTAAAATAGTGTTAAAATAAGATTGATCAAATTGATTTGCACAGTATTTAAAGCAAATCCAAGAGACTACAATGAGAAGTAAAAGAGGTGGTTTAATTTCCAAAGTAAGTTAGCCCATCTAAGAGTGGTGGATAGAGGCGCTCAGGGAGAGGGATCAGCGCCAACAGAAGTGCAACAGTGGAGGGAGCATAGAAAGGCGATTTGGTAGGTGGAGATGGGGCGGAGCGGGGAATAGACAATTAAGGTTTTGGACTACAATCTTAAGTGGGGTCGCTGCGAGAGAGAGAGAGAGAGAGGGGGGGGGGTGAGTGGAGTAAAAAGAAAATGACGTCACACGAGAAAGAAGGAAGAGTTTATTGGACAAGTTTGAAGATAAGTAAAAGAAGTGGTTTAATTACCAAAGCAAGTTAGCCCATCTCCTATATGTGTGTTGCATGTGTGTATTACGAAATATTTTTTATTTTTATAAAAATACTTATTATTAATTTTCTGTCAAACTAAAACCTCTTGTTATTTTCATAAAAAAAAATTATTAATTTTCTTGTGGGAAAAATACTCACTATTTATTTATATTTCAACTTCGTTACAATATTATCATCAGTTTTTTGAAGTTGAGATTTTATTTTCAGGT